>OY755172.1:10393716-10993716 GCA_963576735.1 Bedellia somnulentella | reverse complement strand
TACAATTTCAATGTCAAAAAAAAAAAAAAAAAGAGAAAAACATAGTTTAAATTTTTAAAGTCATATATTGCAATTTTTAATAAAGTCATCAATTATATAGAAACAGTTGTCCAACAGATAATTAAAAATGATAATTTTATATTTATTGTATGTCAGTAATTTTGTCTCATCCTTTACTAGATTATACAGCTTGATCGCCATTTCATAACCGTTTCTCTGACAAATCGATGGACTTTTAATATTTGGTTTAGTTAATTGTATTTTTTTTTGTGTTTTGCAGCTTGAGTATGTCTTAGACTGTGCTTTACTGAACAGTTATGTAAATTCTAGTTTAATTTAAATATTTCAACCCATTCAGATATGGTCAGCCTAAGTTCTATATGTTTCTTAAAGCCTAATAACATTAGATGAAATAAGACCTTTAGATCTATTAGTTTCGAAGACATTTAACTCAGATTCATAAAATAAATCAACATGTGTGTTCGGATTTTTGGTTACTTAGAATTTTGTTAGTTCATAAGTGTTACAGCTAAAAAAAAAAAGAGGGGCTACTTATATTATTGGGAACATTAATAGCCACATTATTACTCAATTACACAGTTAATAAAATAAATAAAGCAAGGCCAATAACAGATGTTCACACATGCACAGAAAACATACCTTACAATAATACAAATACAAACAATTTTGAGAGAAAATGCAAATAAAAAGACATCAACATCAATATTTAAAAAAAAAAAAAAAAGTGCCTTTACTCATTGTAATATATATAGAACCAGTTTTTCACTTAACAAGGAATTTTCTTATGTTTTTAAAGAGTTATATATTTTACTTTAAAAGATTTGTTATGCTCATTTCACAGATTTTATTTACATTCTTCAGAAAAATTAAAGCTACTTTTAAACATATATTAGTAATAACATTTCCAAAAGCTCTTTTGCAAGGGAGTTTTCACAAATATTTACCAGAATAATTATAGTACAATATTGGGTTTTTATAAAAAAAAAAAACTTGGTAAATAAACTAAATATTTATATAAATCGGAAGCTGTACTAGCAATCAAAATACAGCTATATGTTCTGTAAGCTTGTCGAATAAGTGTTCGCTGTCATGTATTAACCCTAAATCACTTGTTTTCGCAGCTCTAGTTATCTGGATGTGTCTTAGACTATTGTTATCTTAAATTTTCGTTTTATATAAAGATAAATTGCGAGTTAAAGTCACAAAACAAATAACTTTTTGAGACAGTCAAATTGACCTTTGATTTCACATATCCTGGCAGGATCGCCAAATAATACTAACATACAATATGTAATAGGAAGGGGGTGGCCAGAGCCAAGGAATCATAAATTCCTCAGCCATTGATTTCACAATAACTTTGAAAACTATCAAGATCGTTTTGAAGTTTGCGAACATCTGCTGGAGACTGAATGCACTTAGCAGTTTTTATATCAACTGCATACAGGACTATCTTAGTTTTCAAAGCATCTTTTATATATACCAATAGCTTTCAACTCACGTAACATTATAGGCTGGTCGATGCAGTCAAATCATTTTCATAGTCTGTGTATAAACATTGACTTGAGCTCCAGCATCCATACAGCTACTTATACAGTCATACGTAATAACAAGATTAGATACTGTTGATCGTTTCCTAAAAAAAAAAAAAAAACCATGTTGTTCCTCACTAAACCAGAGCTCAAAGCTGAGTAGACCTGGTTTCAAACAATTCGCTCAAATACCTTAGCAAATAAGCATAGTTTTAGATACGCCTGTAATTGTGGTAGTACAGATGATGTCAAGATGGTAGTATAGAAAACATTAGTATTTTATATCTAAAACTTCCTCCTCTAAAATCCCCTCAATTATATATATTTTTCTTTAAATTTTTGAAAGTTATAGCCATTTTAAAACTAGGATTAAAATAGTTTTAATTACATTAATTACAAAGTGTATACTATATCATACCTTTTCTTTATTTCCTACATCGACGAATATTCGTATTAGTATGACTTACATATAAACGGGACCCAATTACTAAGACTTCGCTGTTTGTTCCTCTGTCTTTAGGTAGTGTCTGATAAACTGGTATAGTCAGAATGTTGAAACTTTTACACAAACAACAAAATTGGAATAAAAAAAAATAACTAACAGAACGGTTTAACCAAACAATTTTAAATTTATAGTCAGCACAGAATTCTGTAAGTCATGTATGATCGTGGCTAGGACAAGTATACTGCATTAAATATTGATTTTAAGTACAGAAATATAAAAATTGATTCCGTCGATAAGTTCACTTTATTGGGGTTAACACTGGATACAAACCTAAATTAAAAAAAAAAAAAAAACATTGGTACAATGAGATTTAAATTGACTAGTTTTGCGTGCGGGTTAGCGGAAATAAAAAAAAAAAAAAAAACTACTGACTTGAGCACCGCTTTGTCACTGTACCATGCTTATGTAAATTCAAGGTTAAGTTACGGCGTCGTCTTTTGGGGTAATAGTACTGATGCACAAGACATTTATATTGCAAAAACGGTACTAAGAATTTTAGCAAACATAAAAATTCCAAACAGCTGTAGACCACACTTTAAGAATCTAAAAATTTCAACTCTTTGTTCTCTTTATATTTTGGAAAGCTGTAAATTAGTAAGAAAGTATCCACAATTTAAAAAAAAAAAAAAAAAAAAAAACAAAAAAAACAAAAAAAAAACAATCTGACTATATTCGAAGATTCCCATTAAGATCCGGAAGGAATAAATTACTAGTACCGCCTTCAAGATTACAAATTCATTATACAAGTCCTCTCCCTATGTGCTGTAAAATATACAATCACCTTCCAAATTCATAGCTCAAGAATCTGACTACAAATCTTTTGTAAAACTTTTAAGATTGTATTTAATAGAAAATTGTTTTTATAATTCTAAGGAATATTTTGATAATAATATTATCTAATATGATACTTTAAATAATTACCAGAATTTTAATTTATTTTATTTTAATTTAATGTAATTTAATTTGATTGTTGGATTGTTTTTATGGTTGTTTTATTGATAAATAGAAATTTGAATTTTATAAATGATTATGTTTCCTAATTTTTACTTTATCGTGTTTTGTGTTATCAAGTTTAATGTGTAGATTAGTTGTGTGAGATTTGATTAAAATGTAATAAATTTAGAAATGAGTATATTTTGCTATGCCCTTGCAGGGTATACATGTAAAAATTTATGTACATTATGTCATGTAAATTGCGATGTGTGAAATGCTATAAAGATTTTGATTTTGTATCTGGGTAAGACCTAATAGGGCAATTCTTACAATACTGTCATAAGCCGCTGACAGAATCAGGATATGTTAATGCTCTAGAAATTGATGATAGCTCTAGCAACCGTGACAGTGTAAATGAATAGTTTTAAATTAATTTTAAGCTTATAAATGTTAATGAAGTACATTAAGAGTATTAGTATAAGATTGCATAAGTCTTTTAGCGATATGCCCGCCTATTGTTTTCCTGTCTATTGTATTTCATTCTGCATATGTCCTTAAATTGTTTTGGTGTACAATAAAGTTTATTTTATTAGAATATTAAATTATGTTAAACTTAAACAGTATGTTATGATTATAATTAACGAATACCATTTGGTTGGCTCTCATTTGATTTTTGTATTACAGAATGTAATCGATAGGTAAGTGGTATTTGAATAAGGTGTGTAATAAGTAAGTTTCAGAATGTTAATATATATATACTTCTTATAAACATAGTCAAAAGTAAATAATACTAACTTTTGATAGCAGTTAATAATGATTAAGATTGATGATAATGATTTATTAGAATTTTTGAAGTATTCTTGTAAGAAATTCCTGTAGTGTTTAAGTATTGCAATGTACAATTATTATTTTTGAATTTTCATGCTATTTATTTTTGTATAAGTGCCGAATGTCATATTATTCACAGCTCGATGCTCGCCTCGATGAAAATTACTTGCTTATGCTTAAATGTTTTTAGATCAATACAAATAAAGTTTAGATAATGTGTTAAAAACGTGCACCAGGAGGTTGCACATTGTCGGATGGCCGAATGTCATATTTTTATGAATTGGCAACACCGACAGTGTGCCGTGACCCGTCAATGGATGTCAATGTCAAGATGAGTGAAGGATGAACGCGGGATTCCAGTGTGGATGCGCGGGAGACTAACTTGTGATCAATGTATAAAATAAGGTAGACGAAATAGAAAGAAAAGTGGTGATATCATTTAATAGTCGTTTTATTCAAATACAATATTATCAAAATAATAGCTTTACACTTTTACATTTTCAAAATATACTATAAAACTGATGAAGCATCGTGAACTATACGTATTTTTATGCAGTGTGTTTTATTATGCTACGCGTTATGAAGTTCAAGGATTTTGTTCGCAATTTGTGGTAGACAGCGAACGTAAAACAGCTAGTTTATAGTTCCTCTTTCGGTTACCGGAACTACGGCCATATGATGTCGTAAAATTTTATTATCATTTCTTAGTTGGTTTACATACGACCTTATGTAAAGATACTTTTTCTTTAGCATTAACTTTCTGATTCAAATAGCTCTGCTTCATCATGATTTATGATCAGGATCATTTTGTGGACGAATTAGGAATCTCAAGTTTTCAAGAGTTCGCTACCTGGTAAGCTAACAACCCGTCTTCAATAATTCTTAACAAACGATTTTTTCCATGCTTGTTAATGTCACATTTTGGGATTTATAGCTGCAATATATTTATAGCTGTAATATATTTATAGCTGTAATATATTTATAGCTGTAATATATTTATAGCTGTAATATATTTATTTTCTAATATTATGGAGGTTTGCCTCTTCGTATTTCTTGAGGAGGTCATTAAGATATGATTTATTTAATTATGATTTATATTTTAACTTATTTACTCTGTGATAATTATTTATATATGTATTTTATATGTATATTTTATATGTATTTTATTTTAATTCAATATCTGGTCCAGTGAATGAAAAATATAAGGAAAAGATACACAAAAATAAACGTAACATAAACGTTCACGCCGTTTATCCCCGAAGGGGTTGGCAGAGGTACCAATACTCCTGAACTCACATCGCAAGCGCCATCTAGTTTCCAGAGAAGGTACCCACGTTTTGCTTAGACAGTGTACTCACGTGATAGGGGGCAGGCCTATCGCCGTTTTGTACGAATACACTGTCACATGACTAAGTACAACTCAGCCATGTGGGTTTCCTCACAATGTTTTCCCTCACCGCTAGCAACCATGATAAATTAACCACACATATGACTTTAGAAAAGACAAATTGGTGTAGGCCCGTCCCAGGATTGGAACTCACGCCCTTCTGTTTTTCGGGCGGGTGTTCTACCCACTGGACTATCATGTCGCTATACACAAAAAATCAGCCAAATTTATATTAGATTAAATGTTTGGTGGCAATATAATGTTACCAAAAGGAGAAAATAGAAATCGTATTACACATAACCGTTTAATTAAAGTGATCTATCAATAAAACAATTAATACCTTGAAAAAGTTGAAATATTGGGTAATATAGACGATTGGTGTTGTGTTTCTAGCAATATGGATCCACAATCACTTAGAAAGCGCAGAAGCATGCATTTACCTCATACAATACCCACGCTAACAAATGCGTTTGTGCTGTTGTGCTAAACCACTATTGACATTTCACAGATAATTAAAGAAATATGGCTTGTATTTTCTAAGCTATACTAATTCCCTCAGTGGGCAAAATATCTTTTCAATTAATTTACTTTCACATAATTAGAATATTTTTTTGGATTATTACTAATAAATAATGGAAAGAAAAATTTCGACACCAGCGGGGATCGAACCCACGACCGCCGGGTATACGCCCCCGTCGCTCTGCCAATTGATCTATAGTTTCAGTGCCAAAAGAAGCAGCTATGTAGTAAGCAGTGAGTATATGTATGTATGTTGGGGATTGGGTCCCTCCCCAACAACATTTATTTTACATTCTTTTCCCAACTTAACTTCCAAAAGTGGCTGAAGAATTTTCTAATTCTGAAGCTCTGGCTACCCCTTTTGGGGATTTATAGATTAAAGGTTTTTTTTTTATAACGAGATTTATATTTTTTTTTATTATACATGAGGTGGAAAAAACTAAATATGACGATACAAATTAAATTGATGCATTAAACAACGCAAAATATATAATTAATTATAAACTAATAAGTTGTCGAAAATAGTCTGCCACGTGAGAATATTTAAGAAAAGCACAACCCCATTTCTATCCGTGGGTGTTCGTAAGAGGCGACTAAGGGTACTGGGGCTTTGTAAGTGATTGTGAGGCGATGTGATTGGAAACCCCTCACCAACAACCTTTATCTTAAAATCTTTTCGCTACTCAACCTCCAAAAGTGGTTGAGAAATTTCTTATTCCGAAGTTTTAGCAACCCCTTCAAGGGATTTATAGCCGTGAGTATATGTAAGTATGTTCCAAATGTGAATAAGAACATTTTATATAAGTACAATTAGTACTTTACAAAAAGATAAAACCTTCATAAAAAGTAGGCGACATCAGTCTAAAGAATTGTAGAACTGAAGTGGCAATGGGTGAGGTACTTCGGGTTAAGAGTTTTTTGAGTGGCGTCGCGTATGAACAGCGCATTCTGATGATTGATGGCCTCAAGTTGCAGGTGCAAAATGTGGAAATTTCAGCTTGGCTATTGAAAACTAACGTGAAAACTTGATTTAGTTTTCAATATCGCTATTCCTTAGAAAATTTTGAGCGTAAATTGCTTCTGAATACTTTAAAGCTCGGGGGAAGGGTAACGATTTTCTGAAATTCTGTTATAAATTTATATTTGTAAGTAGTGCCTGAACTACCGAAATGATTGTAATAAAAAAAGGTTAATAGTCTATATAAATGTTTAAAGATATTTACGTATGATAAAAATTAAATAGAAACATACATACATATACTCACGGCTATAAATCACTAGAAGGGAATTAGAAACTCTTCAGCCACTTTTGGAAGTTGCGTGGGGAAAATATTGTAAAATAAAGGTTGTCCGTGATGGGTCTCCAATCGCATCGTCCAAAAATCCCTTAAAAAGCCCCAATACCGTTAGTCATCTCTTACGTACACCCACCAGAAGAAATGGGGTAGTGCTATTCTAAGCCGACACTACACAGCACCTAATAAAATATAACCCCCGTAATATAACCCCCAAAGTTAAAATTTTGATAATTGTATTGTGTTTGGTATCAAAAGAAAGGTATAAATATACAATATGTACGAGTATATAGTTCGTTGTTTTCAACATACATACATACATAAATATACTCACGGCTGTAAATCCCTAGAAGGGATAGCCAGAGCTAAGGAATTAGAAACTCCTCAGCCACTTTTGGAAAGTTGAGTGGGGTAAAGATGGTAAAATAAAGGTTATTGGTGATGGGTCTCCAACCGCATCGCCGAAAAATCAATTAAAAGCCCCAATACCGTTAGTCGCCTCTTACGTACACCCACCGCCAGAAATGGGGTAGTGCTTCAAGTAAAACTAAATAGCGTAAAAACGGGGAAAAATATTCCAACTTTAATGTTCCTTCGTTCGGGTTATAGCGGTGTGGTGTGCGATACAGATCTTATAACGTAGGAGGATTATACTCGTAGTTTTTATACTTACGCTGTGTAGTGTCGGCTTAGAATAGCACTACCCCATTTCTTCCGGTGGGTGTACGTAAAAGGCGACTAACGGTATTGGGGCTTTTAAGGGATTTTTGGGCGATGCGGTTGGAGACCCATCACCAAGAACCTTTATTTCACCATATATTCCCCACGCACCTTCCAAAAGTGGCTGAGGAATTTCTAATTCCTTAGCTCTGGCTACCCCTTTCTTGGGATTTATAGCCGTGAGTATATGTATGTATGTATGTATGTTTTTATACTTGCCAGGATCGTCCAAAGTGGCGATCGATAGTCTCTGCCTACCCCAATGGGAACAAACAGCGTCCGAATAGGTATGTATGTATGTATGTTTTTATATTTATATAAATTTCGGAACATGGCATTTTATACTAATGTAGACAATTGTATACTGTATATAGGTATATCTTATCTAACTGCCTTCATGGTGCAACACTTGAAACGTTCGGATCTTTATGCGGAGGCTTCAATTCCTGGAACTCACAAATTCTATTCATGAGATCGTTCTTCGGAGAGCACGTTAAGCCTGTTCCGGTCATTTAACAGAAAAAGTTAAGATTTTTGGCTGAGGTCAAACTAACCTATAAGAGCCCTTCGGTCGGGACATATATAGATTGTGAAAATATAGCTTTATTAAATACATTCACAGACCAAAAAAAAGACAAGTTATTTTTAAATTATGTAAAGATAAAAATAAACTTAAATATATTTTTTAAATCTATGCCGCTGGGGTCCGAAGAGGCTGGCTGCATTGCATTTTCGTAATGCAATACTTATTATTTTCTGAAATATGTTACAACAATAGAATCCCCGCTAGTTTCGTCAAGGCCTGTAGATATTTCCTTGAAAAATCTCCCGAGGGTCTCTACAGGGTGAGCGGAGCAAAATATGACTTTCGTCAAGGAAGCCACGTTTTACTTAAATATTTTGTGGTCTACCATTTTATTCGTTGTATTTGTTTTTGTTTTTTTAAATAACCAGATAATTGTTTATGTTTTCAAAGATTTTCAATGGTAATTATTCATTAATATAATAATTTAGACAATCTCATTTAAAGTAATTTTAAAAACTGAACCACCAATCACGATATTACATTTGTTTAAACGATTATTTTATTCTTGTTTTAATCCTAAAAAAACTTTTGCAGTATAATCACGTTATTTCAAATCTATGAGTCTTCATTATTTTAAGTTACCCAGATATCTAACACAAAATCAGTCCAATTGAATTGTAGGCAAGCCATCCCTACGCGAATCATTTTTTAAGACTTATATAACGATACCCCGCTGATGAAAATTTCACTTTATCGTAAAGTTGTTTTATTATTTTGTATGTCTTGATATGGTATCAAGACTTTTTTTATTCTATTCTACATACATACATACATACTCACGGCTATAAATCCCTAGATGGGGTAGCCAGAGCTAGAAATCAGAAATTCCTCAGCCACTTTTGGAAAGTTAAGTGGGGAAAAGATGGTAAAATAAAGGTTGTTGGTGATGGGTCTCCAACCGCATCGCCCAAAAATCCCTTTAAAGCCCCAATACCGTTAGTCGCCTCTTACGTACACCCGCCGGAAGAATTGGGGTAGTGCTATTCTAAGCCGACACTACACAGCATTATATATACTATTCTTATCTGATTTAATGAAACTCTCTATATCTGTAGATGTGCAAGTACCCTTATTTCTTGTTTTTTCTCACTTTAACTACTACTGTGTGGGCTCATACACTTTGTGCCGCATAGAAAATAAAAACTTTCTAGACCTAAGCGTTTACAAGCTATGTCGTAGGCGGAAAGACATACGGACGTTGCAAAGAGTTTTTGTTGACTACGAAACCTTAAACAAGATTAACTTCCAAGAAGATTAGGCATTCAAAGCGTGGACTGGGCTAGATTGGAAACAATGTGAATAATTTGTATACTTTTTAATTTGAGAAAGTATAATTTCCCTCAGGACAGGCAAGTTCCTTCTCGGAACGGACGTGCAGCTTCGCAATTAATACGAAACCAAGTAGAACCAAACCACACTGTATACCATAGGATTTTCACTAACTACACAATTATTTTCCTTCACATACATATAAACATACAATGCAATGTACTCACGGCTAGAAATCTCTAAAAAGGGTAGCCAGAGCTTCGAAGTAAGAAATTCCGAAGTTCCTACTTTCGAAAGTAGTGTAGAGAATTTTTTTAAAACAAAGGTTTTTGGTGATGTGTCTCCACTGCAACTCTTACGAACAACTTGAATATTTGGTATAGGGAGGGGTTTCTTTTATAATACAAATAAGCATTTGAAAAGCTCATCATGTCATTTCACGAATTCATCATCATTCATTCATTCATTCATTCATTTTATTCCCTGAGAGAGTAAAATTGGGGATTGAAGAACTATGAACGTTCGACAAAATTTTTTCCTAAAAGGTTAAAATGTGAGTATATTTTTTGGATGATTAGATGTTTGGTACTCAGTCACGCCTGCGCTACAGAAACTAGGTCTTATGTCACACAGACGAAGTTGCGCGGGCCAACTAGTCTGTGATATAGGAACATTTTTTTTTATTTGTAGTAAAAACTTTAACTGAAACTAATTTAAATACGAGTGATGTTGATGTTCCCTACTTAAAACAAGTGGCAATACTAATGTCACCTGGTACACCTTAGATTGTCAGTCAGAGATGAGATGGTAAATGTGTACCTGATTTTTGTGTTAAAAACATATATTTTTAAATTGCAAATTGTCCCATTCAAGGGTCTCATTATCGTCACTTTATTGTTTCCCCTAATAGTCTGAATTTCTAAATTAATCTGTGATTAGAAGGTTAGAGGGTACAATTAAAAATGACATTATTAATAGAAGTAATAAAAAAGTGCACAAAATTCCTGACCAAGTATTTACATGAGATTTATACTCCGTCCAGTACTATTAAACCTGAATAATTATCCTTATTTGAAACAGATAACGGGTGATTTATAAGGATAAAAGGGTCATTTGCGAACCTCCATTATTCATTTTGCTAAACTGGCGATGGACGCGTCCCAGATGTTGATATTTGTAATGCGAGTGTGAGTTTACCTATGCGATATTATTTGGGGTTTACGTTTGTATTATGTTGAATTTATGATACTAATTTTTAATACAGCAATCTTTTTATCGCTGACACCATAATGTTAACTTTCCTAGGTTATCACACATAGACGTATTCTAAAGGTTCCTAGGTTATCTCACGGATATAAATTCCCAAAAAGAGGGTAGTAAGAGTTTCAGAATTTGATTTTTTTAGTCACATTTAGGATATTGATAAAGAAAAATATAGTGATACAACGGATAATTTTGACGACGTCCGGGGCCGAGTAGATAATTGTCTAGCTTCTCGGTCCAGAGGTTGCGGGTTTGATCCCCGCTGAGAGCAACATTTATGTAATGAGCATAAATGATTGTTTCTTAGTCTTAGATGATATTTATGAGTTAAATTAGTATCCCATAATAAAAGTCTAACTTAGTTTGGGGCTAACTTGATGTAATTACTCCGCTTTTGAAACTATTTGCTTCTAAGGTTTTTCAAATATTATATTTTCAACCCTGTTTACTTTGTGGGAAATTCAAATCCTATTATCTTTACACGCCTGAATTGTCGTTTAAACTATCGGATTTGTGAAATTTCGGATGACAATTGCTGAATTATCTGGGATTATAAACGTTCATTATTTATCTGTACGGTGGTAACTATGTTTTATCTAATTCCAATTCAAATTATTTAAAGAAATAAAATGTATGTTGTTATTATTGCCAAAACAATTTGCTTCTTAGCTAATCATTTTATATAAAAAGTAAATAAAACTTTTACATCTTGCATAATACGTGCACACATATACTCACACCGGTAACACTTCGAACATTTGAATGTTTTAAATCCGAAATTCAACATTTGGAAAACTGTTCACAGAATTTACGTCTCACAGATTTTATTTTCACCAACTTAATTAGGACATACATACATTTTCCAGAAGTATCATTTCCCAGAAAGACTAAAACCAGATTCTTAAAATGTTTTTTTTGTTTTTACCAACTATATCTTCTACTATTATAATTATTCCAAAGCTTTAAAAGACCGAAGTAACTCAATATATAGTCTTACAACAAAATTACACTATATTTTAGGAACTTAATTATACTATAGCAACCGTGATAGCCCAGTGGGTAGAACACTCGGTTATCGTGCAAACGACTAGTGTTCAAATCCTGGGTCGGGCCTACACCAATTTGTCTTTTCTAAAGACATATGTGTGGTTAATTTATCACGGTTGTTAACGGTGAGGGAAAACATCGTGAGGAAACCCACATGGCTGAGTTGTACTTAGTCATGTGACAGTGTATTCGTACAAAACGGCGATAGGCCTGCCCCCTATCACGTGAGTACTGTCCATGCAAAACGTAGGTACTCTGAACACCAGGTGACAAAGTCAAAGTGACAAAGTGTTCAAAGGTTTTAATTGTTTAACTAAAAGCTCCCTTTCCCAAGGTAAAGAAACTTACCTCAAAGAATTTACAGCAAAGATACCAATACACGTAACCATAAAACTGGCACCACAAAGTCTTGTAGTATTTTCCTAAACGAATTCCGAACATTTCGTGTTATTTAATTATCCGTCAATAAAAGCCTATGCAAATTGGAAAACGCCAATAAAAGTACGTCATTCTCGAACTTAATTTTAATATCTGCGGTTGTAAAAGTAATATTGCTAGATCTCAGTCTGAAGACGTAATTTCCCCTTTTTATTGGCCTTACTTTATAAGCTCAAGGTCATTCAATAACCTTTACTGCTTATATCAAAGTATTTTCCTTATTGTTTTATGATCTATCTAAAATAAAGATTTCTATGGTTTAACTCAAGAACTGTGAAGTTATGCTGTCACCATACAAGACTAGCATAGTAAATAGTCATATACGGCGATATAAACAAAAGAGTAGAAATATTATACCTATCATATCTCAGATTTGTCGTACATGTACCGTACTTGGAAATAAATAAGCTCCCGAGTTCATTGCTCGAAGTATCTTATTCTATTAAAGTTATTTACCAGAAATTAACTAGACAAAAAGCAGGAAAACTTAAAATTGGAACAAAGTTAAGTAAGACGGCTAGGTGTCTCCAACCATCCACTAACCTAGCTTGATTTAATCTAATGACATTCTTTACTATCCTTTTATTTGGTCATCCTTATAAAACATACATGTTATTTTAATACATATTCCCTAAAGGTCTTTGACATGTTTTGACGGGAATCACGTGACCGAGCATTAACTCAGCTATCACAATGTTTTCCGCATCGCTTACTTGCTTGACAAATGGGCAATACTTTTGTATGGTCATTTAGCTTAAATTCCGTAAAATTATGAGATGATATGTGTGTAATGTAAACCTATGTGTAAATACTTGGTCATCCGATAGGTATGCGTTTAAGGCGAAGATACAGATATAATGGCCTGTACTATATCACAATCACATAATTTACCTCTTCAGGCGAATACAATAAAAAAGCTGTTAGCATTCCACTATGCACAGTAATTTTCTTTTTCTGAGTAGTCTAAGTAGCGCTGCTGCGTATAGCTTTCAGAAATAACACAAAATTCTCATGAATAATACTGATTACCCTCATCATATTATCTGGCCAGTGTTGTTTATTCCATGCGGGCGTTGGCGGAACTTCACGTAATGATGTCCCAAACTTTGGACAGGCTCAGCCACAAACAATGTTCATTTGATCCTTATTACGCAACTGATTTAAATTTTGCGACGTTATTTAACGATGATGTACCAAAGTTTGTATACTCATTAATATATTTGTAATGTTTGTGAATTAAGTTGAAGATCCTCGAAGAAATCTTAAGGTTTTAAATCATTTGACAAACTTTGCTGCTGTGGATTCTTCAAGTTATAATAAAATATATTTAAATATGTCAAACTGTTCTTGAAGCCAAAACTTTTGGCTTGTTAATAAGGAAGGTTTTCGTAAAAAACTTACTGTTAGAGATGTATACAATATTATAATTTCTACCCGTGGTTATTGAGGCTTTTTAAGTGATTTTCGGACGATGCGGTGGGAGATTCAGCACCAAAATCTTTTATTTTATTATCTTTTCCCACTTGTCTCCCAAAAGTAACTAAAAAAAGCAGAGGACACATTTGTACTAAAGAGAGTGTGTTCATAAAGGCAGGCTTCCGAAGTATGAAGAATAAAAGAGCTTGAAAGAAAAGATTGATTGATTTAAATGAAGCTGAAGAGGTTTGTCAAGATCATTCGAAGTGGCGATCGATAGTTCTGCCTACTCGAATGAGAACTGATAGCTTGAGTATACGTATGTATGTACCTATTAAATTCTATATTAAACTAGCTACAAAACCTGAATAGTGTTGTTTCAAGATAATGAGCGCTGAAGTAGTTTTATTTTCCCAGCGAAATTGCACCTGCTATTATTACAAATGGAAACAGCACTGTACTCGGTGCCCGAAGGAAATAACGGAGATTCATCACAAGAAAATATATATATTATACGTCCCAAAGCTCTAAGCTAATACAGTACACTATTGCATCCGGTTTTTATTACGTAACGTTTTATGTTCTCGGGTTCTATCTGTTTTAGTTATGTAAAAGTTGATTTGGGATAGTTATTACGAACGAGAAAAAACAGAACTTACGTGGAATGAATAGAAAAGTTTTGGGAAAATGCATAACAATGATTACGAGTACTACTGATAAAAATAAAAGGAAGCTATACTACTTATAAAAAACAATTACTCTTAATAAAATTCTGTGATAATAGTATTCATTAAGCGTCGAAGTATTAAAAAATATCTTTTATTCAGTTTCATATATCAAGCAACTTTTGAAGACCCTCATAAAACAACATTTTTTTTAATTATGTAATTTTTGTAGTAATTGATGGGTTAACACATGAGGTCAATTCTTCACATCGACATCGATGAAAATATACGTAACTTTTCTAATTGCTTGTAAAATATATTCGAGTACCTCTTGTCACTTCGAAGGTCTAACGAAGTTTATAACTGAAGTATAGAATAATATTAATTTTGGCGCTTTCGAGTCGATGAGACTAACGACAACTACGGAAGTATCGTAGGATTCGTCGAATATCGAATATAAATTTATGAAAAAATATGAAGTTATCATCCATCATCAATCATACTTTAGAATGAAAAAAATATGGTATACTTTTTTCTTGTATAAATTAAAACCTGTGGTTTATTTATTAGTGATAATATGACTCAAGGTGCTCCCGTACGTTTCACATGTGCACCAGCAGATGGCGCGGTTGGTAGATCCTACATCGCGGTATGATTTCTTTTATTTTAGTGTATATAAACGAAAAAATTCATAGTCTCTTTTCTAAATGTGGCTGAGTATGTTACACAGGCGAGTAACATATCAGCATTTTTTAGAACGTTGAATCGTCGCAAAGACTTTATCAACGTAATATAAAGATAAGATACGAGCGAGCGATAGTGTTGCCGCAAAATTGATACACATATTATCAATTCGATAGTTAAACGCTAAAATCATCTATAATATCGATTTCTTTCCTATATACTTTAAAAAAAAATAAAAACTATTTTAAAGGTTCGTTAATATTTATAATTATACTAGCAGCCCGTCCCGGCTTCGCTCGGGCATAAATTATCATTAACATTTTGTTTTTTATTTTATTACATGTATTATTATTTTAATATATTTTTTTAAGTTTTAAGCTATGTTATATTTTTTTGCTGTGTAGTGTCGGCTTAGAATAGCACTACCCCATTTCTTCCGGTGGGTGTACGTAAGAGGCGACTAACGGTTTTGGGGCTTTTGAGGGATTTTTGGGCGATGCGGTTGGAGACCCATCACCAACAACCTTTATTTCACCATCGTTTCCCCACACAACTTCCAAAAGTGGCTGAGGAATTTCTGATTCCTTAGCTCTGGCTACCCCTTCTAGGGATTTATAGCCGTGAGTATATGTATGTATGTATGTTATAATTTTTTGTATTTATATTTAGATATATTTTTTTATTTTTTTTATTTTTAAAAATGAGTAATTACATCAAAAGCCATTCAATTTATAGAGTTAGAGCTTTCCTGTAAACAATATTTGACGTTGTTGTATTTTGGGGCAGCAAAATAAATTGATGTTCAGGAGTTCCCACCGCGACTGGCCAACATACATTTGACCGTGAGTAAAACAATTCTTTTGCAGGTCAATCCCTACTAATTTGAAGGTTTGGCCTTGGGACTTATTAATTGTTAAAGCAAAAGATGTTTTAACCGGAAATTGTAGCCGTTTAAATGGAATTGGCAGATCAGTTGGGATCATCGGTATCCTCGGTATATGAGCTAATTGACCGGCTGCTGGGCCAGTGATAATAGTCGCTACAATTAAATTTTGCTTTAACTCTTTGATAAGCAGCCTCCCGTACCCCTTCGTGACGCCTGCAACAACTTACTATGCACAGCTAATCGAGCGGAGTTTTATCTATTTTTTTAATTCGATATAACTTTCGAATGGAATGTTCGAATCGAATAATTCAAAAAGTAATATAAGGGTATTGAAGTAATCTGAAATAATATATACGTTTTTTTATAAGGATTAGATAGGTACAAATAAAGAGCCTTTTCTAAAGCAGGATTTTAATTTAATTTTATATAATGACGCTTGTTGTGAGATAACTATAATAGTTAGAGACATGCTGTCGGGGCATTTTTTTTAGATAATGATGTGTTCTATAAAATTGTAGTACATAATTTTATTCTATTCATTCATAGTTTTTGCAGCGCATGCGATGTAAGGTTTTTTTTTGGTATTTCTTTAACACCTTGGGTTACATTTTTGAAGTTTGCGTAAGGATCCCTAATTTTTTTGAAAATGAAATATAGCCTATGTCACTCGGGAATAGTGTAGCATCAAAACAGTAAAAGAATTTTTCAAATCCGTCCAGTAGTTTTGGAGCCTATTCAATTCAAACAAACAAACAAACAAACAAAAAATCAAACCTTTCCTCTTTATAATATTAGTATAGATAGATAATACAGAGGGGTATTAATCTATACTTATAAACTAGATTGTGGCCCCTGGAGGTGGAGAGTCTAATATAAGATTTTAAAATGTTACTGGACTAAAATGTACTAAGTTAATCAATAAAAATAAAAAACAACTTTTATAATTAACTATTGGTTAACACTTTTTATGATATTATTGAGACAACTATCGACACTACCGACAGTATTCTTCAACATAGAATTAATTATAATTATAGATAGTAGGAATACAAAGTATATATGTATTCATGCAACAACGTATTTTTAACATGTTGTTTATTTTGAAATTAATAAAGACTTACTCGCATTCAGGGTTCCTTTTATGTTTCAAGTTTCCTCGTATTTTAGTTTTAACGTCTAATAATACTCTCATCTCAAGTCATAAACTACAGGAAGTTCATGTCATGTAATAAACATTTTATGGGTGCCAAATTTGAACTGTGATTTGAACAGATTAATTTCGTAAATAATTCAAGGATAAGGAAATAGAGTTAAAATTTGTATTAAATTAAATTATACATACGTTTAACATTAAGTATTTTTCAGCGATACTTATTACAAAATTTATTTACCATCAAAGGTAAAAATGAATATATATTTATTATAATATATAGAGGCAGAAATTGTGATAAAATTGTAAACAATAAAATAGTATGGCATTGGCGACAAAATGATGATGTAAGCCGGAGAAGAACATTGAGCAGCACAAAATGTTTAAACTACATAAAGTTAAACAGTGTGGTCAGTCCCTGTTTATTTTGAAAAATACTTATATAAACTTCCAAATGAGGCAGAGGAGTTCCTATCTCTGAAGCTCTGGCCACATGAATGTATATTGAAACGACATTTTGGTTATATTATTATCTTTGAATAACAGTATAAATTTTTTTTCGTGTGTGTTTGTAAGAACCGTGATAGCTCAATGGGTGAACCGTGATAGCGTGATAGAACAATGGTTATCGTGCAAACGACTAGTGTTCAAATCCCGGATCGGGCCTACACTAATTTGTCTTTTCTAAGGACATATATGTGTGGTTAATTTATCATGGTTGTTAACGGTGAGGGAAAACATTGTGAGCAAACCCACATGGCTGAGTGCCACTCAGTGAGTTGTACTTAGTCATGTGACAGTGTATTTGTACAAAACGGCGATGGGCCTGCCCCCCATCACGTGAGTACACTGTCCATGCAAAACGTGGGTACTTTGAACACCAGGTGACAAAGTCACGTGATGCCCAGAAGTATTTGTACCTCTGCCAACCCCTTCGGGGATATTGGGCGTGAAAATTTATGTTATGTTATGTTTGTAAGACGAGGCCAAGGGAAATTAGGCTTTTAAAATGATTTTTGGATGATGCGGTTGGACACCACCAACATCCTTTACTTCAAAATATTTTTCTCACTTAACTTTCAGAAGTAGCTGAGGTTTTTTTATTCTGATGCTCTGGCTACCCCTCCTAGGGATTTACAGCTGTGAGTATAAATATGTTTATATGTATGAAAATGACATATAGATTGAACAAATCTCTTTGAATCCGAAACAAGAAGCTTTTTACTAAATACATTAACATAATTATAACATAGTGGTTAATTTATCATGGTTTTTAACGGTGAGGGAAAACATTGTGAGCAAACCCACATGGCTGAGTGGTACTTAGTCATGTGACAGTGTATTTTTACAAAACGGCGATGGGCTTGTCCCCCATCACGTGAGTACACTGTCCATGGAAAACATGGGTACTTTGAACACCAGGTGACAAAGTCACGTGATGCCCAGAAGTATTTGTACCTCTGCCAACCCCTTCGGGGATATTGGGCGTGAAAATTTATGTTATGTTATGTTTGTAAGACGAGGCCAAGGGAAATTAGGCTTTTAAAATGATTTTTGGATGATGCGGTTGGACACCACCAACATCCTTTACTTCAAAATATTTTTCTCACTTAACTTTCAGAAGTAGCTGAGGTTTTTTTTATTCTGATGCTCTGGCTACCCCTCCTAGGGATTTACAGCTGTGAGTATAAATATGTTTATATGTATGAAAATGACATATAGATTGAACAAATCTCTTTGAATCCAAAACAAGAAGCTTTTTACTAAATACATTAACATGAAACTGGGGACTAGACCCTTCATATGTAACAAGAATATTTTAAAGATATCTATACAGGGTGGCTCATTCAAATCGGTCAGTATGGGAAAGTCTGAAACTATAAGACATACGAAGATTTGTTCTTAGGAACCATATCACCGATTTTGATAAAAAGAAAAACTGCATTCATACATTTGAAAAAAATACTGTACCCACCTCGGGAATCGAACCCGGTTGTTTTGAAAAAATAAACTCACACTTTTTCTATTTTGATATCGATTGTGTAGGTCTTAAGCTGTAAATGTCTCCATAAAACATGATGTCTAAAATGAATAAAATGCATTGTTTTGACATACTTTAATTTCTCAAAGTAGGTGTTCGAAGTGACCCCCATTTTTTTCAATACAATTTTTAACACGTTTAGGTAACGATCTTACTATTGGATTTTGTATCTTCATGTGGTGAATTTGCGTTAAAATTGGCTCTATGGCTGCTTTTAGGTCTTCAACGGTGTCATAGCTTGTTTTGTAAACTTCATCCTTAACGTAACCCCATAAAAAATTGTCTAGAGGCGATAAATCGGGCGACTGTGTATCTACACTATCTACATACTTACTTTAAGTGGGCTTTTCAATTGATTGTTAGTGTTTAATTACTGTAGATAACAAAACTTCCTTAAATATTTAATGGAATGCAAACCACATGATACGGTGCATGTATGTAATAACTTATTATTAATAAGTTGAGAGGTACAAACAGTCATAGAGACAATTTTACATGCCTGAACTTGTTGAATATTGTAACGGTGGTCACTTCGAACACCTACTTTGA
Source organism: Bedellia somnulentella (assembly GCA_963576735.1). Taxonomy (NCBI): domain Eukaryota; kingdom Metazoa; phylum Arthropoda; class Insecta; order Lepidoptera; family Bedelliidae; genus Bedellia; species Bedellia somnulentella. The sequence goes on along the minus strand of OY755172.1, from coordinate 10,973,985 downwards.
GAAATTAAAGTATGTCAAAATAATGCATTTTAGTCATTTTAGACATCATGTTTTATGGAGACATTTACAGCTTAAGACCTACACAATCGATATCAAAACAGAAAAAGTGTAAGTTTATTTTTTCAAAACAACCGGGTTCGATTCCCGAGCTGGGTATAGTTTTTTTTCAAATGTATGAAAGCAGTTTTTCTTTTTATCAAAATCGGTGACATGGTTCCTAAGAACAAATCTTCGTATGTCTTATAGCTTCAGACTTTCCCATACTGACCGATTTGAATGAGCCACCCTGTATATCTACAAACAAATAAAGCGCCTGCATTATTTGAATAGTCTGCGGGTTGTGTGTAAATGCGGTAGAGACAAAAGTGTGCAAAATACTGTGAAAGTGTGACAAAAGAGGATCGAGATACACAAGCGGATGGCTCGGGAGCGCCTTCCGCAGATAAGTCGAGTCACCGCACCGTGCGCTCGGATCCGGAAACCAACTGAACAATTATTTTTCTTTTTCCTATATGACGAAAAGCAAAGGCTTGTGCTTAGTTTGTCGGAAACACCATAAGATTTTAGCATCTGTCTTTATTCGTGATACAAATTGAGTAGTTTTCTATTATACATTATCTTAAATGTATTACAAATAAAGTTATAAAATGCAGAAATAAGAAAAAAAGCAATGTTATCACACATAATTGAGGGGCATAAGTATTTGACAAATATTTTTATATTCAGATTATTCTCATCAAAGTTTGCTGTGTAGTGTCGGCTTAGAATAGCACTACCCCATTTCTTCCAGTGGGTGTACGTAAGAGGCGACTAACGGTATTGGGGCTTTTAAGGGATTTTTGGGCGATGCGGTTGGAGACCCATCACCAACAACCTTTATTTTACTATCTTCTCCCCACTCAACTTTCCAAAAGCGGCTGAGGAATTTCTAATTCCTTAGCTCTGGCTACCCCTTCTAGGGATTTACAGCCGTGAGTATATGTTTATGTATGTTATGTTATGTTAGGTTTGAAAAAACTTTTAGCAGCTAAATTTGTCACTATTATAAATTATTACCATTTATTCATTCAATCAGTATGCTCACTTATTTGAAAACGGGCTCATACTTTAGGAAAGTACATCTTCATTAATGTTGTGTTCCTAATCATAAGTCACTTTGATAAATTAAGACAATAGTATATTATCAAACATCATCAGTTTACACATAATGAATGACATAGATATGTATTATAAATTATAAGTCGATCATTAAATACACTAATTAGTCGGGTATCTGCTGATATTACGCAATACTAAGTTAGTTAATTTAATTAGCGACATGATAGTCCAGTGGGTAGAACACCCGCCCGAAAAACAGAAGGGCGTGAGTTCCAATCCTGGGACGGGCCTACACCAATTTGTCTTTTCTAAAGTCATATGTGTGGTTAATTTATCATGGTTGCTAACGGTGAGGGAAAACATCGTGAGGAAACCCACATGGCTGAGTTGTACTTAGTCATGTGACAGTGTATTCGTACAAAAACGGCGATAGGCCTGCCCTCTATCACGTGAGTACACTGTCTAAGCAAAACGTGGGTACCTTCTCTGGAAACTAGATGGCGCTTGCCATGTGAGTTCAGGAGTATTGGTACCTCTGCCAACCCCTTCGGGGATAAACGGCGTGAACGTTTATGTTTACGTTTATGTTTAATTTAGACCGATAGTATTGACACTGTTACCGACTACGACATGTCTCTGATATATGATATGATGTCTATGATATGTGTTTGATAGCATATTTTGCTGAAAGAAGACTTAATGCAGGAAGTAAAGTGTTCATTTTAATTTCATACATATACACGTCCCATTTATCTTTTGAAATTTTTGCCTGTTTATCTAAGCAAACGTCTTAATGTTTAAAAAAAACTAGCGGGCAGAAACTCCGTGTAAATTTCTACTTGGTAGAAATTCTTTTATCCTAAAAATATTATTGTAAGTCCCATCATACATTTCTTCCGCAAGTCTTTGGAAGACTTCAAGTAACAGCGACGACTTGTTTTAATTGGCCAATCTTTCCTGCGGTCTCTTTGACCCATATGGTAAGTGCCATAAACTCTACTTTGTTCTAAACTCCATTTTATATATGCACTGTGAAACGAATTTCATGACTCATAATAATTTATAGATGTTTTTAGTTGTATGTGAATATTTCATGTGTATTTTATTTTAGAATCCGTCGCTCATGTCTGAAAAATACACTGTTTTAAATACACCTTTATTTAACCATCTTTTCCCCACTCAACTTTCCCAAAGTGGCTTAGGAATTTCGAATTCCTTAGCTTTGGCTACCCCTAGTACGGATCTATAGCCGTGAGTATATGTATGTATGTACTGTTTTAAGATAATGTTTACATGAACATATTGTTCAAAACAATGAAAACAACTAAATTTAACATGCTACATACATAATTATACTTCTTTTATTATATGCAGTTATTGACAACTTCTCCAGTTTCATTTGCATTTATTTAATTTATTCATGTCCTTTTATTCTTCTCACTTCAGACTGTTTGATCTAAATGTTTCCTTTAAAATAGTTTCAGTAGGGACTGAAATACATTTCCGTCAAAAATTTACCCATAAGTTAAAAAAAAACACTCATAAATTGATAGTGTTAACCATAAAATCTGCAAGGTTTCAGCTAGTTTCACAAAGCCTACATATATACGAGTACATCGATAAAACATTTCAAATATCTAAATACCGTCGTAAATAACCTTTTCAGAATTGAAAAGTTATGATAAAGATAAAATATAGCATCTGGATATGTTATCTTCTATAATTATAAATAAATAAATAAATACTAGTGGGTAACCCTGGCGCGACTACGTCGCGTCCTATAAAATGAGTTTATTTTGAAATTTTTCGACCAATCACAGCGCAGCTCTTTTGAATTTCTAAAGAATTTTTCTAATTGGCCGGTTTGAAAAAATTCCGACCAATCACAGCGCATCTCTGATCGACTAAAGTTTGCGCGCGCTTATGTCACTCAAGCAAAGTCTATGGGCCAAAATCAAAACTTTGAAATTCTGTAACAATTAACTTAATCCAGTTACATCAGATGTCTGAATTTTGTGCACACCACGGCCGCGAACTGTACAAAACGATACCTGAACCAAATTTCTAGCTTAACTCATCGCGTCACAGGCTTCCGGGCAAGAAAGAGGCTTACATAAATAATATATGAAGAAGATATACTCAAACTAAGTAGAACTTGTATTATGGGATACTAACTCAATAATATACAGCGGGATCGATCCTGCAACCTCCAGACCGAGAAGCTATCACCTATCCACTCAGGGCCGTCTTTTACTAGGCTGGGGCCCTTGGGCACACTAGAATTTGGGGCCCTTTTGGAAAATAAAAAAAACGAATTAATTAAAACTTTTTAACTTATAAATATGAATAAGACCATTTATTATAGGTAATCAAATATAGTATGATTTATTATTATGTAATTGATATTAATGATATTGCAATGCTGCTGGGCTTTGTGGTGACGATTACTACAAGGTTTTCTTTCGGGATTTCTGTTGTGAAATATCTTTTATTCTGTCCTTAAAGTAAAATTTTTGAAGGATATCACTTTCTATGTACATATTTGACAAATTACTCAGTTGTTCTCGTAACATTTAAATTCACAGATTGTTTTGCTATGTTTTTTTAAATACTGGGTTAAATGAAAACATTGCAATTCTTTGCATTTTTTGGTCAACTTATCAGATTCGATTGTTGTTTACTGACAAAGAAAACTAAATCGACTATTAATTTCTTGGTGCTTGGTGGTTCTTTCTAATGCTTTCATGCTTAATGTGTCAATTATGGGAATGAAAGTATCTACACGAAACTTTTCCTTGCCTCTCAACTGTGCAGTCTCTGATGATCCTTCAAAAAAAGTTATGCTTTTGCTGCGAAGTTTTTTTCATTCAATTGTATCTTTGTAGTCATCATGATCATATAGCCAATAGACGTCCACTAGGCCTCCCCTATAGATTTCCACAACGACCGGTCCTGCGCTGCCCTCATCCAACCACCATGTGGGAGGCCTACCCACACTGCTTCGTCCGGTACGTAGCCGCCACCCCAGAACCTTCGAGTAACAACGGCCGAAAGTCGGTTCTGTCTGCAATTTGCCCTGCCTTGCGCCACTTGAGTTTCGTAGTTCTTCAATTTCATTGTAGTCACCATATGGATTTTCATCAGTAGAAGTTTCGTTTCTTCGTACTAATCAGAATTATTGCGTGCGGTATTGACATAACTGATTAGAGATTCGTTACAACGTCCATGGTCATAGTTTTATTCTGTAAACTTAGACTTGTTTTATTTATAACTCCCAAAAGATCATTCCATATTTCCGTTGGAAAGGCAGTCTTCCATTTATTGCAAGGTTTTGGGCTTTCTTTCTAGTGTCTCCCGGTTGATTGAATATTTCAGAAATATTTAAATTACCATTTTGCAAAGCATTAATAGAATTAGCGCGTGCAGACCATCCAGTTTCCGAAAAAGACTTCGGGACTCTATTTACAAATAAATGATCTGTCAAAATTTTTCTTCGTTTTGTCGAAGCCGAAAAAAAATTTAACAATTTTTCTAAAAGTTTAAGAAATGTTTCTGCTTACAGTAAGAATAGGCGCTCGATTCGTCATCGATTACTAATTTGTGAAAACAATGTAATGTGCCCGACAAAAATGTTTTGAAAATAAATGTGTGACAGAAATTGTTGGTTGTTCGGGGCCCCCCTCAGATGGGGGGCCCTGGGCACTGGCCCCGTGTGCCCTTATGGTAAAGACGGTACTGTATCCACTCGGCCACAGACGTTATCAAAATTGTAACTCACACCTAAATACTAAATTGAAAGTTTTAACTTTACAAAATTAACAAAAAGCGCTTAGTGTATTCAATCTCATCGAAAATCATTCTTTATTGGTTCCTATTGTAAAATCTATAAAGGCGCAAGAAAATAACAGTCATTATACATAATAAGCTGAAATTGATTGATTGCTGCCGTGAAACCTAGAAAATGTGTTTTCTTATAGACATCCACAATGCGACAAATATTTGTAGCGACGCGCTATCAGTACACAATGACGCGCACTACATAGAAACGCTGACAGTGCAAGAAGAATCACATTCCATAGCAACACGTCACACGCGTCATCAAGACTCGCCATACAAATCGTACATCGCGCAATCGAAGTTTCTAAAACATTCACTATATATACAAGTTCCAACTTAATACAGTTGGACCGCGGTCCCCAGGCATACCACCGCCTGGCGGAAGATCTTCCCTTTTCCTCCACATTGGTGACCACCGACTACAGAACACGATGGCGTCCTTCAAAGCACAAGGAGTCATTTGGATTGGCCAGACAAGTACGAGCAGCAAAAAGGATATCAAAGGACAGCAGACAAAAAGCGCTTCGAATCCACGGCTCACGAAACACGACTCGCAGCACGGCAGCAATGGGACACGCAACGGGGCACCCACACCGTGGCTATTGGAGTCAGCATTGAGGTTCCGGCACACATGGCCGTCGAGCATACACACACTGGCACGAAGATATGGAGTCAAAATTTCCTGTTGGAGGGGGAGTAATGTAGCGACGCGCTATCAGTACACAATGACGCGCACTACATAGAAACGCTGACAGTGCAAGAAGAATCACATTCCATAGCAACACGTCACACGCGTCATCAAGACTCGCCATACAAATCGTACATCGCGCAATCGAAGTTTCTAAAACATTCACTATATATACAAGTTCCAACTTAATACAGTTGGACCGCGGTCCCCAGGCATACCACCGCCTGGCGGAAGATCTTCCCTTTTCCTCCACATATTCAATATGATTCTTATAAAGTGGTGTAATGGGGGCTTTGGTAATATCATTTTTTTATATTTATATGAATGACTGGGTTTGTGTTGTTGGCCATGGATATCCAACCGCATTGCCCAAAAATCACTTAAAAGTAGGGCTTTCCCTTCGCCTCTAAAAAAATCTCGATGGTAGACACCAGATATACCGCTTAAGTAAAATTATTTCTAAGTCTTCTTACATAAAGAATAACGATATTTTCATGTTCCTAACAACATATACCAATTAAAACAACTATTGATTTTCGGATATTTTAATCGCGTGTAATTACTTTGTTTTTAAAGCCTGACGTTTCGAAAACTTTTCAGTTATCATGGTCACGGGAAGACTGAGGTGTTATTTGTCATTATACAGTACTATAAAATTATTAATACTAACCACCTTCACAAAATTAAAGTAACTTGTAAAATGTAACTTCGATTTTGTGAAGGTATTATAAGGTGAATTAATGTAATTACGAGTACACGCGATTAAAATATCCGAAAATCAATAGTTGTTTTAATTATAATGTGCAATCGTGAAATATAGTATCGTTGGTGTTGGGTCTCCAACTGCATCGCTGAAAAAGCACTGAAAGCGCCTCATATGCTTAGTCGCCTCTTAAAACACCCGTGGGTAGAAAGGGGTAGTGACATTCCAAGCCGGCACTACACGGCTCAAAACAAAAATCAGAAGAAAATTAAGAAAAAAATAAGATTTCGCGAAAGCTTGTGTTGCATTACTATCGAAAACAAATGAGAATATTGAATAATAGAGCTGTATCACAAATAATTCTCCAGGTATTCTAGCATATTCACTGTTCTAAATAACCATTTAGCGATTATTATGAACAACAAGGACTTGGTTGTCCCAGGGTCTCGCGATTATGAGAAAAGTTTGCTACAGCAATTTAATAGCGCGCTTCTTGGTTGTATAAAAGGTTTTTTAATCAGTAACTTTCGAACTTGAATGTTTAATCTTTAGCTTCCGTGTTTTCCATACATAATATTAAATCTCCACAGGATTGATGAAAAAATTGATATCACAAGTTTTGAAACGATACATTTATATATCGATACATGACGTGAAGATAAGTTCTCCTTGATCATTAACAACAAAAATATAGTGTAATCATTTAATTTTTAAATAAATTTTACTTACACAAAATCTTCTAAAGGGTGGCAGAGGCTTGATACTTCTGAACGTTACATCACATTTCGGTAACATGGTGCATTCCCATGATGGGGAGCAGGCCTATTTCCGCTTTGTACATTTGACTAAGCATAAAACTCAAACTCTTTATTTTATAACAACATACATACATACATACATATACTCACGGCTATAAATCCCAAGAAAGGGGTAGCCAGAGCTAAGGAATTAGAAATTTATCAGCCACTTTTGGAAGGTGCGTGGGGAAAAGATGGTGAAATAAAGGTTCTTGGTGATGGGTCTCCAACCGCATCGCCCAAAAATCCCTTAAAAGCCCCAATACCGTAAGTCTCCTTTTACGTACACTCACCGGAAGAAATGGGGTAGTGCTATTCTAAGCCGACACTACACAGCAACTAACAAAATAAATAAATAATTATAACAAAAGCTCTTATAAGTCTAAAGTTTAATTTTGTACATCGCCTACGTAGTTAATAATAAAGGATGTTTAACAGAGCTGCTAACATTGGCTACATAAAGGTATTTGAATAGCTGTCAGCCTTGCGGCCGTTTTATCTACGGTCACCAGATAACAAGAATTGTCCCTAAACATCCGGCGGTGGCGAGACATTGAGACCCTTGTTCAGAAAAAAAGGCATTTTAATTTCAGTACTCATTATTCTACTATTTATATTGTTAGAATATTTAATTAAATACAAATACATGCGGATATTTATTAAACATATCAAGTTAGCTCCAAGCTAAGTAAAATTTAATTATTTGTGTAACGGGATATTAACTAAAGTATATATTTTAGACTGTACAATACACATATAAATAACATCCAAGAGTAAGAGATAATCATTCGAAATGTATTTATGCTTATTACATGCATATATTATGTATGAGCCGTGTAGTGTCGGCTTAGAATAACACTACCCCATTTCTATCCGTGGGTGATCGTAAGAGGCGACTAAGGGTGTACGGCCTTTTTAAGTGATTTTTGGGCGATGTGGTTGGAGACCCATCACCAAAAACGTTTATTATTATCATCTTTTCCCCAATCAACTTCCAAAAGTGGCTGAGGAATTTATCATTCCAAAGCTCTGGCTACCCCGTTAAGGGATTTATAGCCGTGAGTATATGTATGTATGTATGTATTATGTGCGATGTTGCTCTCAACGGGATACAAACGCGCAATCTCTGGACTCAGAAGCTAGTCACGTATCCACTTTCAATTATTCATTAAATATATTGATCTTTTTATTATTACTACATTATTATAATTTCACCTTCCAATTAAAATTGGTACAGATAAAGGTAATTAATAATAATAATTACTAATTATGAATCACGAATTAGTCCAATTTACAACACTGTTACTCTGAATGCTATTTGAAAAGCGCATATATATATTCCAAACTGTTATTGAGAAGTTTTTGTATGGATCTTTAGAAAATACTGTAAGATATCGTTTTAAAGTTAAATGCATCTTTACTAGGTACTGAAAAGTACGTAAACAGATTTCACGAGTTTAGTTTTTAAAATACCTGTGAATTATACAGAAGCACTCAAATACATATCGTAACATTTGACTACCGAGTATAAATTATAAATAATGAGATCGGCCGACGAGTGTGACGCCAGAAAACAGAATAATACAGCAGTTTTTATGCATGGAACGTAGAATGTCTTTTTTACTACCGTTTTCTGTGGTTGTGTTTATGGCCTAATTCGCTTTATATCTCACAGAAAAAATGAATGCTTTTTACTCTTGTATGTTAGAAATAGATTAATAAATAAGAAGACAAATCTACATTGCCGTATAGTGCCGGCTTAGAATGTCACTACCCCTTTCTACCCAACTCTTTTCTTTCAAAACAACGTTTTCTTCGGCGAACTCGTCAGTTATATTTGAAAGTTGATAGGGGACGACATGGAAGAAATAAAACATCTTTGGTAATGGGTCTCCAACCGCATCGTCCAAGAACCTGTTAAAAAAGCCCCAATACCGTTAGTCGCCTCTTACGTACACCCACCGGAAGAAAAAGGGGTAGTGCTATTCTAAGCCAACACTACACGGCAGCTAGCTCTAAAGCTCTGGATACTAATCTGCATGCATATTATGTTAAAGCCTTTAAAAAAAGGCAACCATAACTACAATATAAATTGACCATCAGCTTCTGCTAAATCTAAAATGGGGTGACGACGATGAAATAAGATCATTGTGGTCTGGTTCTTAACCGCATCATTAATCAATCACTTTAAAGGAACGCATTTTTCCGCTGTCTTGTGAAAAGAGGTGTACACACGTAAACATGTCAAGCGATAAGATGAAAAGAACATCTCTTCACACACGTAAACACTTACTATGAAAAATATTTCTCTACTTCTTGGACACAATGGTGTGACAGCTTGGCCAATGTGAGAAAGTTAAGTTCAGTGAAAAGAATCCAGGAGGATCTAATTGCTACCATCTTGTGAAAAAAAAAACTAAGCCTTATTATATTATTGTTGTATTTTTAGCTTATCACAAAATCTCGTTCGTATTTCTAAGGATCTCATTAGATACATTCATAAATAAGTTATGTTTAAAATTACTTTGTTTATAATGTACATTTTTGGGAGTAAAAAAGCCTAATCTATTTGCTGAAAGTAACAAACCACTACATGCTAATTTTCTATAGGTATTACATACATACATACATACATATACTCACGGCTGTGAATCCCTAAAAGGGGTAGCCAGAGCTAAGGAATTAGAAACTCCTCAGCCACTTTTGATGAAGATGGTGTTGAAATAACTGATTAAATAAATGCAAAAATCAATCTACATACATCGGACCTTAGAAACGCAAACCTCATTTTAATAATGTTTTCTTGTCTATACCAATTTGTGTTGTAGAAACTTCGTGTTTGACTTCCGAGTGAAAATAATATAAAAGATTAATATATTAATTGAAAAGTTAAAATACCAACTGCGGTTTTATTTCAGCTCATATCCTAAATTTAAAAAGGTTATTGGCCCAGACAGCGCTTGAAATATGGACAACTATAAGAGTAAGAGGAACATAAAATTATTTGACGGCGAAAAATATTCGATATGGAAATTTAGAGTGCGATCATTACTACAAGAATTAGATGTAATAAAAATTGTAGATGAAGAGCCTATGGTTGGTAATAATGAATGGGAAACGCGAAATCGTCTCGCTAAAAGTATAGTAATAGAATATCTGTCAGATTCCTATCTTGGGTTTGCAAAGGAAGACAGTACAGCGAAGGACATTTTTAACAGCCTGGGTGGTGTGCCTACACTCAGCGGGACCCCCTATCCTAAAACGATATGAGTATGTCTAGGATTTAGTTCCAAATTAGTTCTATCAAATGCAGTCAAAATTTGATTTTGTTCCGTCAAAATGGAAGAAGGGCGTTGGTTTTAATTCGACCTCCAGCCAGCGGGACACTTTTTATTTATAGGTCACAGGAACTTCAAATGGGTGTCAAACTTTAGTTCTACTTTCATTTATTCCGATCTAAGTGAAAACGGTGTTCTAGCGTAAATAATTACAAAAATAACAAGGTTCAAAAGAACCTCCAGCCAGCGGCCAACTTTTTTCAATGATGCTGTGGGAACCTAAAAGTTACATCAATCTCTTCCCTTTGTTTAGTTCTACTCAATTATCGGTTTTAAATGCTTCTATTTTATCTTTTAATAGTTAACAATGAAAAACAGAAACCTTCAAGTATGCTTTTTATTTATACAGTGAAATACATATTTTCACAATTTAGTAATTATAGGTATCGAGTAGAACTAAACAAAGGGAAGAGATTGATGTAACTTTTAGGTTCCCACAGCATCATTGAAAAAAGTTGGCCGCTGGCTGGAGGTTCTTTTGAACCTTGTTATTTTTGTAATTATTTACGCTAGAACACCGTTTTCACTTAGATCGGAATAAATGAAAGTAGAACTAAAGTTTGACACCCATTTGAAGTTCCTGTGACCTATAAATAAAAAGTGTCCCGCTGGCTGGAGGTCGAATTAAAACCAACGCCCTTCTTCCATTTTGACGGAACAAAATCAAATTTTGACTGCATTTGATAGAACTAATTTGGAACTAAATCCTAGACATACTCATATCGTTTTAGGACAGGGGGTCCCGCTGAGTGTAGGCACACGCCTGGGTGCTATTTATGAGCGAAAAAGCATTGCAACACAGTTGGCATTACGAAAGAAACTATTATCTATGAAATTTAATAATGATATGCCACTTATAAAACATATCACCATTTTTGATGAACTAATTTCCGAGTTATTGCAAGCAGGAGCAAAACTTGAAGAAACTGACAAAATTGCTCATTTATTTTTAACATTACCACCAGCGTATGACGGAGTTGTGACAGCTATCGAAACTCTTAATGAGAACAACTTGACTTTAGCTTTTGTCAAAACGAGACTTCTGGATCAAGAAGTTAAACTAAAACAAGGATCATCCGATACTAGTGGCAAAGTATTGGCCGTCAGAATAGAACCCAAAAATACACAAAATAAAAACTACGAAGCGAGGATGCAAAATTTTAAATTCAATAAATATAACAGAATAAACAAAAATAAATATATTAAATGTCATCATTGTGGTCGTAAGGGACATCTTAAGAAAAACTGTTTTTATAATCAAGAAAAACCGAACGTTATTAGAACAGTTCAAGCAATAAACACTTCATCTAAAGATTCTCATGGATTTGCTTTCATGACTGGTTCGTACCAGAGTAGTAGCGAACATAACAAAATTACTTTTATACTGGACTCTGGTGCATCGGATCATATTATTAACAGGGAAGATATATTTACTAATTATTCTATTTTGGATATACCATTAAAAATATCAGTTGCTAAAAAAGGTGAATATCTTTCAGCTACTAAAAAAGGAACCATTAAAGTAACCAGTGATTTGGGCATTCAAGGAGTGTTGGAAAATGTACTGTTCTGCCGAGATGTTCCATACAATCTTCTGTCAGTTTCAAAAATGCAGCAGGCTGGTTTTAGTATAGTTTTTGATGAAAATGGTATCAAAATTAGCAAGGACGGTAAGGTTATAATGCAAGGTAAGTCAATGAATAACTTAATTGTTGTAGATTTTACTCTGCCAATCACTGTTGTCAGACTGTTTGCGAAAATAGCAAAAATAACTTTAAAGTTTGGCATGAACGTTTAGGACATATTAGCAACACAAAATTTCTTATGTTAAAAAATAATATGGTTGACAACATTAATTTAATTGAAAAAGTTTTGCCGGATAATAATTTATGTGAAGCCTGTATAAATGGGAAACAGAGCAGATTACCTTTCAATGAAAGTAAGAATAAAAGTCATATAAAAAGACCACTGTTTGTTGTTCATTCAGATGTCTGTGGGCCCATCACTCCTTCTACAGTTGATGATAAAAATTATTTCGTTCTGTTTGTAGATCAGTGTACTCATTATTGTGTAGTATATTTAATAACTCACAAGTCAGATGTTTTTGCAGCATTTAAAGATTTCGTTGCAAAAGGTGAGGCAAAATTTAACACCAAATTATGTTTTTTATACTGTGACAATGGTGGCGAATATCTGTCTAATGAAATGAAGTCATATTGTGTAGAAAAAGGAATAACTTATCATTTGACAGTTCCGCGGACTCCACAATTAAATGGCGTTTCCGAAAGAATGGTAAGAACTATTACTGAAAAAGCACGTTGCATGATTAATGGTGCTAAACTAAATAAGCGATTTTGGGGTGAAGCTGTTTTAACAGCCGTCTATTTAATTAATGTGACACCCACTCGAGCTATAAAACTTTCGAAAACACCATTTGAAATGTGGCATGGTAAAAAACCTCAAATAAAATATTTAAAAGTTTTTGGGTCTACTGTGTATGTACATAACAAAATACCTAAAAATAAGTTTGATGAAAAGTCATGGAAAGGTGTGTTTGTTGGTTATGAACCAAACGGTTATAAAGTTTGGAACCCGGTTTGTGGTAAATTTGTGGTTGTCAGAGATGTAATCGTGGACGAGACTAATTTTGTGAGCTCTAGGCCTTGCCTGAAATTTGAAGAGAATGAAGAAAATTCTCGTGGCAAAACTGATGTATTGAAATCAGTGGTTCTAAAGTCCCGTAGTCCTGACATAGAAAAATCAGATATTGCTAAATCTGATGAGTACGAAACACCGTGTAAAATAAGTAAAGAAAACCATGACGTAGGACAATCTGACGATTGTAGGATAATTGGCACTGAGAATTTAGGTACTGAACTAAGGAGGAGTGATAGGTTAAAAGGTCTTATTCCTGTGTCTTATAAAGAATGTGACGATATTATACTGTGTGCTCAATTTGTAACATCCCAAATTCCTAAATGTTACGATGACATAAAAACTTTAGAAGATAGGAATCAATGGGAAAGTGCTATTAATGAAGAGTTAGATTCTCTGGCTGAAAACAAAACTTGGACTTTAGTACCAAGACCAGCTAATAAAAATATTGTAGATTGTAAATGGATTTTTACAATTAAGAATGATGAATTTGGTAAACCATTTAGATATAAGGCACGTCTTGTAGCAAGAGGGTTTAGTCAGGAGTATTTAACCGACTACAATGAAACATTTGCCCCAGTAGCCAGGATATCTAGTTTTAGATTTATAGTTGCTTTTGCTAATCAATTTAATTTATTACTGCACTATATGGATGTTAAAACGGCATTTTTAAATGGGGAATATTTAACAGTATAATAGCAAATAAAATGAATTTGAATTTTTTTTTTGAATTTGAAGAAATATATATGAAAGTTCCACAGGGTGTCAAAGGTAAAGAGGGTTATGTGTGCAAATTAAATAAATCACTATATGGGCTAAAACAAGCAGCTAGGTGTTGGTTTGAAGTTTTTGAGCGTGCTTTAAAAGAAAAAGGTTTTCTAAATTCGGAAGTTGACAGATGCATTTATATTTTAAATAATGGAAACATATGTAAAAACATATACTTAGTACTTTATGTCGATGATTTGATTATATCGTGTGCTAATATGGATATAATGATTAGTTTTAAAAATTATTTAATGAGTAAGTTTAAAATGACTGATTTAAAAGAAATAAATATGTTTCTTGGCATAAAAGTAACTAGAGATGATAGTAAAATAACTCTAGATCAAAGTGCATACATTAAGAAAGTGTTACGTATATTTAAAATGCACGAAAGTAAACCCATTAAAACCCCGTTGGACGGTAAAATTAATTATGAGCTTTTAAATTCAGAAGATAACTGTAATGCACCATGTAGAAATCTGATTGGTTGTTTAATGTACATTATGTTATGTACTCGACCTGATTTAAGCTTTTGTGTTAATATGCTAAGCCGATACACTAATAAAAATAATGTCTTAAAAGAGTGCTTAGGTACTTAAGAGGTACTATTGACTTAAAATTAACTTATAAAAGGTGCGATACATATACCAATTTTTTAAGTGGATATGTTGATTCAGATTGGGATGGCAAAGATACAAGTGACCGCAAAAGTACAACTGGTTACTTATTTAAAATGTTTGATACTTGTACCATAACTTGGAATACAAGGAAACAATTATCTGTAGCTGCTTCTTCGACCGAAGCTGAATATATGGCATTATTTGAAGCCGTTAGGGAAGCTTTGTGGCTTAGGTCTCTTAGTATGAGTATTGAAATATCGGTGGATAAACCGATTATATTATATGAGGATAATAATGGCTGTATCAGTATAGCTAATAATCCAACAAATCATAAGCGATCCAAACACATTGACATTAAATATCATTTTTCCAGAGAACAGGTGGAGAAAAATGTGATTAAATTGAATTACATTCCGTCAAACGAACAATTGGCAGATGTGTTGACGAAACAATTAACGAAGCTTAGTTTCGAAAACTTGAGAGAGAAAATTGGTTTGGAGTCAGTTAAATAAATGTATATTGTAAATGTATGATATTGTTTAAGATGGTCTGATTAGGGTTTTCCTGGGTTTTCCCTAATCCTAAGCAACAAATGTTGGGCCATAAATATTGTTTACCCCAGGAGCTTGGAAGTCATACATGTTGTTGTTAGTTAGATTTTTTTTCATGTTATGTTTGTATAATTATTACGATTAATTTTTGAGGGGGCGTGTTGAAATAATTGATTATAGTTTGCAAAAATCAATCTACATACATCGGACCTTAGAAACGCAAACCTCATTTTAATAATGTTTTCTTGTCTATACCAATTTGTGTTGTAGAAACTTCGTGTTTGACTTCCGAGTGAAAATAATATAAAAGATTAATATATTAATTGAAAAGTTAAAATACCAACTGCGGTTTTATTTCAGCTCATATCCTAAATTTCAAAAGATGGTAAAATAAAGGTTATTGGTGATGTGTCTCCAACCGCATCGCCCAAGTCTCTTGAAAGCCACCTTTTCTGAGGGACCTCATTTTTACTTCATTTACTCTGCTCTCATGCTCCTTCTGCCGCACTCAACATCGCTACTATTTATATTATACATTCGGGCCTTTTCAGATACCGATTGACTAGTCAATACAATATTCATTCCTCCATTTACCGCATTACCCTCTTTCACCCCTCTTTCAATGTCTTCATGACATTTTCCATTCCTTTTAAACAAATTTCTCAGATATAGAAACTCCTTTGCCTTCAAACTTATCAACTTATATTTTACACTAGTTCAAGCAATAAACCAGTAAATACGACTACAAATAAATTAATTGTTTCAACTGAACTGGAGTAAAATGGCGAACAAGTTAAGTGGGTCAATGTTGAACGTTCGATAGTAAACAGAGTAAATAGATTGTCTTACTAGCTGTTGCCCGCGGTATCATTTCAGAACTGTGATTTATAAAAATATATATAACTCACTTCTCGTTTCCAGGGGAATATTTAACTTTGCATTCACGTATATGCATGTCAAATTAGATGTTTTCATACAAAAGGATTTTCCCGCTAATTGCCGTGGGAATTTTGGGAACTAATTTCTTAGTGCACTTCTACGGTACCTAAGCTACGTCAATTTCAAAATTCAAATGCCTACGTGTAGCCGTTTAGGCTTTGCATTAAAATTGTCAGTCAGTCAGTTTCGCCTTTTATATATTTAGATTTCATTCTTCATGTGCAAGGGTAAAAGTATACAGGATTAAAATGACGATAAATGAAAAAAAAACAAATCTTTTTAACAAATAATTACTGAATAGTCCTCTAAAAGTGACTTTATTCACACAATGGTACCAAAAAGAGCCACCAACTAATTGCACATTAAAATGCTTTTAGCGCGAACCTTTTTCGCAAAAGTTGAGTTTCGTTCGGTTGACCGCTGTTATGTGTGGCTCGTTTACCTTCCTCGATTAGGTGCTAGGATGAAGACCGCAAAAACACATATCTTTTAAATATATTGGGACTACTGGTTCACATCGATGTAATCCTTTTATTGCCAATTATTCAGAATGACTTAGACGTTTATATTTGTAACATGTATTGAACTCTTCTAAAAGTCACTTGCAGTTTTGATACTACATTATCGATTAACCTCAGACATTTCTGTGCGACGATTTTCCTTACAGATAATTTTTCATCGTACTTTGTTATATTAATATAGGATAACCTTTTATTTCCTAATGATACTACTTATAAGATTGTTTGGCATTACAAACGGGGTGTGGTACTAATTGCAATGAAAATTTGTTCTGATTTTGAGTTTACTCATACACAAATCAGAAAATACTGATTGTGTGCCCAATTTCGTAAAACCATTTTTGAGTCACTCGTTATATGATTATCTATTTATGTGCTATATAAAACATTTCTACTTTCTAATAAAATTACACATAAAATATGCTAAGTACCTGTTATCGAGTATATGTATGTATGTTAACATACAGCTTCTTCAGAAAAAAAAAAATCCACTTTTGGAAGTGGAGGTGGGAAGAGATAGTAAAATAAATGTTGTTGGTGATAGATTTTTGTCCGCATCACCTAAAACACTACCGTTCGTTGCTTTTTTTTACAAACACCCACGGGAAGAAATTGTGTAGTGATATATTAAGCCGGCACTACACAGCTAATGAATTGTCATTGTATTGAATAGTGTATGAATGTCATTAGTCTTATAATCATTATTTCTAACTAAATTATTATATATTAATAATTATTTAGCACTGGCTGAAAATTAGTGCTTCTAATGTAAAGAAGTAACATACTATTAATATATATATATAATATTTAGCTTTGAAAGTACCTTACAATTGTGAAAAAAAACATATACGTTTTGTAAATTTATGTTTCTTTAAATACATCACGTTTTATATTTTTTACTAAACTATGACCCGACCGATTCTCGTCGTCACAAATTAAAAAAGTTCACTGACAAAACCTAATTTGGCAATTTGTCCTACCGTCTCTGTTTGAAGGCCAAATTGAATTAAAAGTTACATTGGCCAAGCTGAATCTATATAGCTAAATTACAAAAATTCTTCATTTTTATGTTTTTTTGCAAATATTTCCTTATACCATTGTTTGTTGTCTTCTCACATAGGATGTGGTGGTATTCTAACAACTATGGACTAAGCTAAATCGAAAATACGTAATCAATAAAGTTCCAACTGCCAAAATCATATGCACTTCCGAAAATGCTAGTAGTCTCGAAGAAAAAAAGCATGCAGGTGATATTTACATCTTCATTAATTCCCGTTGGTATAGGCAGGCATCGCGTCTCTGTAATATCCTAGGAAGCCTCACGAGCTTCGTCTACATCAGTCTTTTCATACATGCCCTTTTAATACATACATACATACATATACTCACGGCTATAAATCCTTAGAAGGGAAAGCCAGAGCTAAGGAATTAGAAATTCTTTAGCCACTTTTGGAAGTTGCGTGGGGAAATGATGGAAAAATAAAGGTTGTTGGTGATGGGTTTCCAACCGCATCGCCCAGAAATCCCTTAAAAAGCACCAATACCGTTAGTCGCCTCTTGCAATAAATGGGGTAGTGCTATTCTAATCCGACACTACGCAGCCCTTTTAATCTTAAGACTAATATATTTTATAGTATTTAACTGAGAATAAATAGATTAAATTCGTGCAAAGTACAATAAAAGTACTTAAATACAATGAGTATGTTTTGTGTTATGGCACGCCGTTGACAAAATGACTAGGGGTAAATCCCCGGGTCACGATAGTCTAAGTATAGAACACCTATCATATGCAGGTAGACATATATATCGAGTCCTAGCAATGTTTTATTCTCTTTGTCATACGCACTCCTTCTTGCCTTAGGATATGATGAGGACTATTGTAATTCCCGTGGTAAAAAATAAAACTGGTGACTTAGGAGACAAGTCTAATTATAGGCCAATTAAAAAGGTTTTTGACAGACTACTGGAGGAGCAGCTGAGTTAGTCTTAAAATAAATGAACATCAATTTGGTTTTAGATCAGGATCTTCCACAGAAAGTGGATGGAGTACGATACTATACAGAACGTAGAACTCCTGTCTATGGGTGCTTTCTAGATTTGTCAAAGGCATTTGACTTGGTAAATTACAATTTACTATGGAAGAAACTTGCTGCTGCAGGTTTTCCAGATGTGTATATAGGTATCTTAAAATATTGGTATAGCAATCAGATTAACATAGTGCGATGGAGTAATTTTCTTTCTGATGAGTACCGCTTAGAGTGTGGTGTCCGGCAGGGGGGATTGAGTTCTCCGATCTTATTCAACTTCTATGTGAATGCGCTGATTGAGGAGCTCAGCAGTCAGCCTGTTGGTTGCTCGGTTGATGGAATATCGGTTAATAATCTTAGCTATGCAGACGATATGGTGCTGTTGAGCCCCTCAGTCAGTGCACTAAGAAAATTAATTGGGACTTGTGAAAGATATGCAGCTGAGCATGGTCTAGCATATAATGTCAAAAAGAGTGAGTATATTATTTTTGGCGCTCGTAAGAATGTGTCATATAATGTTCCAATAAAGTCAAAAAAAAAAAGTCAAAAAAAAGTCAAAAAGTTTATTTTTCAAAATTAAGTTATAAATTAACATTTTTTGAACGTCAATTTTTTTTAAATTTATCATTAGTCCGTTGCTTCGGAAGGTGTTCGTAAAGAGAAGAAGCAACAAAGAAACTCTTTACATTCACATTTTTTCATTTTTTCAAAACATGGTTTGTACAATTTCAGTTTATTAACATGTTTTTACTTTATAAAAGATTTTCTATGCGACAAAACCAAACGCTAGTTTGACATATTTAAAATAAATTGTCCATCACAAAAACCAATCACATAACGTGAGAAGAAAAATCCTCACCAGACAATTATTCCTAGGAATAACGAGGGAAGATTTATAGCTTTACGGACACGGTCATGTGCGCGTTGGGTCCTTGTCGTTTAAAAAATCTTGAACACTGTAGTAAGACTTCTTTAAAAGCATGGCTTTTATTGCCTTTTTAAAAGATGCCACAGGCAATTCCAATATGTCAGAAGGAAGTTTGTTGAACATTTTCAGGGATAGTCCCATAAAGGAGTTACTTACTTTATTAAGTCTCCACTTCGGTACGTGAAGTTTGTCCTTATTTCGAGTGTTAACAGTATGCCTATCACTAACTTTACTAAATTGGCCTATATTCTTTTTGGCATACATTAAATTCTCAAATATGTATTGGCAAGGGACAGTTAAAATGCCAATTTCTTTAAATTTTTCGCGCAACGAATACCTCGACCTCAACATGTAAATAGATCGGATAGCTCGCTTTTGTAAGACGAAAACTTTATGAACATCAGCCGCTTTACCCCATAATAAAATACCGTACGACATAATACTATGAAAATAACTGAAATACACAATGCGAGCTGTTTCTACGTCTGCTATTTCTCTAATCTTACGCACGGCATACGCTGCTGAGCTCAGCCTTTTAGAAAGTGTTAGTATATGGGGTCCCCATTGCAACTTAGAATCGATTATTATCCCTAGGAATTTTGTTTCTTTCACTAATTCTACTTGTTCACTATCAATAACAATATTGTTATCAACTTGCCTAACATTCGGTAAAGTAAATTTAATACATTTAGTTTTTTTGGCATTTAGAACCAGGTTATTTACAGTAAACCAATGCAATACCAGTGAGATAGCTTTATTTACGTCGTCAAGAGATGTAGAGGATCTCGCTACATTAAATATTAAAGATGTGTCATCTGCAAACATAACTATCTCAGAATACTTTTGTACCATAAATGGTAAATCATTAATGTAAATCAGAAACAGTAATGGGCCAAGTATAGAACCTTGAGGAACGCCCATCTCTATTTCCGATCCTTCCGACGTGGTTCCATTAATATCAACCTTTAAAGTTCTTTTATGAAGATATGATGCCATTAATTTCAGTGCTTGCTCGTCAAAACCGTAATATTTAAGTTTAATCAACGCTATTTCTTTTTTTACACAATCAAAAGCTTTTGTGAGGTCACAAAATATACCTAATGCATCCCGGGAGTTTTCCCATGAATTAAAAATATGTTTCATTAGTGACACTCCTGCATCTACAGTAGACCTACCTTTGGTGAAACCATATTGCTCGTCATGGAATATATTATGATTGTTGAAATATGAAAGCATTTGGTTGGACATGATTTTCTCAAAAACTTTACTGAGAACTGGCAAAATAGAAATAGGCCTATAATTGGTAAAGTCCTGAATATCTCCTGATTTATGTAGTGGGATGAGCCTACTTAACTTCATACAGTCTGGAAATTCTCCTATATCTATACATTTATTAAAAAGTATCGTTAAATGAGGAGCGATTATATTTATTATTCTGTTTATGACGAAAACTGACATTCCTGTTATGTCTTCGGTTTTTTTAAGATTAATAGTTTTAAAATTTTTAATTATATCATTATTGTCAACATACTTGAAAGAAAACTGTGCTGTTGTTTTGGTAACATTTTGTTCCAACAACTCAAGAGCTTTCTGGGGACATGAATTTAATTTCTCTGTTGTCTGAGTGGGGGTATTTATAAAATGATTTTCAAAAATGTCAGCAATTTGTGATTTTGACTGTATCAGTTCATTATCTAATAATAAATTGAGATCATGTGGGGACTTTAGTTTTCCAGTTTCACTGTTAATTATTTTCCAGACAGTCTTACTCTTGTTAGAAGAATTCATAATTTTATGTTTTATGCATCTAGATTTAGCTTCACCACAAACTTTTTTGAAAATTTTTGAATAATTTCTGACATAAATAATAAAATCTTGGTTGAAGTTAAAGGACTTTTCTCTATAAATGTTATATAGGTGATCTCTACTTATTCTAATTCCAGCGGTGGCCCATTCAGCAAAAGAGCATTTTGTATTACACAGTATTACCTTAGTTTTAAAGATTTTGTTGAATTCAGTTTTTAGCTCATTGATGAATGAAAGACAATTCTCTAATGATTCACTGCTTCTCATTGGGGGGCTGATGCTAGACCTAATATTATTTTCAAATAAGCTAAGTTTTTTTTCAGTTATCTGTCTACATACTATTGACTTTTTCTTTTCGATGGTAAATTCTAAATTTATAAATTGACCCTTGTGGTCTGAGGTAATGCAATCAAAAAGGAAGTGACCGGAGTAATCACAATTGCAATAAATATTATCTAAACATGTTGCAGAGGTCGAGGTAATTCGGGTTGGCTCATTAAATACATTTAGAAGATTAAATGATTGAAAAAATGTCAATATTCTCTCCTTTACTAGACCCTCACCCAACAAGTCAACATTGAAATCCCCACAAACTACAACCTCTCTGGAGCTGTGGGAAGCCATCCCCAAAGCATCTTCCATCGCTGCTTCAAAGATGTCATAGTTACCTTTGGGTGGGCGATATACACACAAAATTATATACTTGCTCAATTCAATGCATGAGATTTCTACATGTTGTTCAACAGAGAGTCTACAGATGTCTTTTCTTTCTTTAAATTTTAAAGTTGAATGGATCTCCTCTAAAAAGAGTGTCATCCTTTAAGTACCTTGGCCATTTTGTGAGGGAGGACTTGAGGGATGATGATGATATGGATAGGGAGCGCAGAGCGTTGGCAGCCCGGGGCAGTATGTTGACACGTAGATTTGCAAAGTGTTCTGAAGAGGTCAAAATAACACTATTCAAAGCGTACTGTCAAACCTTCTACACTTGTGGTCTATGGGTCGACTGTCTGCGGCGGACTGCCAGCGCTCTGCTAGTACAGTATAATAACTGTTTCAGGATGATGTTTGGACTACCCCTCCGGTGCAGTGCTTCTGCAATGTTTGCTGAAGCACTCACTGATGACTATTATGCCATAGAGCGAAAGCGTGCTGCATCATTGTTGCTGAGAGTGAGGAGTGGCTCGGACACCATCCTGAAGACAGTGGTTGATAGAGTGGACAATGTCTTCCTGAAATAATGGGTGTCATTGTCCATTCTACCAAGCAAATCTTATAAATAGTTTTATGTTGTATGGTTATTAGAATAAGTACTAACACTTAGGATAAGGGTTACTAACAATTATGGATCATGTTATCTGAAAAATAAATGATTTTTATTATTATTATTATTTATGGCGTCGTACGTCGTCGTGAAGGACCCCATTCCCATATGACTGCATTATATTTAGACATGGTTTATTCGTTCGTTTATGCTAGATCAGCTGTCCCGGCCAAAAATGGGTGATAAAATAAAACTTGTTTGTTGTATAAGAGCCCTCTTTAAATAATGATAATACTAAGAAGTTGAGAGGAGAAAAGATATTCAACAAGGATGACTGGTGATGACTCTTTAGCCGAACCGCCGAAAATCGCTAAAGGGCCCCAAAACGAGGGAAGAAATGGGTTTGTACTATTTTTATCCAACACTACTGAGCTTACTCAGGATTATTAATTAAATAAATTGTAGTATTTATTACGCAAATACCAATGTATCCTTTGATGTAGTGACAGCCTAGAGGATTCTTTCCGAGTTAGTAATGCCGTGGTTAGTAATAACGTGGTTTTCTCCCTGATACTTGTAGCTTTGCCTTAGGAATTATTAATTCTAAACGAATTCCTAGTGCTTATTATTGGACATAAAGCCACGAGTGGATACATACACTAACATATGTAGCTACTCAAACCCATATTGTTCATACATTTAAAATGTCGCTCTTGTTCACAAAGGGAAATATTTGCAAAAAGCGCAAAGAACTGTGTTGAAATTGTGTTGCGGTTCTCATGAAAATTGTTCCGTTCATTGTTTGCTCAACTGGGCTTTGTTTTCGTTTTTCTTTTATTAGGGTTTCGTAGCCAAATGGCAAAAACGGGACCCTTATAGATTCGTCATGTCTGTCTGTCTGTCCGTCCGTCCGTCCGTCCGTATGTCACAGCCAGTTTATTCCGAAACTATAAGAACTACATTATTGAAAATTGGTGTGTAGATGTATTCTGTAAACCGCATTAAGATTTTAAAATAAAATCTGAAAAAAAAACCAAAATTTTTAGGGTACTACATAGAACTACATAGGGGAATACATAGAACTGAAACTCAAAATTTTTTTTTCATCAAACCTATACGTGTTGGGTATTTATCAAAAGGTATTTGAAAATGATGTTGAGGTTTCTTATATCATTTTTTTCAAAACTGAATAGTTTGCGCGAGAGACTTTTCCAAAGTGGTAAAATGTGTCCCCCCCCCGTAACTTCTAAAATATGGGCATGATAAAACTGAAAAAAATATATGATGTGTATCACTATACAAACTACTAACGAAAATTGGTTTGAATGAGATCTAGCCAGTAGTTCTATTTTTAAACGTCATAAATCAAAATACTTGCTAGTGCTGCTACGGAACCCTTCATTAGCGAATCCATCTCACTCTTGGCCGCTTTTCTTTTAGTGAAAATCACAATCACACTGAAACGGTCTCAGCAACCTTTTCAAACACGTCTTTTGAATATCACGTTTTGTTGTCATCTCCAAGCAACGATATTGTGCTCAAACTTCTGTTCTTTCAACTTCTGTAAGCAATAATTGTTGTGGTACTCTCGAGTACAGAACGAAATTTTCTTCTTTTTATCGTTTTCTTTCTAGGGGTATACCGTTAGTAGTAGTAGTGCTTGCTGTGTAGTGTCGGCTTAGAATAGCACTACGCCATTTTTTCCGGTGGGTGTACGTAAGAGGCGACTAACGGTATTGGGGGCTTTTAAGGAATTTTTGGGCGATGCGGTTGGAGACCCATCACCAACAACCTTTACTTTACCATCTTTTCCCCACACACATTCCAAAAGTGGCTGAGGAATTTCTTATTCCTTAACTCTGGCTACCCCTTCTAGGGATTTACAGCCGTGAGTATATGTATGGGAATACCGACTTGCTTTAAAAGTTTTGAAAACGGTTATTCGTCAACTATTATCGTAAAAAACGTTAGAGTAAGATGTTAAATTAAATTAAGGGTTTAAATTAAGTTAGTGATTGGTGCCTCGTCCGGTTTTGTGGTTCAACAATTAGAATATTGGGTTCAGAACGTAGGTTTTTTAAATTACACAAAAAAAAAATTGTTGATCTAAAACATGAACACTTTTGGTTACTTAATATAATATTAAGCAAATCTATGGGCAGTCAACACTTCGACGTCAAACTAAAATAAGAGATGATTTTTTCGGCTATTCCCAGTAGTCTTACCGGATAGTCTTACCAGTAGGACTAATGGGAAAAAAAAATCCCAATAGTCTTACCAAAAGTAAGACTACGTCTATGGCATATTATTCCCAATAGTCCTACTGCATATTTTTTTTAAAAACATAGGGCTTGTAACTATATTAGACATAGAGCCTTTTAACAAAATTATTCTTGTTAGTAAATTTTTATACTTTTTTTTTGTAATATTCTGTTCTACTGATTCGTTAATAACAAATTTACAATTTTACTTTTTGATAAATGCCTTTTTAAAAAAATATATGTGTATGTAAAATAAAGTATTTTACTTTAAATTTAAGTTTTGGTTAACAAACGCCGTTGAATGCCGAAATATGTAAATATATTTTTCACTGCTCAATTATCGTAGGATATTTTTGGATTTCATAACGTGAAACTACCATATTGCAAATTAATTTCCATTAAATTTTCCATTTGCAAATTAATGTCTATATCACGCTGTAGAAACCAGGGAGTACATTTTTTGATATGACGTCGTCTTTTTGTCGATGAACGTAGTCATTATATAACTTTTAGTGTACTAAAAATAAAATTAGTTAAAAAAAGAATACTCTTTATTGACATCAAGAAAAAACTTAGATAAAGCTATTTAGATTTAAAAAAAAAACACTCCTACTTCTCCAAGTCGGAAATTTTACGAGATGGTGTATTTTTGACGCCTTTAAAAGGACAAATTGCACAATCTTAATAAAAAAAATAAGTAGGTTTGGATAAAAAAATGAGGTGTGTTTTTGATTTCAATGTTATCGCGAAGAGTAACTGATCCGGCACATTTGTTTTTACGATATAGAGCACATCGCCATATAATTCCTCCATCTTTATAAGTTTTTAACTTATGGTACTGGTAACCATTATATAATAGCACCTCACCCCGTCGTCTTTTAATGATATTAATATCAAACATTATATTTTAAATTCAATAGGTAATTTATACTATTCAATAAATAATACTCTTACTCGTATGATTTATTAATGAGTGACAGGACGTCAGTCAGGAAAAATCTAAAATTTTAAATCATAGATTCAATTTTACTTATGAAGGTTTGTCTATCAGTATTACTAGGGCTACATAAAATTTGTAACTTTGACATGTACCAAAAAGTTTGTATTGGTTGGTAGGACTAATGGGAACTATTTTCCCAGTAGTCTTACTAGTAAGTCTATTGGGACAAAAAATCCCAATAGTCCTACTGGTAAGACTATCGAGTAGGACTACTGGGAATAGCCGGATTTTTTGCCGCGTAATGGCGGCTTAGAATGTCACTTCACCCACGGGTGTCGTTAGAGGCGACTAAGGGTATGGGGCTTTTGTAAGTGGTTTTTGGGCGATGCGGTTGGAGACTCATCACCAGCGATACTTTATTTCTACCATCTTCTACCCTATCAACTTACAAATGTGGCTGAGGAGTTTTTAGCTCTGAAGCTCTGGCTTCCACTTTTTGGGATTTGTGGCCGTATCATATTATATATTATGTAATATTAAATATGTCGTTGAGTTAGTATCCCATAATACAAATTCTACTTAATTCGGGGCTAATTTTATCTGTGTACAATATGACTAAGGGTACGGGTATAAGGGTAAGGGTAAGGGCTTTTTATTGGACTTTTGGGCGATGCGGTTGGAGACCCATCACCAAAAACCTTTATTTTTACCATTTTTTCCCCAGTCAACTTTCAAAAGTGGCTGAGGAATTTATAATTCCTTAGCTCTGGTTACCCCTTCTAGGGAAATATAGCCGTGAGTATATGTATGTATGTATGTACAATATGACCGTGTGTTTATTTATTTACTTATATACCTTTAAGATGATATATCACTCCACCTTACAGGAGGGACGGTTCAGACTCCATTCATAAATTTGTCTCCTCCTTTGCATAACAATATTTGCATTATTTTTACCATCTGGCTGGCAATAAGAATCAATCTAGATTTCTCAGTGCTGTTGTTGTGTCTGTCAGTTTAAAATAGCACAAACGGTTTTTTAACCGACTTCAAAAAAAGGTGTGTTCTCAATTCGACCGTATATTTTTTTTTATGTTTGTTCGCCGATTACTTCGCCATTTATGAACCGATTTTGATTATTATTTTTTTATTCGATAGAAGATACTCCCGGATTGGTACCATGATGAGGATATCAGGGTCTGATGATGGGATCCTGGAGAAATCGAGGGGAACCCTGAAATTTTCTAGGCAAATGTACCGCGTTTTACATATTTTCTGAACTTATATTGGCATTGGCTTCTGAAAATCATATTGTTATGCTGCTGAGCTGATGATGGAAGGTGTGGGTCCTTAATCACTAGGAGTTGGGAAACAGTTCTTTCACCATTCCATAAAGATTTATGCTCCTCTTCGTAGCTTTTATGAAGAGAAGTACAGGTTCAATTAACATTTCTTTTGTTATGTTATTGTTACCGAGAAAGTACCATGAGACCAGGATCTGATGATGGCATCCCAGGAAATCGAGGGGACAGTCGAAACTCACAATCATGTGACAGTGTATTTGTTCAAAACGCCGATAGGCCTGCCCTGTATAACGTGAGAACGTGGGTCCAAGCAAAGCGTGGGTACTCTGAACAACAGGTGACAATGTCACGTGATATTCAGAAGTATTACTACCTCTGCTAACCCCTTCGGGGATATTCGGCGTGAACGTTTGAGTCTTTCTTGAGATGTAGAATTGTAGACCATCGCCTTTTGAGGGATTTCAAGAACAATGTAAAGTCACATATGGTTGAGGCTATTTAATATAGTATAATAATAGAAATACCGGAAATACGAAGAATAATACAGTAACCGTCGCACTGCCTCTTACGAGACGCATCTTTGCCAGGTCTACCCAACTCTAAAACTCGTAAAATAAAATATTTTTTAACAAAAAGAAAACCGACTTCATAGTGGGAAAAACAACCGAAAATAAACAACCTAGTACTAAAAAGTACGAAATAAGTGTTTTAATTGAATATGAGTACTGTGATTAATACCTTAGCAATTTCTTTATTCAAATTAAAATTCTCTTAAATTAATTTTTGAGTCGGTGCCAGTCAAACAAAAGTTAATTTACCCTACTATCTATCTCTGATTATTACAATCTAAACAATATATATCTATCGCCTAACGTTTAAAATGGTAATACGTACAATAATAAATTTACCTACAACTACAAGGTATCCTACATTGTACATGTGTATGAAGTGCGAAATAGACTCTTATTATTATCAATCATCACGCAGGCTGGCACCACCGGCTCACAAATTAATTTAAGAGAATTTTAATATTTAGGTAGGTTGAACTGACGCGTGTGGAATAAAGAAATTGCTAAGGTATTAATCACAGTACTCATATTCAATTAAAACACTTATTTCGTACTTTTTAGTACTAGATTGTTTATTTTCGGTTGTTTTTCCCACTATAAAGTCGGTTTTTTTTTTTGTTAAAAAATATTTTATTTCCATGGGTGTTGCAAAGGTGACTCGATATTTTGGGGTTATTTAAGTATTTTGGGCAATTTGGCTGGAGACATATCACGAACCATACAATATTTATCTCTTTATCTTTTAAAAGTGGCCAAGGGAAATTTCTAATTCTGAAGCTCTGTTAAACAAATTAAATAATAACTAAAGTCTATGTTTATTCGTATAAAAACTATTTCCTGGTAACAAAATATTTTTTTGTTATTACTATTGTTTTTAATTTAAATCTAGAGTCCCAACTAATTTCTTTCGTAGAATCAGAAAGATGTGTCATCAAACAAAATTATATTATAACACAAAAACCGTTATATTTAAATAGCTTATATATAGAAATAGTATCATTTTGAATGTTGCCTACTCCATTTGGCTTGAAAATATATGTGCCGCTATCTAACAAAGGAATCCCAAACAGCGAATTTGAGTGACACCAAAAATGTTGCCAAAGAAAAACTGTTATGACTTTGTAACTCAGCGCGCCTTTGTTCAAAGAAGCAGAAACAAATTTCTGAAATATTCAGAACGTAGGCGTATCAGAGAAACCATCTGAATACTTACACGATTCGGGGAAAGTATGCAAAGTAATTCCATTTAGCACTTGCGTGCGGGGTGAAGCTTTGCCTGTTTATAGCGTTTGCATCACTCACATTAGTTAGATGAGTGAATTCAAAGCCACATTGCTTGCTTTACTTTTAGATTAGCTTCTAGAAAGTAATCACATTCATCCATGTAATTGTTTGTGAATTTCAATCAACCTGGGTAGGACTGTGCTCTCTCACGATAAAAAAAATTGTATGACCAAGTCATCCACCTCGCTGGCTATGGTTGGTGGAAACCTATATGAAAACATGATTATTTATGTAAATAGGCGCATGAAGATTAAGCCTATCCTCTTATTGGAGAGGGTTATAATGGATACCCGTTTTTTGAATATGAAAAAATTGATAATTAAACAACATTATCTTATGTCCAAAGAATATCAACTTTATGCTGAAGAATCACTATAATTTATTGCACTAAAATATTAATTTAGTAAGGACACAATAACGATCGACCAAGGGTATTGCTATTGTGCGGCATACAAACCATCTTTCTGATGGGTATCACAAAACTGTAAGAAAAGATAAAATATCTTATATTTTCAGTGTGAGGAAAAGATATTATGAACTTTTCCGAACAACACATGAATTTGCGCAGTCACGAACTCGTACTTGGGATGCTGCGGCCGAACTGCTTGCCTGGAATTTTAATTTGTGTCACAACTACTGCACTAAACCTAAAATAAAACGAATTAGTTAGCTAAAATTTATTTTAAACAGTGATTAAATCACTACGACATTAAAACAAAAGCAGTCATTGCGGTGATCATATAGCTGCGTATATTCCTTCTTTATATTAATATAACTATTACTAATTATACATATATATATACATATATATATATATATATATATTAGAATTAGTAAAAATTCGGAGGTAGGAAACGCAAACACTACTTAAACGTGTAAAAGAAATGAAGGATAGAAAAATTTCGCGCTGGCAGTCATTGACACGGTAGCTCAATTGTCAGAGCGACGGGGCGTTTACCCGAGGTCGCGGGTTCGATTCCCGCCTGTGTCGAAATTTTTCTTTCCTTTATTTATTCTTAAATTATTAGTAATAATCCCCACATGAGGTTTTCATGAACAAAAAGATTTAAATTATGTGATAGTTAGGCGTTTTCAACATTTGCATTCTATCTGAAAAGGTAGACAAGTGGCCTTCCGAATTAGTAAAAATTCGGAGGTAGGAAACGCAAACACTACTTAAACGTGTAAAAGAAATGAAGGATTGAAGAATTTCGCGCTGGCAGTCATTGACACGGTAGCTGAATTGGCAGAGAGACGGGGCGTTTACCCGAGGTCGCGGGTTCGATTCTCGCCTGTGTCGAAAATTTTCTTTCCTTTATTTATTCTTAAATTATTAGTAATAATCCCCACATGAGGTTTTCATGAACAAAAAGATTTAAATTACAAATTAATATTAAGTTTCTAATAATAACCTATTTTTTCAATTTTAAATTTTATGTAACACAATGGATATCAAAATTCCAGTTTCGGTTCCCGAGCTGAGTAATAGTTTTCTATTTAAAAGTAAAAACTTTTTTTTTCTATAATTATAGTTATTGTTTACTATAGTTGATGATATTGTTCCTAACCTAAGAGTAGATCGTATCTATCGTAGATATCGTATCAGCCGGTGTGTATATTATGATTACACCTACACGACCTTAATATTTTAAGTAATGAATATGTATCTAACCTCGCCAATTTTTATATAAACACCAAGTTGAAATAATGTGATGTAACAATCGTATCACCCATTCTACTATTATACCAAGATTCGTCTTCAATCTATAAATTCCATTCTCATCATACCCTTTTTGATTTTGACTGGTTTTATTGCAAACCATTATAACACAAACAAGATTGTTGATGTTGTTAATACAAACTCAATTATGAACTCGATACACGAGCTTTAATAACAATGTATTAATTAATACTGAGAAACAACTTTCTAGTAAAATTTACAAGATATCAGAGAATCTCTACACTATCCACTAATTACTATCACTAGCTATCAAAAGCGACTGAAAACAAAAGCTGACTCCGAATTCAGCGTTTCAATTTGCATACTAAGTAGAGGTCAGTGAGTCTTTTGTCGTACTACTAATTACAAACCTATTACTAGCAAACGCTGTCCATCAAAACCCGTCACATTTAATTTTAACAAACAATTAAATATTAGAAACTACAAATACAAATTATTTATTTATTTACATTATTTCAACAAATTATTACTGTGTAGTGTCGGCTTAGAATAGCACTACCCCTTTTCTTCCGGTGGGTGTACGTAAGAGGCGACTAACGGTATTGGGGCTTTTTAAGGGATTTCCGGAAAACCCATCACCAACAACCTTTATTTTACCATCTTTTCCCCACGCAACTTCCAAAAGTGGCTGAGGAATTTCTAATTCTTTAGC
This sequence comes from Bedellia somnulentella, assembly GCA_963576735.1. NCBI lineage: Eukaryota > Metazoa > Arthropoda > Insecta > Lepidoptera > Bedelliidae > Bedellia > Bedellia somnulentella. Next base: position 10,942,700 of record OY755172.1, on the reverse strand, counting down.
TCTGGCTCTTATTTATTTATAGCCGTGAGCATATGTATGTATATATGTATTTCAACAAACTAGTTCGTTTGATTAATGTAAATAAATGTTTTTATTGTATTGCATACTATTATATAGTTAACTTACAAATCATAAAATGTGTAATATAGTTACGCAGCCTGTAAAAACTGTATTTCATGACAAAATAAATAAATAAATGATTTATCAGGTGCGCAACTCTAAAAGGCTATCTGTATGACAATAGACAGATACCATAATTATATCGAATGGAATTCTATTCAATTAATTACACTTTATGAAATCTCATTCAACTTATTCTGAGATTGGTTTGATGTCAGGCAGCGTTGATTTTTGTTATACAATAAGGTGTAATTAGAAGTTAACAAAACTATAATATCCAATAGCTTTTAGTTTTTGAATGGAAAAATGATACAAAATGGCCGGGCCGGCGACCGACATTACACGACGACACAACCCGGTGGCGGCCTTTGTAGAAATAATTATGTCTACCCTATGTTATGTCTGCACTAAAAAGCAGCCCTCAGAGAGGAATGACGACGAATTCTGCTGCGGGTCACCCAACCAAAATGACGACCACGACCCCCCTGTCAAGAGTGTTATGACTGAGAAGATGTTATGTCTAATATGCCCACAAAAATTTGTATGTCAGCGGCCCAGCGGCCTCAGGCTTTAATTTCAGGGAGCGTATGCATGTTAAACAATGGTTATGTAAATGGTATATAAACGCTTCGCTCTTTTAATGGTATGTTATGGTCCGGTGCTAGCTTACTTAGGCAATCTCTACACCTCCCATTTTACAATCAAAACTAACTGAGTTGATGTAGATTCCCCAGCTCTGAATACCCCTTCTTAGTTTTATAGCCGTTAGCATAGACATGGATTAATATTACACGAACTTCATATTTCCACTATATAGATTCCACCTCACGACTTTTTATACTTCAAACCTATTGTTATACTTCTCTTGCAGATAGAAGATAAAACCGACTTCATAGAAAAACAACCGAAAATAAACAATCTAGTACTAAAAAGTACGAAATAAGTTTTTTAATTGAATATGAGTACTGTGATTGATACCTTAGCAATTTCTTTATTCCACACACGTCAGTTCAACCTACATAAATATTACAATTCTCTTAAATTAATTTGTGAGCCGGTGCCAGCCTCGATGATTATTGATAATAAGAAGTGTGTATTTCGCACTTCATATACATGTAAAATGTAGGGTACCTTGTAGTTGTAGGGTAAATTGATTTTTGTACGATATAATATTTTTTAGATTGTAATAATCAGAGATAGATAGCAGGGTGAATTTACTTTTGTTTGTCTGGCACCGACTCAAAAATTAATTTAAGAGAATTGTAATATTTAGGTAGGTTGAACTGACGCGTGTGGAATAAAGAAATTGCTAAGGTATCAATCACAGTACTCATATTCAATTAAAAAACTTATTTCGTACTTTTTAGTACTAGATTGTTTATTTTCGGTTGTTTTTCTATGAAGTCGGTTTTCTTTTTGTTAAAAATTATTTTATTTTACGAGTTTTAGAGATGGGTAGACCTGGCAAAGATGCCTCTCGTATTTCTTATTAACGCTCACGCCGAATATCCCTGAAGGGGTTAGCAGAGGTAGTAATACTTCTGAATATCACGTGACATTGTCACCTGTTGTTCAGAGAACCCACGATTTATTAGGCAGTGTTCTCACGTTATACAGGGCAGGCCTATCGGCGTTTTGAACAAATACACTGTCACATAATTGTGAGTTTCGACAGTCCCCTCGATTTCCTGGGATGCCATCATCAGATCCTGGTCTCATGGTACTTTCTCGGTAACAATAACATAACAAAAGAAATGTTTAGTGAACCTGTACTTCTCTTCATAAAAGCTACGAAGAGGAGTATAAATCTATATAGAATGTGGAAAGAACTGTTTCCTAATACCTAGTGATTGAGGACTCACACCTTCCATCATCAGCTCAGCAGCATAACAATATGATTTTCAGAAGCAAATGCCAATATAAGTTCAGAAAATATGTAAAACGCGGTACATTTGCCTATAAAATTTGAGGGTTCCCCTCGATTTCTCCACGATCCCATCATCAGACCCTAATATCCTCATCATGGTACCAATCCGGGAGTATCTTCTTTCGAATAAAAAAAAAATAATCAAAATCGGTTCATAAATGGCGAAGTAATCGGCGAACAAACATAAAAAAAAAAAAAAAAAAAAAAAAAATACCGGTCGAATTGAGAACACTCCTTTTTTTGAAGTCGGTTAAAAATAGGTCAAAGTCGTCTTTGCAACTACTAGCAGTAGAGGCAGATCGTACTCTTACGACTGGAAATTGTCTAGTTTCGGAAAGTTATTTAGTGGAGTCGTCAAAAGGTAGACTTATTACATTAATACATTACGATTACAAGGTGTACTATATGAGGTATTGTCAGAATATGTAAACACGTGTCTATATGATTATAATATTGGCGGGATTTTCATTAAAATTACACAAACTAAATAATCTATTTTTTTAGATCTTGTCTAACCATTCCGTCTAAGGAAAACATTCCTTAATTCTTTATATGGATTAGAAAGATTAAGCGGAAAAACTACTAGACACTTCCGTTCAAAGTATATGTTCAGTATCGAATACAAATCGCCTAGTTTCCAACAAAACATCAATAAGAGAGTTCATTCACGAACTTGTACAAACGCAGCGCAGATACTTCATCTGGACATTTGAAAGCCGTCTTATTGGTCGGACACAAGAACGTGACATCCATCAATAAGTACAGTTTGATGGGTCCCCGTGTTTTCTAAATGTAATGCTTCAATAGTGAATTCATAACTTGTCATTAAACTATGCAAGTATATATAATATTTCGTTCTCAGAACAAGAAACATAACAATAAAGCGCTGCATATACATTAGTATACTCTTAGTTTTGAGTTTTATTTTATTTTCAGGTTATCTTTGAAACTAAGACAGATATTATTATACCTACAAAACTGGACATTAAGAATGATTTATATGCAGGATATGGGAATTCTTGAGTCGGGCTTACACCAATGTGACTTTTAAAAATTTATTTGAACGGTTAGTTTATCAAGGTTTTTTAATGGTGAATAAAAACATTGTGAGTAAACTCTCATGGCTGAATTGTAATTAGTCATGTGACAGTATTGTCGTAAAACACGTAAATAGGCGTGCCCCAATCACATGAATACCCTGTCCATGCAAAACGTGAGTACTCTGATCACCAGGTGACAAATATGTCGTATAAGTTACGTAGAAATAGTAGAATCTCTGCCGTTTAGGACGTGAGCGTAAGTTTTGATAGAACACAAGACTTAGCATTATAACATACATACAAACTCACGCCAGTAGCTCCCACTGTCTCATAAACTTTCAAAAATACATGAATTTTTTTTTTACCTATATAACATAACATAAACATAACATAAACGTTCACGCCGAATATCCCGGAAGGGGTTGGCAGAGGTACTAATACTTCTGAACATGTGACTTTGTCACAAGATGTTCAGAGTACCCACGTTTTGCATGGACAGTGTACTCACGTGATAGGGGGCAGGCCTATCGCCGTTTTTGTACGAATACACTGTCACATGACTTAGTACAACTCAGCCATGTGGGTTTCCTCACGATGTTTTCCCTCACCGTTAACAACCATGATAAATTAACCACACATATGTCTTTAGAAAAGACAAATTGGTGTAGGCCCGACCCAGGATTTGAACACTAGTCGTTTGCACGATAACCGAGTGTTCTACCCACTGGGCTATCACGGTTTTTTACCTATATGTTATATATAATACAATAAATATTTATAAATGACCTGCTGCGGTTATCCTTTGGATTTAACAACTAATTGTGTACTATGCTAATGTGACCTAATTGTTCTGATGCGTGCGAGAATAAGTATTAATAACATATTGTCCTAAAAATTAATATTTTTTAACATAGAACCAAAACAATTTTGCACTGTCTTTCAGTCAAAAACGGTAATGAAGGGAAATTAAATGTTGAATTTAATATTTACACAGTCTGAGTTTTTTAATAACAAGAACAGCTAAAAGAGCTAGTAAAAATAATAACTATAATAATTACTAATACATAATTACAGCTTCCAAACACTTCATAAATAACAATCGCTAAACTTAAAAAGTTATTGTTCATCATTAAATATCAGCAGTTTTATACAGAAACGGAAGAAAATTTAAAATATCATTGTTAAAGGTTATGCGCGACATTTATGTTGCCAAAAATGAATATGAGTTTTATCAAGAGCCGTTACATTATCAAAAGCCGGGTCGTCCCGATTCATCCTTTTGAATTGCAAATCCAACGAGGATGATCATCCCGTCATTTAAGGTCTGCGACCGTATAATTTTATACGCACAACGCTTTTAGCAGTTCACATGGACCGATTTTTAGAAAGACTTAATTTAACATACTGAATATTCACTAGTCTATATGAGGCGTGAAACGTGGTCAAATGAATTAGGACTTGATAGTAGACAAAACTATTCACAACGTGCTAAATAGGTGAAGATAAAACGTTTAAATTTTTCAATTTCTTAAATTTTTTCATGGATGACTGTCTGATAGAGTTGCGTAAAAGTGATTATGGACTGAGAATGGGTGGATTCCTCATCAAATGCCTCTTATATGCTGATGACCAAGTGTTACTTGCATCATCGGTTGAAGAGTTGCAAGAGATGATGAATATTGCATGTGCATCTTTTGAAAGAACGGGTATGAGGGTGAACGTTGAGAAAACCAAAACCATGGTTTTTGAGAGAGAGGAGAATATGATCGAATGCGTGATTGAAATTAATGGTAAGAAAGTGGAACAAGTGAAAGAGTTTGTTTACTAGGGATGGAAAGTGAGATGAAGATATCGAAAGAAGAGTGAAAAAGGGTAATGAGATTAATGGAGCTTTGAATAGTCTCATGTCTAGTCAGTCGGTGTCCGAAAAGGCCCAAATGGCAGTGCATGATGCTGTTCTGGTTCCTATGCTTATGTATGGTAGTGAATGTTGGGTGTGGCAGAAGAAGCATGAGAGCAGAGTTAGTGCAGTAGAGATGAGGTCCTTCAGAAAAGTTTGTAATGTAAGGTTATGTGATCGTGTGAGAAATGGCGTGATTCGTGAAAGCGTGAGAGATGATATTGTAAAAAAGATAGAAAAAGGAATGTTGAGATGGTTTGGGCACATAGAGAGGATGAATGACAGTAAATTGGTGAAAGAGATATTGAGCCAATGTGGAAGGTAATGTAAGTAGAGGACGACCACGGAGGACACACCTGGACCAAATAGAGTTAGTGCTTAAAAAGGCCGGCGTCCGAAGTATGAAGAATAAAAGAGCATGTATGGAAAGATTGATTGATGTAAACGAAGCTAGAGAGATTTGCCAAGATCGTACAAAGTGGCGATCAATCGTCTCTGCCTAACCCATAGGGAACTAAAGGCGTGATTGTAAACATATATTAATTATTATATCTTTGTCTTAAAAATACATCGAACTACTAAAAAAATACCGTTTGGAATTAAACGGTTTTATATACATACATACATATACTCACGGCTATTAATCCCTAGAAGGGGTAGCCAGAGGTAAGGAATAATAAATTCCTCAGCCACTTTTGGAAGATGCGTGGGGAAAAAGATGTTAAAATAAAGGTTGTTGGTGATAGGTCTCCAACCGCATCGCCAAAAAAACCCTTAAGCCCCAAATACCGTTAGTCGCCTCTTACGTACACCCACCGGAAGAAATGGGGTAGTGCTATTCCAAGCCGACACTACACACGTACATATGTGGGTATATTGTAAAAAATATAGATTTATTTGTGTGTTTGTTTGAAATGAATTTGCTTTAATATATGACCTACCGAGAAATAACTTCTCAAATAAAACCCCACCACTTGAATCCGGTGCGAAGCTAGTCGTCACTAGTGAGTTATATATAGAAATGGAAAATAATAATTGTTCCCTCTTACATTATGCTGTGAATGTTTTAATGCTAGTTGTATGCGAGCCCTTTTAAATTCTTACTTTTATTTTTGTTTTTATAGCGGCAACTGTTATCTGCATAAATTTTATCTGTCAAACTATCACGGTTCATGAGATATAGTCTATCGCAGACGGACAGGCGGACTTACCAAACGAAGCCTTAGTAAAAGATCTCGTTTTACCCTTTGGGACGGAACCCTAATACTGCTTTTTATTTATACATCGAGTGAGTATCGAATAACTAAAACCATCATATACTTTTACTTTACTACGAACTCAGCTCAACGTTCACGCCGAACACGCCCGGAGTGGTGGCAGAGCTACTTTATAACATAACGCGATATCTCGATATCCTGCACTAGTAGCATGAGGCTTGTGAGAGCGCGTATGTCACATGAGAAGTGAGAAACTGACAGATTGCTCATACAAAATCTGTCAGTATCTCACTTCTCACATTACATACTCGCTCTCACAAGCCTCATGCTACGGGGGCTGGTGAGTACGTTATGCTGCGACAGTGTATTAGGCAGTGTGTGTGTGTGTGTGTGTATAGGAGGTGAGCCTATCACTGCTAGTTACGAATTTTTTATCACATAAATTTTTACAAATCAGCTATACGAATTTCCCCATGATTTTTTCCTTACCGTTAATAATAAAAACCTAAATAATAAACAAAAAAAATACTTCAGAAAATACATATCATTCTAGGTCCGACTCAGTATTTGAACTCATTTGCACGAGGAACAATGGTTCTGCTTTTGATATAGCATGCTTATAATTGTTTACTCTTTTAAGAATGTAGAATCAGAGAGAGCTTTTATCGTAACAAAGAACAAATAATTCACAAGAATAGCTGTTCTCGCAGTGTCACACATTATCACATGTCGTTCCTTTTGTCCTCTCGGCCTTATGCTGACCGATCGATACAACTGCTGAGCATCTAAATGGGATCTAGACAACACGTCTGTTACAATTTTCTCCTTCATTTACAACCTGGTTTCTATTCTATGTATCAGACACTACGAGTTACTGATTCACTGTAAGAATTATTTCTTGGTACAACGAGTTTCGATCTCTACAGATTTTGTTTTTATAAAAATGGTGGTGGCTTTTTAGGGCATATAAAAGGATAATGTCCTCAGAGGTTGTTTATGAAAAGTTATCAAAAACGATTTTCATGAAGGGATAGTTTAATATTGGCGGAGTTTGTTTTATTTACGCAGATACAAAAATATGTGGCATATTTAAAAAATAAGTGTTTTTGTAGGATCTTTTTTGTTAATAAGTAGGTAACTATTATCATCCTTCAGGATATGAAAGAATGATTCAAACGTTGTACTTAGGGTATAAATTATGATACTGTATATATATTTAAAACAAACAAATTTCAACACATAATTTAAGCAATTTCCTTAAGAATGTTTTCACAATATCTTGTAATATCTGAATGAGACCACAGAACTGAGACTTAAATACGACCCAAAATAATAACGTTTATTATACCGTATTTTATGTTATTGTTTGTTGACAACAGAGATTCCAGATTACAATACCAATAAAATGAGAGCTTAGCTTTAAGGCTTTTGTTTCAGAAAATTCTTATATATAAAACTTGACTTATTATATGTTTAAATCTTTTTGTTCATGAAAACCTCATGTGGGGATTATTACTAATAAATAAAGAAAAAATAAAGGAAAGATAAATTTCGACACAGGAATTTTTCTTTCCTTTATTTATTCTTTATTTATTAGTTATTATATGTTGTTTAAAGAGGAACATGAAAAAATATCGTTGTTGATTATGTAGGGAGACTAAGCAATAATTTTACGTAAGAGGTACATCTGGTGCCTAGTTGTCTACCCAGCAGAGGTTTTTTTAGAAATGACAACGCAGTTCTTTATATTATTTGAAGTAAAGACTACAAACTTTCTATGTAAAGTGGCTGGGATTTTATAAACTAACTCTTTATTACAATATATTTATTTTTATATATTATTAAAGCCCCAATGACACCTTTGTAAGGATCATATTGGATATTTGTCGCAGTTAACCGATTGTCGATATCTATAAGATAACACATTTTCTAGGCTTCACGGCAGCAATCAATCAATATCAGCTTATTAAGTATAATGACTGTTGTTTTCTTGCGAAAATTGTCTGCGTCTTTATAGATTTTACAATAAAGCATCATTTTTAAGAGCATTTTGTTAACTTTGTAGTTACAGCTTTTAATTTAGTACTCAGGTGCTATTTTTTTTCTTTATCAAAACTACTGAAATGTGGTAAAGGTAATTTTTAATACAGTTACTCAAAAAGTGGCGTATTGCAGGGACGTGTAGCGTTCGGGATCTGGGCTATTTCACACTCGTGCTTTTTTTTTGCCTTTCCCGAACTCGTGCGTTTTCTTTCCCAACTGTCAAAATAATTTCTATTAAAAAAAAACAACCATGAAGTTTTAACTAAAAAAAAATCATAGAAGTTTTTGCGATTCATGCAAATAGGTTTATTTGTTTCTAAAAAGAAGCTACCTATACTAATTTGTCCAATATCAGAATTAATTATTTGATTGAATGAGTTTGGTAAGGTTTCAGTTCATTTCATATCATTAAATTTCAATTTCATTTCTTATAATAAAAAATACTAAGTACTAAAGACTTGGCTGTATGGGCAGTAGTTCCCTTTGCCTACCAGAATGGGTGAAAAAAACTGCTTACATTCTACGGTTGGCGCCATTTTCCGAAATTTTCTTCGCGAGTTTAGTTGTTTTTTACACAAAATGAGTAATTTCGACCTAAATTTTTTTGAATTAACACCACCGGAACTCAGTATAATTGCACAAAATGCTTCGGAGAACATTTTACCGGAAAAGTCAAAAAGTCGCTACATATCTACATACGACGAATTTATTGCGTGGAGAGAAGAGAAAAAAGCAAATAGTTTTTCAGAAAATGTTATGTTGGCATACTTTTCCGAACTCTCAGCAAAATTAAAACCTTCTACGTTATGGTCAAGGTTTTCGATGATAAAAAGTATGCTGAAAATAAGGAACAACGTGGATATAAGTCAATATCCAAAATTAAATGCTTTCTTAAAACGACAATCAGACGGTTTTACCAGTAAAAAATCGAAAATATTAACATCGAATGACGTGGAAAGGTTTTTGAAAGAAGCTCCCGATGATTATTATTTAGCCACAAAGGTAATTTATTAATAAGTATACTTATCTACATTTTTCTTTAGTGTTCAGTTTACAAAATCGCAAAATACAGTCAATACATTATTTATATGAATCAAATCGTTTTTTTTAGGTTGCTCTGATTTTTGGCGTTGTTGGAGCTTGCCGCAGAGAGGAGTTAGCCAATATTACTTTAAAAGATATTGAAGCCCATGGAGAAATGCTACTTATCAAGATTCCAAACACAAAAAATAAGATACCGCGAAGCTTTGTTGTTGAAGGAGATTTTCTCACAATAGTGAAAAAATATATGAACCAGCGGTCCCAAAAAGGAAAATCCGACCGTTTTTTTCAAAATTTCCAAAAAGGGAAGTGTACAGCTCAAGTAATCGGCATAAACAAATTTGGTAATATGCCAAAAGAAATAGCTACGTTTCTTGGTCTGCCGGATGCTGAGTGTTATACTGGGCACAGCTTCAGAAGGACCTCTGCTACATTATTGGCAGATTCAGGTGCCAATTTGACGTCCTTAAAGCGACTAGGTGGTTGGAAATCGGACAAAGTTGCAGAAAGCTATATTGGTGATTCATTAAACAACAAACTAGAAACTGGGAAAAAAATCACACAATCCATTAATTTAAGGTCCAGTCCGTCTCCTTCACATGCTGAAGAGAACGTTCGTCCATCTACGAGTACCTTCGTTGATAATGATAATTCATCAGATCCAATTCCATCAACTAGCAAACGCCATTGTATGACAAATATACATGAACAATCATACGAAATTAATAATAGTTTGTCTCAAACAGTAAATATGCAACCTAAAACTTCCCCAGTTAGTATAAAAAACTGTACCAATTTCAATGTATATGTGAATTATAACTTTTATAAGAAATAAATGATTAGTTAATTGAGTTTATTGTGTTTTTATAATTTGATTAAATTGCTTCATTTTTTCGCAACTGTATTAAAAATAGTCGTTCAGTACACGTACGGAACCGTCATTGCAACTCGTTCCGACTGTCAACCCTCGCCTTCGGCTCGGGTAGACATTTGTCGGAACTCTTTGCAATGACAGCCATTCCGTACTAGTAATGAAATATACTATTTTAATACAGTTACTCAAAAAGTGGCGTATTGCAGGGACGTGTAGCGTTCGGGATCTGGGCTATTTCACACTCGTGCTTTTTTTTTGCCTTTCCCGAACTCGTGCGTTTTCTTTCCCAACTGTCAAAATAATTTCTATTAAAAAAAAAACAACCATGAAGTTTTAACTAAAAAAAAATCATAGAAGTTTTTGCGATTCATGCAAATAGGTTTATTTGTTTCTAAAAAGAAGCTACCTATACTAATTTGTCCAATATCAGAATTAATTATTTGATTGAATGAGTTTGGTAAGGTTTCAGTTCATTTCATATCATTAAATTTCAATTTCATTTCTTATAATAAAAAATACTAAGTACTAAAGACTTGGCTGTATGGGCAGTAGTTCCCTTTGCCTACCAGAATGGGTGAAAAAAAACTGCTTACATTCTACGGTTGGCGCCATTTTCCGAAATTTTCTTCGCGAGTTTAGTTGTTTTTTACACAAAATGAGTAATTTCGACCTAAATTTTTTTGAATTAACACCACCGGAACTCAGTATAATTGCACAAAATGCTTCGGAGAACATTTTACCGGAAAAGTCAAAAAGTCGCTACATATCTACATACGACGAATTTATTGCGTGGAGAGAAGAGAAAAAAGCAAATAGTTTTTCAGAAAATGTTATGTTGGCATACTTTTCCGAACTCTCAGCAAAATTAAAACCTTCTACGTTATGGTCAAGGTTTTCGATGATAAAAAGTATGCTGAAAATAAGGAACAACGTGGATATAAGTCAATATCCAAAATTAAATGCTTTCTTAAAACGACAATCAGACGGTTTTACCAGTAAAAAATCGAAAATATTAACATCGAATGACGTGGAAAGGTTTTTGAAAGAAGCTCCCGATGATTATTATTTAGCCACAAAGGTAATTTATTAATAAGTATACTTATCTACATTTTTCTTTAGTGTTCAGTTTACAAAATCGCAAAATACAGTCAATACATTATTTATATGAATCAAATCGTTTTTTTTAGGTTGCTCTGATTTTTGGCGTTGTTGGAGCTTGCCGCAGAGAGGAGTTAGCCAATATTACTTTAAAAGATATTGAAGCCCATGGAGAAATGCTACTTATCAAGATTCCAAACACAAAAAATAAGATACCGCGAAGCTTTGTTGTTGAAGGAGATTTTCTCACAATAGTGAAAAAATATATGAACCAGCGGTCCCAAAAAGGAAAATCCGACCGTTTTTTTCAAAATTTCCAAAAAGGGAAGTGTACAGCTCAAGTAATCGGCATAAACAAATTTGGTAATATGCCAAAAGAAATAGCTACGTTTCTTGGTCTGCCGGATGCTGAGTGTTATACTGGGCACAGCTTCAGAAGGACCTCTGCTACATTATTGGCAGATTCAGGTGCCAATTTGACGTCCTTAAAGCGACTAGGTGGTTGGAAATCGGACAAAGTTGCAGAAAGCTATATTGGTGATTCATTAAACAACAAACTAGAAACTGGGAAAAAAATCACACAATCCATTAATTTAAGGTCCAGTCCGTCTCCTTCACATGCTGAAGAGAACGTTCGTCCATCTACGAGTACCTTCGTTGATAATGATAATTCATCAGATCCAATTCCATCAACTAGCAAACGCCATTGTATGACAAATATACATGAACAATCATACGAAATTAATAATAGTTTGTCTCAAACAGTAAATATGCAACCTAAAACTTCCCCAGTTAGTATAAAAAACTGTACCAATTTCAATGTATATGTGAATTATAACTTTTATAAGAAATAAATGATTAGTTAATTGAGTTTATTGTGTTTTTATAATTTGATTAAATTGCTTCATTTTTTCGCAACTGTATTAAAAATAGTCGTTCAGTACACGTACGGAACCGTCATTGCAACTCGTTCCGACTGTCAACCCTCGCCTTCGGCTCGGGTAGACATTTGTCGGAACTCTTTGCAATGACAGCCATTCCGTACTAGTAATGAAATATACTATTACGACGGTATTTAGATATTTGGAAAGTTTTATCGACGTAAGTTGTTGTGAAACAAGCTGCAGATTTTATGATTTACAAGACTTTCTTTTTAAGAATGCATTATTTTAAAATACTTATATTTTAAGTTGCCGTGTGGTGCCGGCTTAGAATGTCGCTACCCCTTTCTACCCACGGCTGTCGTAAGAGGCGACTAAGGGTATTTGGGGCTTTTTATTGTATTTTTGGGCGATGCGATTGGAAACCCATCACCAAAAACCTTTATTCTTACCATCTTTTCCCCACTCAACTTCCAAAAGTGGCTGAGAAATTTATAATTCCTTAGCTCTGGTTACCCCTTCCAGGGAAATATAGCCGTGAGTATATGTTATATTTTAATTATGCTTGGATATCTATGTCAGTAGGGAACGATGACAAAGGATATATTTAGATCAAACAGTCTGAAATGTGAAGAATAAACGGGAAAGAATAAATAATGTATGAAATTGGTAAATGTAAATGAAAGTGGAGAGGTTTGCCAGAATCGTTTAATGTAGCAATAGATTGTGTAAATCTAATAAATGGAATATATGTATATATTTTCTAAAAGTTTTTATTTTAAAAAAAAACATTATTTTGAACATTATTGCTTTGTTCGCAAAATTTTAAAACAGTATATTCTTTAACGGCATTTTTCATATATAAGAGACGGATTACACAATAAAATACATATAAAATATTTGCATAAAAGTAGAAAACATCTATAATGTATTCAGCATCATAAAATTCGTTCCAAATTGTATATATAAAATGGGGTTTAGTACAAAGCAGAGTATATGGCACTTAAAATATGGGTCAAAGAAATCGCAAGAAAGATCGGCCAGTTAAAACGAGTCGTCGCTGTTACTTGAAGTGTTCCAAAGACTTACGGAAGAAATGTATGATGGTATCTACAATAATATTTTTTCGACTAAGTAGAGATTTCTAAGGAGTTTTTGCCCGTTCGTTTTTTAAATATCAAGGCCTTTGCTCAGATTAACAGGCAAACTCATACAAAAGATAAATAGGATATGTATGAAATTAAAATTTTGTATGAAAAATTATAGTAGGGTGAATATTAGTAGCAAAAAGTCGGCATAAATGGCATTTTCCTATTCCTACCTCGGTTCTATCTGCTCGATTGCAAAGGGCTCACTTTCGAAATTTTACCCCGTTTCGTAGGCTATTAAATTTAAATAAACAGATTATTTATGAATCAAGATAATTCCATACTTTAGAAGAAACGTAAAACCGTTGATACGAGGTACTATTATAGGAGTGATCATTCCAGTCTGTCAACCTGCACACAACATGGTACAAGTAAAAAAGTTATCCAATAGGCTGATGTGGATACTAAACATAATATGGGCCGTTATAATGTTAAATCTGGATGTGATGCCAATACTGATTACGAATAAAATAAAAAATCTATGTATATTTCTAAGCTATTTTTAGAAGTCAAGTGGGGTGAAGATTTTAAAATAAAGGAGGGTTGATGTTATAGCCCAAAAATCATTCAAAAATCCCCAAAAACCACCGTCTCGTGTATTACCTAGTCTCCGGAAAGTGATAGTGTTGTTCTAAGCCCATAAGTCAATAAGAAATAAAGTTAGTTTTCATCCAAACTCCTTCGTTTGATTATATTGATTCAAGCGGATGACAAAAAAATATCTCTAATTACTTTTTCATTGATTTTTTCTGAAAGAAATACATTACAAACAAAAACTATTGCCCTTTTATAAATAAAGCAATCGCCAAGTTAACCACCTCCTTTCTAACACACGTTTTGGTTTACGCAAAGGTGTGGTCATTATTAAAACAAAGGCGTTTTTTTTATAAAATTCATTTCAGATGAAAACCCTAAGAGGAAAACAACGGCCTCCTAATAATGTTTACTTCAGCTAACTTTATATCCGAAATAAGTCAACTGTGAATCCGATTACAAGTTAATACGTTCGGTTAGCCTCTTTTTGTATTCTTCCTATAAAATTTTTTTTACAGTTAGTGATGTGATTTTATTACATTGTCTTATTCTAATTATCATTAAAAAAATATCACACTTTTTTTTTATTCTTTTTCCAATGACATAATAATTATATTTATACATAGGGATTTACCAAACGAATACAAGTATATTATGAAATCATATCAATATATCATCAATTAAATATTATCTATTAGATAATTTAATGTTTTTTGACATGAATTCCTCATGTGGGGATTATTACTCATAAATAAAAGATGTTATTAAAGGAAAGAAAAAATTTCGACACTGGCGGGGTTCGAACCCCGCCAGTGTCGAAATTTTTCTTTCCTTTAATAACATCTTTTATTTATGATTATCTATTAGATTCCAAAAATTAATACTAAGCAATGAAGAAATTAAAATGAGCGATGCACGGCAGTAACTCGTTTTTATATAAGTATATATTTTAATGTTGAATCAAATTATTCGCTTGCTTGTCCGATCACTTGGCTCACAATTGTTATAACACATTGACTTTATCCAAAAGTCTCACAATCAAACACATAACTTTATATGACTAAAAAATTATTAAACTTATACTATTATATTAAAATTAAATATCTTATTCCATAATAACCTCAGTAGAGGCATAATCTAAATTAAGTAAACACTCTGTCAACTTAATTTTAACCTCAGATACCGAAAGGTGTATTAAATTAAAGTATTGAAGGACATTGTTATAAATATGCGCTCTTACATATAGTCCAAAACGTTGACCGAAAGAAGTATTAATGTATGTAGTAGGCATTTTAAAGGCACGTTTTTTAAGTAATATGTTATATAGATCTGACTTTATTATTTTTTTATGAGTAGAGAGGCATAACCTGAGGATAAACAGTTGGCGAACAGTGAGCAATTTAGCATCCTTGTAGAGAGTTTGAGTCGGGAAACGGAAAGGTTTTCTTAACATAACTTTTATGACACATCTTTGTGCTCTTTTGGCGTGAAGAAGAGTTGTTTTAGCAGCGCTTCCCCAAACTGGGATGCAGTATGAAATTATTGATTATGTAATAGCAGTATATACTCTAGTGAGAAGCATAGTTTCAGAAGAATTTCACAGTTTTTTAGGATACTTGCGGTTTTTCTGATAGTCTGTTTAGGTACTGCTGTGTAGTGTCGGCTTAGAATAGCACTGCCCCATTTCTTTCGGTGGGTGTACGTAAGAGGCGACTAACGGTATAGGGGCTTTTAAGGGATTGTTGGGCGATGCGGTTGGAGACCCATCACCAACAAACTTTACTTTGCCATCTTTTCCCCACTCAACTTTCCAAAAGTGGCTGAGGAATTTCTAATTCCTTAGCTCTGGCTACCCCTTCTAGGGATTTATAGCCGTGAGTATATGTATGTATGTATGTATGCTTAGGTAAACTGAGAATATGTTCTTTGAAGTTTAAGTTTTGGTCTATGATTACACCGAGATACCTTATTGAGCCCATACTCAGTATAGAATTACAAACACAATCTTTATTGGCGTTGACGGTTTTGCAGGTATGTATTTTAAGGAAGTTGGGTAAGCTTGGTTTGGTCCTGCAGTTTTATGAAAGCAAATATATTTAATTTTTTTGTGGTTTAAAGTAAGTAAATTTTTAGATAGCCATTCGTTGATAGTAGCCATGCCCTTCTCAGTATTTTATAAGTATCTTTCCAATCTTTGAAAATAATAACAGTGTCATCGGCGTAACATAAAATTTCGGCATTTATTTGGAGTTCATGTATGTCATTCATGTAAATAAGAAAGAGTGTGGGTCCAAGAATGTTACCCTGCAGTACGCCGTACATAACGGGAAGCGTGTCACTTTTGTGTGCTCCTATTTTAACCAGCTGTTTACGACCGGATAGGTAGCTACTGAACCAGTCTAGCGCAATACCTCTGATACCAAATTTCTGTAGCTTATTTAAGAGGATTTTGGATGATACCGTATCAAAGGCCTTGGCCAGATCGAGGAATACACCTATACAGCCGTTTCCATTATCCAGATATTGAGACACAAGATCTGATAGAAGTACTAAAGCATCTTCTGTCGATTTATTATGTCTGAAACCAAATTTGCGTGGACATAAAAGATTCTGGGATTCTATGAATTTTACTAAACGATTATTGACTATACGTTCGAGAATTTTTGAAAGTATGCTGAGGAGAGAGGTTGGTCTATAGTTGTCAGGGCAACTTCTTGGTCCGTTTTTATGAATTGGTATTATAGAAGAAGTTTTCCATGCTTCTGGAAAGCATCCATTTGAAATGCTAAGGTTATAAATGTGAGCTAGAGGTTCAGCAATAATGTTTTTTTGTATTTTTTACCAACAGTGGTGTTATCTCGTCCAATCCAGGAGCGCTCTCTGTTTTTAAAATATTTATTATGGTTACTATTTCATGTAGCTCAGTAGGTTCTAGGAAAAGCGAGGTGGGCGATCATTCACTTTTAGTGTTTAGAGCTAGTTCGCGTTCCGGAAAGTTATTTATCTCAAGAATATTGTTAGCTAAATTATGACCTACTGAAAAGAAGAATTTATTGGTCATATTTAAAGATTCTATAGGGGTATTGTGTATGGTGGTAAGTTCGGTTGCATTGTTACTTTTACCTTTAATGTTACATATCTTCTTATTTGTATTTCAGAGCATTTTACTATTTTTCATATTATTTTGAAGTTCGCTTTTATCATATTCTGACTTTATTT
Organism: Bedellia somnulentella; assembly: GCA_963576735.1. Lineage (NCBI taxonomy): Eukaryota > Metazoa > Arthropoda > Insecta > Lepidoptera > Bedelliidae > Bedellia > Bedellia somnulentella. Next base: position 10,925,658 of record OY755172.1, on the reverse strand, counting down.
TTCGTATTAGAGTTTTATAAAAGTTTCTATACCGCTTATACGTTAGTTTTAATATTTCATTTCGTGGATCTGATTTCAGTTTCATGTGTAAATTGTCCCTATTTAAAGCACATCTAAGCAATCCTGGGGTCATCCATGGTTTTATAACGAGTTTTGACTTACTTAGTTTTATTGTTTTGGAATGGTTTTGAATGGCATTATTTAAGATCAAGGGAAAGTTGTTTGCAGCAGCGTCAGTTTCAGATTGCTCTGTGACTACTGACCAGTCAGTTTTCAAAAGTTCTTCTGCAACTGAATTGTAATCTATAACTTTACGAAATCTCGAAGGAATGTTTTTTGGTGATTTACCTCCTAAACCTGCTATAACGATTTTATAGTCCGTGATGTCGGATTCGCATACTATTCCAACGGCAGGTCAATCAGATTTAATAGAAATATGATCCAGACAAGCATTAAGCCGCGTTGGTTTAGTAATAGCTTGATCAAAACTGTGTTCTGTAAAAAGACACAAATATTCTTCAGAATCCGGGGACAGTAAATCTATGTTTATATCACCAATGACTTTTAAACATTGTTTGTCCTTAAAAGATGAAAGTTTTTCATCCAAAGATGATAAAAAATTACAAGTGTTCCTAAAGGAGGGTGATCTATAAATGCTAAGGATGGTGGCGATTTTAGGTATATCAGTAACCAAACAACATGAATCATTAAAAGTGGGTTCGGAAACGAGGGCGCTCATGAATCTTTGACTCCTCCATTTTGGTTAATATTTTGATTAGAATGGTACGTGTTGTAGTCCGTTGTCTATAATACTGGAATCATTATGTCTACACTCAGTTAATACTATGACGTCAAAGGTTATGTTAAGTCTTCGCAGGTATACAAGGAACTCGTTGAAATTCTTACTAATACTACCTATGTTCATAGAAAGTACTCTAAAGTTAAAATTAGAGGTAATTATCTTCATACAATCTTCAGGGTTAGACAACAAGTGGCACGGAATTTCTAGTATTGAGTCAATATTAGTGGCTAAGTCTAGATTATTCATAATAAAATTTATACAAAGCAAAATAAGAATTAAATAAAGTTGAGTTGGGTGTTTTACACATGAGAGGGTAATTAAGTATGATATAAGTGAAAACTTTGAACAGATTCTGAACGTACAGATTATAATATAAAAATATTATGAAATTGTAATATGATTATGTTCTGGTTATTATCTTGAGGAGGTAATGTGCAATATTGTTTACCTCGGGGTGGTGAGCAACATAACTAATACCATTAACAAGAAACTCTTAAGAGCAGCATTCAGTGATAGTATTTAAGAGCATCAACAACGTACATCGTAGCATTAAGACAAGTAGGTTTGCATAGTATAGTCTAATTGAGTTGGGTACTTTACATATGGGTGGTCGATTAATTAAAATAGATGAGAATACTATGAACAGTTCTGGACATACAAATTATTATTAAAAAATGCTACAACATTTTTACTACGAGACATGTCGTAGTCATTAATATTCACCAACAATGTTAATACTAACTGTCTGAATTACCTAAGTTAGTATTGCGTAATATCAACAGATACCAGGCTAAATTAGTGTATCTAATGATCGACACAAAACCTATAATACATCAATGTCATTCATGAAGTGTACACTGATCATGTTTCATAATATATTGTTGTCTCAATTTGTTAAAGTAAGCTATCATTAAGTAGACAACATTAATGAAGATGTACTTTCCTAAAGTTGGAACTTATTTTGAGTAAGTGACCATACTGATTGAGTTATAAATGGTCATATTGTTGTAAATCATTTATAATATTAATAAAATTAACTAGAAATAGTTTTTTCATAATTTTGATCATCCTTAAATACAATAATTTTAAAATTTATATGCCCAAATACACTGATAGTTTTATTCCAAGGTTTTATTTATTTATTTTATTTTGAAGATTTACAGCGTATACATTAACTAAACAATAAAGTAAACAGTGCAATGCCAATTAAAAATCTCCACCTATAACAATAAAAACTAAAAACAACAACTTACAGACTAAAAGTAAATTCAAATAACAGACTGAGAACAATAGAAATAACGGTAACAACACTAAAAACTAAATTAATTATTGCTAAAAAAGAAAAATATAAAAATAATTAACTTAAATGTTTTGAAAAAATGAATTGGCAAGTAATTGCTTAATTGCTGAAATGCTGGAGTTAAATATGTCGAAATCATTTTGAATTTCATTATATTCCCTAGAAACTCGTATTATAAATGAATTCTGCCTGTAGTTGGTTCTGGCCTGAGGCACATGTAATAAAGACCGCTGACGTAATGCCATCGGATTTGTACGCAGCTGTACCTTGGACAGTAACTCAGGACAATTAACCGAACCATTTGCTATCTTAGCCAAGTTACAGATATCTGAAATGTTACGTCTAACATCGAGTGGGACGAAATGATATTTTTTGCAACGCTCATAGTAGCCTGAAATTGATTGCTTACATTTAAAATCCAGATACCTTAGAAATCTCTTTTGAATGGCTTCTATTCTATTCTTATAAATCTGATACCGCGGGTTCCACACAGAGGAAGCGTACTCGAGATGACTTCGGACGTAGACGCAGTATAATATTTTTATAGTTTTAATATCTTGGAAATCAGATGCAGTTCTCATTATAAATCCTAATGTTCTAGACGCTTTGTTCACTATACTGTTGATGTGATTATCAAATAAAAGATGGAAGAATTATACGTTTATTGGTAGTGGATTTAAGATAATAAACAAGTAACATAAACGTATAGATAGAAAACTACTCAAATTGTATCATGAATAAAGACAAATGCTAAAATTGTATGACGATTATGACAAAATAAGAACAAGCCTTTACTTTTCGTCGTATAAGAAAAAAGCAGCAATTGTTCAGTTGGTTTCCGGATCCGAGCGCACGGTGCGGTGAGTCGACTTATCTGCGGAAGGCGCTCCCGAGCCATCCGCTTGTGTATCTCGATCCCCTTTTGTCACACTTTCACGGTATTTTGCACACTTTTGTCTCCACCGCATTTACATACAACCCGCAGACTATTCAAATAATGCAAGCGCTTTATTTGTATGTGAATATTTTTATAATATTCTTGTTACATACGAAGCGTTTAGTCGCCAGTTTTATGCTAATGTATTTAGTAAAAAGCTTCTTATTTCGAATTCGGAGAGACTTGTTTAATCTCCTACAATGGAATCTTTACGTACCTTTTCAAACATAAATACATACGAATACTCACAGCTATAAATTCCTTGAAGGGGTAGCCAGAGAACAGAATTAAAATATCTTCAGCTGTTTTTGAAAGATAAGTGTGTAAACTATTTTGAAATAAAGGACGTTGGTGGTTCTCCAACGTTTTTACCCTTAACAGTAAATATGATTTTGTATAAAGACATAATCACAAAAAATACTTAACGTAAAACGTAAATATAATTTTATTCGATTCAAATTTTAACTTTATTTCCTTATCTTGAAGTATTTACTAAATAAATATGGTTCATGTCAAAGAGAAAATTTGGCACCCATAAAATGTTTATTACATGACATGAACTTCCTGTGGTTTATGACTTGAGATGAGAGTATTATTAGACCTTAAAACTAAAATACGAGGAAACTTGAAACATAAAAGGAAACCTTATATATTACTGTTAAGTTAAAAATAGTTATTAAATAATTATTTTGTATTCCTACTAAATGGAGTTATTTAATTGTCTTGGATGGTAGTAAAATAGGTTTTCGATTGCTAAGTCAGTTTTTTATTTGTTTTGGTTAGACAGAAAAACAATAAGAAGTGGAAGCAATAATCTTACATACTTAGTTAAGCAATATTCCTGACATTAAAACCTGCATAGCTACCATACTATCACGGCTACAATACTATTACATTATGGTACACCTTTTGCTTAGGATCAGAACTTCCTCAAATAAAGTAAAAAGCTGAAGCTTGTTTAGTTTAGCGAAGTAGTTTCATTTTAATTAAATTGTAATGAAATGTGATGTTGATAAAATAAAACGCAACATTATTTATAACATTTAAAGTTTCAAATTTAATCATAAACTCAAGTATTTCGTTCTCTCATTAAAATATTTAAATATTTTTTGACCTTATTTATGTTATTCTCATTCATAACTTTTCAATACACAGAAATCTTGCCTCATCTAAAATTGATTACTATTTCAATTTAAAGAGGAAAAATTATGTTATCATCTTTAAATTTTTGAAATAGTAGAAATTGAATAATATATTAAAAAGGAGAATATAATTGATGACTTATCACAACTCTAATGATAGAGTTTCGGGCAGACTGCTTATAATCAATATGTCATATAGCTAGCTAGCCCGTGCACTATTGTGTGGTCACCACTTAGAGCTTCGTTAAGTCAGATATCATCTCCACAAAAATAGCAAAACTATCAGTAAACATTTATTTTAACATAACATAACATAAACGTTCACGCCGTTTATCCCCGAAGGGGTTGGCAGAGGTACCAATACTCCTGAACTCACATGGCAAGCGCCATCTAGTTTCCAGAGAAGTTACCCACGTTTTGCTTAGACAGTGTACTCACGTGATAGGGGGCAGGCCTATCGCCGTTTTGAACGAATACACTGTCACATTACTAAGTACAACTCAGCCATGTGGGTTTCCTCACGATGTTTTCCCTCACCGCTAGCAACCATGATAAATTAACCACACATATGACTTTAGAAAAGACAAATTGGTGTAGGCCCGTCCCAGGATTGGAACTCACGCCCTTCTGTTTTCGGGCGGGTGTTCTACCCACTGGACTATCATTTCGCTATGTTATTTTAAATTATTCTGATATTAAGTACTAATTATTGAAAATCTCTGAATGCATTATTTGTCAAATATCTGCTTACCCCAATGTCGTTTCTATTTTTATATATGTATATGTATGAGTACCATTATAAAATAAGTTATTCAAACATAAATTAAAAAGATGAGCCAATCGCAGTGAAATAGAGTGTAGCGAAGCGAAATGTTCGTTTTTTTTAAAGTGCACCCTATTTATTATTGTGAAACACTGACTGAATAGCTAGTTAATTTCGAGTGTCATACAAAAATGTGTACTCAATTTTCCCACGTATATAAAATAACTTAATTAACTATAAAACGAAGATAAACCGTCCGCCCGTACAAAGTGTGAAACTGTGATTTTCCCTTTGTAACTTTTTGGTTTCGACATTCGATATTGGGGAGTGTCATCTGCAAGTTATACCTATTCTGTAGTCTTCTCGATCAAGAACAGCTAATCCCCACACGAGGTTCTCATGAACAAAAACATTCTAATTATGTCTTGGAGTTAGATTCTCTTGCTACAAAGAATTAAATTGTACTTTTCTAGGGGCTCACTTGATCTGTGAGTATTATAATAATCCTGATTATATCTTTTAGTGGATATTATTATCTCAAATGGAGCAGCCAGAGCTCATGATCAAATCAATGGTTACTGAACTACTTTTAGAAGATAAAAACGTAAAAGATGGTAAATCAAATATTTTTTTATGATAAGGCTCTATATATAACCCAAGTTACCGTGAATGACATAAATGGAAATAAGTGTTCTTGTTATTTTGAACACAGACTACATAAAAAAAAAATAGCATCAGTAAAGTAATTAACATGTGTGAAAGCCAAGTAAGGTTGGGTTCAACTGAAAAAGGTTGAAAAAACTTGGCTCGCACAAAAGCATTAGTTTGAAAAACGAACACACTACTTTTTGTTTGGATAATACCTACGAGTTTTTAGTTGGAGTTTGAAATTGGCACCACTACTGCATCGAAATTCATGGATTATTTTCAGGAAGGTATGTCGGTATAGTTTCTTTTTAAAGATACCTTAGTAATAGTAATGAGTGCCATGTAGTGCTAAGTAGCAGGCTTAGAATGTCACTACCCCCTTCTCCTCAAGGGTGCCGTAAGAGGCGACTAAGGGTATGGGGCCTTTTAAAGTGTTTTTTGGGCGATACGGTTAAGACCCCTCACCAACGATAGTTTATTTCTACCATCTTGTCCCCTATCAATTTCCAATTTCTAAGTAGTTTCTGGCTCTGAAGCTCTGGCTACTCTTTATGGCCGTGAGTATATGTATGTATGCTAAGTAGTAGTGGACTGTTATCAGATAAGAAAGTTAGTTTTAGATATGGAATAACTATAATTAGTTAAGTAATTCAGAATGCTAAATATGAAAAAACTATATAGATAACAAAAAATAATAACTTTATGCATGGTTTTACTATCATCGGTAATCAATGACAAAGATTTGCATAATTATTATTCAACGAATTGGGAATTGCATTCACTACACCGGAACAGGCCAATCCAATCACAATTCTGAGCTTTATAAAAGCTATGAAGATAGACCTACGATTATATAAACTCATTGATAAAGGAATCGTTTTTCATAGGCATTTAAAAGAAATGTTAATTTTTCAATTCAAGTTAAATTTAAAAAAGATAATAGGAAAGATAATATTTTATTACACCCCATAACCATCTGTGCTATTTCGTAGTTTTTGTCGTTCTTAGGTAATAAACATCTTTATTATTAAACTTGATTGAAAATATATAATCATAAAATATAGTTTTTAAGGTTACAACATATTACAACTGTATTACGCATTTTTTTAATCTTTTATTTATGTTATTACATCTTAAAAATTAAGTCAGCTATACTACGCATTTGTTATATAGAAACTACTTATATAACAGATAAAATCAAAATAAACAACAAAATATATATCCTTAAAAAGACCAAACAAAGATATTTATATATTAAACACCGTAGCACAGATAACGCAGCAAACATTTGGAACAGTCAAGGAACACCCGAAAATATCAATTAGTTCAGCAATCTTATAGAATGCAATCATTATAGTAAATTCAGTAATTTTCTGTGAAAAACAACGTTGTTTGATACCTTAAAAATAAAGTAGAAACTAAATGAACAAGAAGGTAATTCAATAAGAAAATACGACGTGTTCGATGACGCTCATGTAATCACTTAAGAGTTGCTCATTCCCTTGTTGAAGTGTTTAACTCAATTACAGCAATCTTGCTGAGTGCAAAAGCTCTTCATTTTAAAAGTTTTACAATTTTTCTAAAGAAAACACTTAAGATTGAAATTTTTATTTTTAAAACTTACATTTGTTGAAAATGAGTTTATGCATTGTTTTTATTTTAGAGAGATCTTTAAATAATGATTCATTTTATATTAAAATAAGCTGCCTTACATAATGGAGCTTCTGAAATTATATCATTTTTTGGAAGCTGAGTAAGGATAAACATTTAAAAATAAAGTATGGTAAGTGACGGGTCACCCGTCACATTGCCCCAAAAACTTAAATCGCAACTTAACACCCACAAGAAGAAATGGGTTGGTTCTTTTCTAAGCCTTCTTAAACATGATTTGACGCAAGAGCACTTTAACTTGTTTATTTTTATTTATCTTCTTTTTCATAGTAATTTTGTAAGAGTCCTGAGAAAAAAAAACAATATTCACTTGAACAATGTAATAAATAACTTATTTTGAAAAAATCTGAGGACCATCAATGCTGCTATGAGGAACACTCATTAGATTTTATAGTAGTTAAAGGTCTTTGTGGGTCCCTCTTTTATGTATTCCAAAAAACTTATGGGTCTAGGTTGCTAAATGGAGAGGAACAAAGCATTAATAAATTCATATCCCAAAATGTTTGGATTACATTTATTGTGCCCTACAATATTTTGGTAAGTTTTAAAGTTATTTTACACAAACCCCAGTCATATTAAGTGTATTTTTGTATATGCGGCGTCCAAGAGAGAGCGTATTTTGCAAAGTACATAATTTGCGAAGTTTTCATTCTACAATATGCTTTTTGTAAGAACGCATAAACTACAAAACAAATATTTATATTTCAAAAATTGCACATATTGCGTGATCTCCTCCATGAAATTTGAAAAAAATACTTTTTAATCTAAAAAAAATTTAAAATATCTTAAACAATATGTCATAAATTATACATCAGAATAAAACTTACAATAAGGATAATTTAAATCTTTTTGTTCATGAAAACCTCATGTGGGGATTTTCTATACTTATAATAAATGTGTAGAGAGGTCAATTCTGTACATGAAATATATTTTCAAAATAACTATCAGGGGGTGATTAGTGATCGATACTGATGCCGAAAATGCAATCAATAAAATTTTTGTCTGTCTGTCTGTCTGTCTGTCTGTCGGTTTGTATGTTCCTTATGGAAACAAAAACTACTCGACGGATTTTAACGAAACTTGGCACAATTATTTTTCATACTCCTGGGCAGGTTATAGTATACTTTTCAGCAGAGTAGTAAAGGGGAATTTTGGGAAATTTTGGGAAAACGGGGAAAGTTACTCCATTTTTTAAGCTTCCGTCGCGTGTGCAGCCTTAATGGTTAAACTTACATTAAAATCATGTATGACAGAAATATTCTTCATAAAATTGTCTAAAAAAATTCCCGCAACAGTATATGTCTATCTTTTATGGTGGACTCACAATAACACGTGTAACTCCTGATAGCTTAGCAGTCGGAGCATTCTGATTATATTTATTTACTTTTACATTTATAATACTCTCATTCATCCCTAATTTAAAAAAGTTAACATTATTACCTATTCAATAAAAAAGAATCATAGAAATCGGTAGAGAAACACCGAAATTATACATGAAATAAGCCATCGCGCCCGTGACCAAAACCAAATCGTTACTAATTTACATATTACATACTAGATGGCGCCAGTAATTGCATCCTACATCACTTAGTGATTTCTTTTTTAGATTGTTATGAATACTTCATAGCGTTTTATTCCAAAATTTGCTAAAAAACGGAAATACTGAACCGTTCATAAAAGCGCATTCTGTTCAGGGACATACATACATACATATACTCACGGCTATAAATCCCAAGAAGGATTAGCCAGAGCTAAGGAACTAGAAGTTCCTCAGCCACTTTTGGAAAGTTGAGTGGGGAAAAGATGGCAAAATAAAGGTTGTTGGTGATGGGTCTCCAACCGCATCGCCCAAAAATCCCTTAAAAGCCCCAACACCGTTAGTCGCCTCTTATGTACACCCACCGGCAGAAATGGGGTAGTGTTATTCTAAGCCGACACTACACAGCAATCCAGGGAGTGCTATAAATTTAATAAATTGAAAACATTGCGCTAAACTTCTTAATGCTCAAGCATTAAGAAGTTTAGCGCAATGTGTTGCAGTGACTGAAGAAAGAAACTTCAGATATTTAAAAAACAACGCTACCCGTGCGAAGCTGGGCCGATCCACTAGTTATTAATAAATAAATAATAAATAAAGGAAAGAAAAAAAAGAGAAATTTCGACACAACTAGTACAATTAGTAAAAATTCGAAGGTAGGAAACGCAAACACTACTTAAACGTGTGAAAGAAATAAAGGATAGAAGAATTTCGCGCTGGCAGCCATTGACACGGTAGCTCAATTGGCAGAGCAACGGGGGCGTATAACCGAGGTCGCGGGTTCGATTCCCGCCTGTGTAGAAATTTTTCTTTCCTTTATAAATTCTTTATTTATTTACAATAAAGATTTTTGATATTTCGTAAACCAATAATTGATTGGTAAAATATGGCACAATCATGCTAGTTCATCATTGAAATAAACTTCAAAGACTAAAAATTCGTTTTTTTTAGAATACATTTCAAACGAAGACCCAGTTGTCTTTGTCACAAATAGATAGCCTATAATATGCGTATAATAAGTGGCATGCAATAATGTTAATGTCAGCGTTCTTTACATCAAAATCAAGTCAGCTATAAATTCGACTATGAGTTAATATATTCGGTTAGCCCTTTCATGCTTCACTCCTATATAATTTAAAAAATAAAAAGGTGGCATGGCGTTACGTTCCTAAACCCAAACACTGTAGTAGGGACTTTCTTTTTTTAATTCTTACCAAAAGAAAATCATTATTTTGTCTTCTATTATTCTCAGACTCGGGACAAAATATACGTCGCAAACAAACACATTAGCATTACGATATATTTCGTCTACGCCATAGCGTAGATAAATAAGCTACTACAAAGATAACTACGACACGTGTAGACGACGAGAAAAATATTACTACGAGACACGTAAGCATGAATATTTACGGTAAAGGTGTTTCTTATCAATTTAACATGTCATACTATTCCAGCTGACATAACTAAATTAATATTGAATAATATTAACATATACAAGAGTGAATTAGCGTATTCAGTGTTCAGCACATCAACTATAATACATTACTGTTATTCATGGAATTTATGCTGTCCGTGTTTGCATTACATTGTTATATTAATTTGTCACATTGAGGTATTATTAAGTACTTACTATATTCTATATCTATTTACTCAAAATATTTATCTTAAAATAAAAAATGAAAACAGAATTATCATAAGGCCCGAACCACTCTTACAAGATTGAAAGTAAAAACACTAATGAGGAGATTTCATGTATTTCAACGCGTGTTTTTTAAATTATTTGGCTATATTACCTTCTTTCTAATTCATAAATGAATGAACTGAAAACAATATCTGAATTTTTGAGGTAAGGTCCAGAAAACTAACAAAATAAGCTTACACCAAACAATTTACTTTAAGAATCATGGTGTTTTGTTTCTTTCATAAAGTTACTGAATACTGCACTAATATGTTACTAATCTACTACTGCCGTGCCCCCGCCAAGTCGAGCGCGAAGCAAACACTGCCGTACCATCCTTTTCTGGAACTGTTTCGCCGCATTTTCAGGGCCCCATTCGAGAACCTCTGGATAGGATTAAAACGCTGAAATTTTTGTTACCTAAAAATTCGTAATCACACACTTGAAATCCAAAATTTCAAGTCGATAAATCAATTCATTCTGAAGTTAAGCTAATGCAAAGTTTCTCATTTTCGACACTGACTGACTGACTCACTGATCATCAAAATAGAACTAGTACTTTCCATAGAGCTAGAGAGCTGTAATTTGGTACAAAGGTAGAATTTAACGCCCACATAAAGAAAAAACTATTAGAACAAGGTTTATGGAAGATCTGGACTACCTGGTGACGCTGATGAAAAAACATAATAAGAGTACTGCCAAACTATAATAAGCGTATTTACGAGAAATAGTAGTCGATTAACTGTATTCTACTCAATAAATGAAAATATGCAGTCCAAAAAATATTATTATTTATGTACTAGAACTCAGCCACGGCTTTGCTCACGTTATTTAGCATTAGTACCAGCACACGTCACTAGGTGGCGCTGGCTGTATTTTAAATCCCAGTAGCGTATTGATTTACACATTTATAAGTTTTTTTCATATATTTTAAAGATTTAGAAGTCGTGGAGTTTATTATTTATTATATATTTATTTTTATTATAAAAAGAAAATGTAACCATTCAATCAGTCTACGTCCTGTCAAAAAGAAGTGAAATCCCACCAAAATCATTCTGTAAAAAACTAGCCAAGTTTCGATAGAGCTACTTGTTTATCTCTAAAAAGTAATGAAATCCCTAAAAAGTAATGAAATCCCTAAAATAAGTGGAGCCAAGTCTAAGGTTCCTTACTGCGATTTATAGTTAATTTTACGTGACTTGGCCGTTGAACATTCTTTACACGTTTAGTATGTACAAGTTTATTTACTAAGTTATTTCCAGATTTATTCAAATCTTCTAAATTCCTTAATAATGTAGAGTTTACTTAAATTTTTTTGCGACTCTAATCTATCTTGATTTTTAGTTGTAAGAAGTCTGGTGATTATTTCTATATTTCCCTTAAACTTTAATCATAATCTACTAATTACAAGTCAACGGCCAAGTATAAATCGCAGCATGGAACTTTAGACTTGGCTCCACTTATTTTAGAGATTTCATTACTTTTTAGAGATAAACAAGCAGCTCTATCGAGACTTGGCTAGTTTTTTACAGAATGTTTTTGGTGGGATAAGTAATTTCGGCTAATAGCCTGTGCTATTCTAATACTCTCCTTCTTAAACCCAACGCAGTCGTTTTATTGTTCTTGCTATGCAATCATAATTTAATAGGACAGCCGAAAACACTAGTCGCCATAAAAGTATGGTTACAAAATTATATTTACACGGAAACAATTCATAAGTTAAAAAACAAAAACTTAAGATTTACACCGTACAAGTTTTTTCGTTTTAAACAAAAGGCTGTGTAGTAGTGCTTGGAATAACGCTGACAAATTTCTTGGCCACACCTACACCAGATGACTAAAATGTCACGATATAATCGGAAGTAATAGTAACTCTGCGAATGAAATTTCTTGACATGGATGTCATGGATGTTGACCAAGGATATGGGGACTTTTTAATGATATTGTTAGGTGATTGTTCTTGTACATATGTAATATCTTCTTTCAAATATAAATCCACATAAAACATTCAATAGTATCATTGTATTTAATTGGATAAGAGATGTTTAAATAGTTTGCTAAATAACTCATGGTGATAAAGTGACAAGAAAACATATAAATGGATTGGAAAATAAGCGTAGTTTTTATCTTAAAACTATGTTATATAAGTACTAATTGCTAAGTACATTAACTTAATATAAAACTTCAGGTTTAGCAACTACATGTAATGACATATAACATTTAAAATATTCCATAATATTATTTACAAGTCAAATGCTATTTTCCGATGTTTTGCTAAAAACAACATCAATATTAACTACGTAACGTAGTCATATTGGGATTAATGGCCGTGAGTATATCTATGTACGTTTGTATGCTAAGTAATAGTGGACAGTGTTGCCAGAAAAGCTAGTAAACTGGGATATGGAATAAATAAAATAAATTTGATAATTCAGAATGCTAAACATGAAAAAACTAAATAGATACCAAAAAATACATTATTTTATGCATGTTTTGCATTGTTGTTGTATCATCGGCAATCAATAACAAAAATTTGTATAATTATTATTCAACGAATTGGAAATTGCACTCACTACACCGGAACGGGCCAATCCAATCACAATTCTGGGCTTTATAAAAGCTATGAGATAGACCTACTATTATATAAACTCATTAATAAAGGAATCGCTGTTCATGGGTATTTAAAAGAAATGTTGTAGTATTTCGGTCTCAGACATTACTCATCTTAATCATTATTTCATTTAATGCAATTATTTATATAATCATAAAATATAGCTAAACAGGTTACAACCCAATACAACTGTATTACACTTTAATCAAAAACAAACTATTGCTTAAACTTTTAAAAAAAACATTACAATTAACAACAAAATATATATCCTTTAAAGAAAAATATTGAACACTGTAGCACAAATAATGCAGCAAACATTTGGAACCGTCAAGGAACGCCCGAAAATATCAATTAGTTCAGCGATCTCATCGAGTACAACAGGAGCTCGTCTCAGCAGATATCTTATAAGGGATTGTTGATATAAATTCATTATTTTTCTGAGAAAAACAACGTCGTTTGATACCTTAAAAATAAAGTAGAAACTAAATGAACAAGAAGATAATTCAATAAGAAAATACGACGTGTTCAATGACGCTCATGTAATCACTTAAGAGTTGCTCATTCCCTTGTTGAAGTGTTTTACTCAATTACAGAAATCTTGCTGAGTGCAAAAGCTCTTCATTTCAAAAGTTTTAACAATTTTTCTAAGAAAACACTTAAAATAAAATTTTATTTTTTAAAACTTACATTTGTTGAAAAAAGGTTTATGCATTGTTTTTATTAAAAACTAGAGGAATATTTAAATATTAATTTATTTTATATTAAAATATACTTCTTTACATAATGGTGCTTCTGAAATTAAAGAATATGCTAAGTAAAGACATTTTAATATAAAGTATGGTTGGTGATGGGTCATCCGGCTCATGGTCCCAAAAACTTAAATCGCAACTAATGATACCCACAAGAAGAAATGGGTTGGTACTTTTCTAAGCCTTCTTAACCATGATTTGACATAAGAGCACTTTAACTTGTTTTTATATATTCAACTCCTTTTTCATAGTGTATAGGCCCTGAGAAATAACAATAATCAAAAAACAATACTCACTTGTACAATATAATAAATAACTTATGAAAAATTCTGAGCAATATCAACGCTGCCATGAGAAACCCTCATTTGATTTTATAGTAGTTGTAGGTCTTTGTGGCTCCCTCTTTTATGTATTTAAAAAAACATATGGGTTTGGTTTGCTAAGCGGAGAGGAACAAAGCATTAATAAATTCAAATCCCAAAATGTTTGGATTACATTTATTGAGCCCCACAAAATTTTGGTAAGTTTTGAAGTTATTTTCATCTCATATTACTTGCCGTGTAGTGTCGGCTTAGAATAGCACTACCCCGTTTCTACCGATGGGTGTACGTAAGAGGCGACTAACGGTATTGGAGCTTTTAAGGGATTTTTGGGCGATGCGGCTGGAGACCCATCACCAACAACCTTTACTTTACCATCCTTTCCCCACTCAATTTTCCAAATGTGGCTGAGGAATTTCTAATTCCTTAGCTCTGGTTACCCCTTCTAGGAATTTATAGCCGTGAGTATATGTATGTATGTATATTACTTGTATTATATAGTATATGCGGCGTGCAAGAGTGAGCGTATTTTGTAAAGTGTACAATTTGCGTAGTCATCATGCTGCAAAATGCCTTTCGTTAGAACACATGAACTACAAAACGAACATTACAGAACAAATACATATTTTTCAAAGTGCACATACTGCGTGAAATCCTCCTTAAAATTAGAAAAAATACTTTTTAATCTATTCAAAACTAAAAATGTCTAAAAAAAACAATATTCTGTCATTCTACTTTGCCATAAATTAAACAACACAACAAAACTTGCTGTAAACATAAGAATTTTTGTTATTTCGTAATCCAATAATTAATTGGTAAAATTTGGCACAATCATGCGAGTTCATCATTGACACAAACTTCATAGACTAAGAATTAGTATTTTAGAATACATTTCTAACGAAGACCCAGTTGTCTTTGTCTCAAATAGATGGCCTATAATATGTGGCATGTAATATTGATAATGTCAGCGTTCTTTACCTCAAAATCAAGTCAGCTATAAATTCAATTATGAGTGAATATATTCGGTTAGCCCTTTCATGCTTCTCTCCTATAGAATTTCAAGGATAGTAAAGTGGCATGGCTTCCTTACGTTCCAAAACCCAAACACTGAAGAAGAAACTTCGTTTTAATCAAGAAAAACATTATATTGTCTACTATTTTTCTCGGACTCGGGACAAAATATAGGTCGCAAACAAACATATTAGCATTACGATATATTTCGTCTACGCCATTGCGTAGATAAATAAGTTACTACAAAGATAACTACGACACGTGTAGACTACGAGAAAAATATTACTACGAGACACGTAAGCATTAATATTTACGGGAAAGGTGTTTCTTATCAATTTAACATGTCATACTATTCCAGCTGACATAACTAAATTAATATTGAATAATATTTACAGATACAAGAGTGAATTAGCGTATTCAGTGTTGTGTCGTGTGCACATCAACTATAAATACGACAGTGTTATTCATGGAATTGATGCTGTCCGAGTTTGTATTACATTGTTATATTAATTTGTCAAATTGAGGACTTACTATAATCTACATCTATTTACTTAAAATATTTATCTTACAATAATAAATAAAAAAAAGAGTTATCATAAGGCCAGTGCCACTCTTGCCAGATTGAAAGTAAAAACAAGAATGACGAGATTTCATGTATTTAAGCATGTTGTGAGATATACCAACGCGTATATCTCACAAAACAACTGCAACGATATAGCAACGTATTTTTCAAATTGATTGGCCACAAATAAATGAATTGAAAACGATAGCTGAGTTTTTGAGGCAAGGTCCAGAAAAATAACAAAAAAAGCTTACACCTAACCATTTGCTATAAGAATCATCGTGTTTTGTTTCTTTCATAAAGTTACTGAATACAGCACTAATATGTTACTAATAAGCCTGTGCTATTCTAATGCTCTCTTTCTTAAACCCAACGCAGTCGTTTTATTCTTCTTGCTCTGCAACCATAATTTAATAGGACAGCCGAAAACACCAGTCGCCATAAAAATAAGCTAAGAAAAACTAATGTTTTTAACTATACAAGTTTTTTCATTCAAAACATAATTGTGTAGTATTGCTTGGAATAACGCTGACTGATTTCTTGGCCTCATCTCCACTAAATGGCTAAAATGTCACAACATGATTGGGAGTTATAGTGAGTCTTCGACCCCTTCGGGAATGGACGTTGTGAACGTTGAATGTGTGGGGGTTTGTTTAATTTCTTCACATGGACATCGTAGGAAGCAACTAAGGATATAGAAACTTTTTTAATTATTGTTGACCGACGTGTCTTGAGACCCTTGTCCATTCGTCTTTTATATTACAATCCTCATTGAACTTCCAAAAATTATTTCGGGCTAAATTGTTTAAAAATAAAAAAAAACTAAAACGTAAGATACAAACCATCTCTTAATAAATGTTCGTATACATATTCCGCAAAACGTAGAATGTCTTCTTTTAAAGTCATGAAGGAATCACAATAGAAGAGTGATTGTTCAGTTTGTTTCCGGGGCAAGCACACGGTACGGTGACTCGACTTATCCGTGAAAGAGCTCTCAAGCCAACCGTTTGTGTATCTAGATTGTCTATACTCTTTTGACACAACCTACGATCCGGAAACTATTCAGATAATGCATTGCGCTTCATTTGTTTGCGAATATTAGCTGCAAGTAAATACGGATACAATATTATTTATATGGCTGGTTGAATTGACAAGTTTGATGTTAGCATATCAATATATATATTTATTTATTTATTTATTCATTGACCACCAACAGCGAACACAACAAACATGGCACAGAACATACAATTGTTTTACAAAGCCAGTGACAGGTGATCACAGTTACCATTTATATAAAATAATTTTTAACAAAAAGAAAACCGACTTCATAGTGGGAAAACAACCGAAAATAAACAATCTAGTACTAAAAAGTACGAAATAAGTTTTTTAATTGAATATGAGTTTTGTGATTAATACCTTAGCAATTTCTTTATTCCACACGCGTCAGTTCAACCTACCTAAATATTAAAATTCTCTTAAATTAATTTGTGAGCCGGTGCCAGCCTGCGTGATGATTGACAATAATAAGTGTGTATTTCGCACTTCATACACATGTACAATGTAGGATACCTTGTAGTTGTAGTGTAAATTTATTTTTGTACGTTTACCATTTAAAACGTTAGGCGATAGATATTATATTGTTTAGATTGTAATAATCAGAGATAGATAGTAGGGTGAATTCACTTTTGTTTGACTGGCACCGACTCAAAAATTAATTTAAGAGAATTTTAAGATTTAGGAAGGTTGAACTGACGCGTGTGTTATAAAGAAATTGCTAAGGTATTAATCACAGTACTCATATTCAAATAAAAAACTTATTTTGTACTTTTTAGGACTAGATTGTTTATTTTCGGTTGTTTTTCCAACTATGAAGTCGGTTTTCTTTTTGTTAAAAATTATTTTATTTTACGATTTTTAGGGATGGATAGACCAGGCAAAGATGCCTCTCGGATGAGGAAGCAACGGTTACTGTATTATTCATCGTATTTCCGGTATTTCTATTATAGTATGATATTAAATAGGCTCAACCATATGTAACCTTACATTGTTCTTAAAATCCTTCGAAAGGCGATGGTCTACAATTCTACATCTCAAGAAAGACTCAAACGTTCACGCCGAATATCCCCGAAGGGGTAAGCAGAGGTAGTAATACTTCTGAATATCACGTGACATTGTCACCTGTTGTTCAGAGTACCCACGCTTTGCTTGGACCCACGTTCTCACGTTATACAGGGCAGGCCTATCGGGGTTTTGAAAAAATACACTGTCACATGATTGTGAGTTTCGACAGTCCCCTCGATTTCTTGGGATGCCATCATCAGATCCTGGTCTCATGGTACTTTCTCGGTAACAATTACATAACAAAAGAAATGTTGAGTGAACCTGTACTTCTCTTCATAAAAGCTACGAAGAGGAGCATAAATCTTTATGGAATGGTGAAAGAACTGTTTCCTAACTCCTAGTGATAAAGGATCCACACCTTCCATCATCAGCTCAGCAGCATAACAATATGATTTTCAGAAGCAAATGCCAATATAAGTTCAGAAAATATGTAAAAGACGGTACATTTGCCTATAAAATTTCAGGGTTCCCCTCGATTTTTCCAGGATCCCATCATCAGACCCTGATATTCTCATCATGGTACCAATCCAGGAGTATCTACTATCGAATAAAAAAATAATAATCAAAATCGGTTCATAAATGACGCAGTAATCGGCGAACAAACTAAAAAAAAAAAAAGGTCGAATTGAGAACACTCCTTTTTTTGAAGTCGGTTAAAAATAAAAAAGGAACGAAATTAAGGCGATTGCCCGTGAAAAAACAGCAAGTACATTAGAAAATATTATAAAGAACGTACAAAAAATTAAAAAAAAGTAAAACAAGGAAAGAAAGAAAAAAACAACCGTGATAGCCCAGTGGGTAGAACACTCGGTTATCGTGCAAACGACTAGTGTTCAAATCCTAGGTCGGGCCTACACCAATTTGTCTTTTCTAAAGACATATGTGTGGTTAATTTATCATGGTTGTTAACGGTGAGGGAAAACATCATGAGGAAACCCACATGGCTGAGTTGTACTTAGTCATGTGACAGTGTATTCGTACAAAACGGCGATAGGCCTGCCCCCTATCACGTGAGTACACTGTCCATGCAAAACGTGGGTACTCTGAACACCAGGTGACAAAGTCACGTGATGTTCAGAAGTATTAGTACCTCTGCCAACCCCTTCGGCGTGAATGTTTATGTTATGTTTTATGTTAAAGAAAAAAATTATAATGATATGGCTTGATTTTATGAACATAATAAGATACTATATTCCTTTAGTAACTAGTAATGTAACACAATGCCATTTTGTGCATATGTACATACATACATACATCCATATTCTCACGCCGTTAGTTCCCATTGGGGTAGGCAGAGACTATCGATCGCCACTTTGTTCGATCCTGGCAAACCTCTCTGGCTTCGTTTACATCCATCAATCTTTTCATACATGCTCTTTTATTCTTCATACTGCGGACACCTGCCTTTTTGAGCACATTTTCTATTTGATCCAAATGTGTCCTCCGAGGTCGTCCTCTACTAACATTACCTTCCACATTGGCTATATATATCTCTTTCACCAATTTACTGTCATCCATCCTCTCTAAGTGCCCAAACCATCTCAACATTCCTTTTTCTATCTTTCTTACAATATCATCTTTTACACCACACCTTTCACGAATCACATCATTCCTCACACGATCACATAACCTTACATTACACACTTTCTGAGGGATCTCATTTCTACAGCATTCTACTTTCATGCTTCTTCTGCCACACCCAACATTCACTGCCATACATAAGCGTAGGAACGAGGACAGCATCATGCACAGCCATTCGGACCTTTTCAGACACCGACTGACTAGACATTAGACTATCCAGTGCTCCATTTACCGCATTACCCTTTTTCACTCTTCTCTCGATATCTTCATCACACTTTCCATCCCTAGTAAACAAACTTCCCAAATATACAAACTCTTTCACTTGTTCCACTTTCTTACCATTAATCTCAATCACGCATTCGGTCATATTCACCTCTCTCTCAAAAACCATAGTTTTTGTTTTATCCACATTCACCCTCATTCCCTTTTTTTCAAAAGACGCACATGCAATATTCATCATCTCTTGCAGCTCTTCCACCGATGATGCAAGAAGCACTTGATCGTCGGCATATAAGAGGCATTTAATGATGAATCCACCCATTCTCAATCCATAATCACTTTCACGCAACTCTGTTAAACAGTTATCCATGAACAAATTGAAGAGCCACGGGGAAGCTACACAACCCTGTCGGACACCCCGAGAGATCCCAAACCAGTCAGTATTTTCCCCGTTTACTCTCACACATGCAATGGAATCCTCATAGAGTGATACCAGTGCACGTATAAGTCGACTCCCCAAACCGAACTTGGATAACACCTCCCATAAACACTTTCTTACCACCCTATCATACGCCTTCTCTAAATCAATGAAGGAGCAATACACCTTTTGGTTCTTAGCTAAGAACTTTTCGGTGATGCTCCTTAAAGAGAAGATTTGGTCCATACATCCCATTCCCTTTCTAAATCCTGCTTGCACATCCCAAATTTTATCATCCGATTCATTCATCACTCTTTCAATCAAAACCTTTGCATACAATTTACCGACAATGCTGAGTAGGCTAATTCCACGGTAGTTTCTAGCCTCCTGGTGTGACCCCTTTCCTTTATATAAAGGCACAATTACCGCTTTGCACCAGTCTTGTGGCACTTTGCCACTCGACCAGCATTTTTGGAAAAGGAAGTACAACCAGGAAGCCACCACCCCTTTACCAGCCCTCAGCATTTCAGTATTTATCCTGTCATACCCTGCCGCTTTCCCTAGTTTCATACTTTTCATTGCTTTCATTATTTCTTCCATACTGATCTCACTGTCACTAAAGTCACCCATAACGTCGTTCCAATCAACATTACTGCCGATTGGCGAAGAAATGGATGTATCCTCTTTTTCAAAGAGTCCCTCAAAATATTTCTTCCATACTCGCCTTATGCTACTTTCATCCGTCGCCAATTCACCCTGTTCATCTCTCACAACATTCACTCTCGTGTTTTGGGAAACTCCCTTTTCTTTCCGGATATATTTCCAGAACAACTTTTGGTTATTCCGGAAATTATCGGAGAGTTTCCTCTCACACCATTCTATCAGATCACGCTTTTTCTTTTCTATTTTCTTCTTAACCTCATTCTTAACTCTCTTATATTCATCTTCACTATTCTTCACTACATCATCTGTTACTCTCGCATCCATTCCTTTACTAGCTTTAATCGCTAGTAAATCTAACCAAGCTTTCTTCTTATCTCCAACTGCCTCTTTCACATCTTTATCCCACCAACTTGTTGGTGGTCTATTTGTTCTTTTACTCAATCCACATACTTCCGTCGCACATTCAACCATTGACGATTTGAGCACATCCCATACTTCTTCTATTTCCAATTCATCCTTCATCTCCACGCAACTTAGCCTGTCGTCCAATTTCTTCATATATTCATCTCTAATATTTTCATCCTCTTCCAATTTCTCCACTTTTGTTCTCGCAAATTCAGTTGTCGACACTTTGGCCCTGTGACGCCAACGCGTGCACAGTCCCCTCAATCGTGATATCACGAGAAAGTGGTCTGTGCCAACGATAATGCCCCTATGGACTCTGGTGTCAACAACCTTTGCTCTTAGCCTTTCATCCACTATCACAAAATCTATCATACTTCTCTCGCTTCCTCTCTGTCTAGTATACATATGGATATCTTTGTGTTCAAACAACGTGTTCGTAACACAAAGATTCCTCTCCAAACATACATCAATCACTTTCTCACCATTCTCGTTCACTCTTTTATCACCAAACTTTCCTAAAACTCTTTCACAACCGTTGCGTGACACACCAACCCAACCATTAAAATCTCCTAACATAATAATTTTCTCATTTTCATCACACCCATTCGCAACATCGTCTAACAGATTCCAAAACTCCTCCCTCTCGGATAGTGATCTGGACATGTCCGGAGCATACACGCAAATTATGTGCATATGTATATTATATAATTTGAAAAGATAAAGTAAAACCAAGTTTTCGTTGTATGTCCGTCTGTCACCTTTATCTTACGAGCCGTGGTAGACGCTAAAAAAAGAAAAACTAAAATCTGAATAAAATTAAAATTATTTTAGAAGTGCTCCTACACAACCAAAGAGTAATATTTTCTTATTTTGCAATACGCACTCGTGTGATAGATCAACAGAATGAAGACTTATGACATTTAATTCTAAAAATGTATAATTAAATCAGGACAAATTAATTTTAACAAGGCTCTTATGTCTGTTATAGACATGCTTTTTTTACTATTTTGTGGATATTGGTGAAAAATAATGGTTCAATGAGTATGGTTCAACGGTAACAATGAGTCAGTCTCGCGCGCGACTGCGTTTTTGTTGCATTTACAATTGGCAACAAAAGGAAGTTGGATTAAGCTCTTTTAGTTTCTAACCAGACTTGGTGACAGTCACTAGCAAAACCAGTAATCATGAGAGGGGAGGTGAAGTTTGATTAAATATTCTTTAACTACCCCCAACAAACACTTTTTCTTAAATTTATTTTAAATACATTAACCGATTAATATAATGAACCAGTGACCATCCACTTATGAAGTTTCATTTGTGTGGCCAAACCATTTTCGAAGATGAATTGCTGTGACACGTGGTAGACAGTGGTTTTCATTAGATTAAAAAACCAAAAAGAAATAAAATTAGCAAAACACGTTATGTAAAACTTTACATTCCAAACCATAATATAAATTCAAAGAAAGAAAGTAAGTAAGTTCGGTTATATTAAAACATCAAAAACTCTATTTTATTTTCAACGTACAAAAAATATTAATACCTTATTAAACCTTGCTTCAAGCATTTTCTTATACAAAAGCCATTTTGTAAATTGTTAATTTTAACGAAAATTGTTTCATATAAACAGCAACAGTATTATGTTTCTGAAAACCTAAAGCTTAATTATTTATGCATATATACATATACTCACGGCTATAAATCCCTATAAGGGGTAGCCAGAGCTAAGGAATTAGAAATTCCTCAGCCACTTTTGGAAGTTGCGTGGGAAAAAGATGGTGAAATAAAGGTTGTTGGTGATGGGTCTCCAACCGCAACGCCCAAAAATCCCTCAAAAGCCCCAATACCGTTAGTCGCCTCTTACGTACACCCACCGGAAGGAATGGGGTAGTGCTATTCTAAGCCGACACTACACAGCTTAATTATTTATACGTACATAAAAATCTTTCTAGGGTTTTAACACATTCCTACCTCAATTGTACAGAATAGTACCTAAAGTGTAAAATTTACGGAAGAAGAATTTTCCATTAATTATTTTCTATCCGCACACAATATTTACACACAGCCATATGGGCCAAAAAGGGATGACCAGAAGGGTTCACCAGCCACTTTTAGAAATTACCTCTAAATAAGAAAAAGATAGTAAAATAAGGCCACTTACGACTCTAGCTAGAAAAAATGGGTAAGAACTATTTTAAACTGACACTATATAGCTTTAGTTTATTTTACTATAATATATCACATAATTAACAAATACACCAACATAATGAACAAAGTGTGGGCTATAATATTCATGCTATACATCACACAAAGATTATGGTGACGAAACGATGTTGTAAACTTGAGAAATCGATGGAACGGTGAGCGCAGGTGTGCTTCAGTTTCTATTCCTTTTCTTTTTAACATCCAACTACAGCAAAATAATTCCTCACATCTAACTTTGACCCTCCGCACTAAAAAAGAGCGATGTTCAAAGTTTAACCGCTAAATGAGTATTAGTTTGTATTACTCGTACTTTAACGTTATATTTTGGAGTGAAACTACGAAGGGATGTATTTTTTTATCTTTGCCATGTATTTTTGTGGGATTTAGTCTATAAGTTGCCGTTCTTGAGTTGTATTATAAATTTGTATCCTTAGAAGGTTTTTAAGGGGGTATGCTATTTTAGGTTTGACATGGAAGTAATATTTTAACTGTAACATGTAATATGAAAATCATTATTATTTACCAAATATTTGATGAATTGAATTCTACCCCAAATTTAAAATATGACGTAATTAGACTGTAGAAATGACACATGTTTATGGTAGTTTATGAGATGAACTTAAATACGACGACATCTTAACATAGAAGAATCATATTATCATGTTTAAAGTACTGTTACGTACCGGGTTCTTAATTTGATAAATACCAGTCACACTTTCGTGCAATAAGGTGTAATTATATTTATTGACCAATAACGCACTTTACACAACACAACAAACACTATCGATAATTAACTATCGATACTCGCACTAATTAACAACACTAATTTACTCCGTTATAGTAACACTGTCCACACCGTTAAGCTTATTTCCGTAATCCGTATATCACTGCACTGTCGTATTTAATTTCTTCGCTCTAGTATTTCGCTTGTTCTCGCTTTAGTTCTTCGCACTCGAATAACTCCGTAGCACGCGTCGCTCTTTATATATGCCAAATCTCAAATACGCGAATATTACAGAAAGTTCTAGTACCACATTCTCGAAAAGTCGATATTCGAGAAACATCTAGTAATTCCTTTTTTTACTTATTAAAATACTAGTAACGCCATCTAGTATAATCTAGTAGTGGCAAATCCTATCTCCTACTTGCGAACAGATGTCGTAACATTACCCCCTCCTTACATTAATACTCGTCCCGAGTATTATTGCTTCCATGGTACTTCGCAAGTCGATCGATGTGAACTATTTTCGAAGCCCCTCTAGGTTGGCGTTGAATTCTGTACGTTACATCGTTTATTCTAGTGACCACCTTGTACGGTCCTTCCCACCTATTTTGTAACTTAGGGGACTTCCCTTTCTGGCGAGTTGGATTGTGTAACCAGACGAGCATACCCTCTTCGAAACGCGGCGTGTTAGCTTTACGGTCATATCTGGTTTTCATCTTTTCACTAGCATGTAAACCATTTTCACGCACTAGGGAATGTACATCTTGCATTCTTTCCCTCAAATCGCTTACATATTCAGTTACACTCTGCGGCTCATCTGGTGACCCTCCTGTCAACAAATCTACAGGCAATCGTAGCTCTCTTCCGAAATTGACGAAAGCAGGTGTTTCCTTCGTGCTTTCGTGAACAGCTGACCGGTAAGACAGTAAAAATAATGGAATGTGTTTGTCCCAGTCCTTCTGATGTTTTTCAACCATCTTCGCCAACTGTCTCTCCAGTGTTTGGTAGAACCTCTCCACCATTCCATCTGACTGAGGATGATATGGCGTCGTCCTGGTTTTATGCATTCCAAGTAGTTTGCACACCTCTTGAAATACTTGTGACTCAAAATTTCTTCCCTGGTCAGAGTGTATCTCCAGGGGCACGCCAAATCGACAGATCACTTCCTCAACCAGTTTTGTAGCCACAGTTATTGCTTCTTGATTGGGTATGGCAAACACTTCAGGCCACTTAGTGAAGTAATCCATCACCGCCATGAAATATTTATTTCCGGACTCTGATTGTGGAAACGGTCCAGCCACATCAACGGCAATCCTCTCCCAGGGAGCTCCCACATTGTACAACCGTAATCCCCCTCTACTCCGGGTCTGCGGACCTTTCACCGCGGCACACGTTGTACATTTCCGGCACCAGTCCTGTACATCGTCCCTACAATGAAGCCAGTAAAACTTCGCACAAACCTTCTGCAACGTACGATTTACCCCAAGATGCCCGCCCGAAACACCGTCATGTGTTTCCCGCAGTACATCTTTAACCTTGGCTCTGGGCACGACCAATTGTAGGTGCTCTTCCTTACCGTTGGGTTTCTCCCACCTCCGGTACAGTAGACCATTGATCAGAACCAGGCTGTTCCATTGCGCCCAGTAAGCTTTCGTACTCACTCCTGTGGACGCTACTTCACTCCAAGCCGGTTGATCGTGTTTTTCCTTCTTCCATTTCATGATGGGTCTGAGGTTCTCATCTTCTTCTTGGGCCTTCTGCATAGCTTCTGTTTCCCATCCATCCAATGGACAAATTCGAGTCACTTTCACGACCTCCTCCTTCGACTCTTGCTTCCTGCAATGTTTACAGTCTTCCGGACACGGTCTACGTGAAAGCGCGTCTGCATTGCCATGAGATTTACCACTACGGTGCTCGATAGAAAAGTCATACTCTTGTAGCTGTTCGATCCATCGAGCTACCTGTCCTTCCGGGTTTTTGAACTGGAGAAGCCATTTCAGTGCAGCATGATCAGTTCGAAGCTTGAACGGTCTCCCAATCAAATACTTGTAAAAATGCTGTAAGGTCTTCACTACAGCTAGAAGTTCCTTTCTCGTGACGCAGTAGTTTCTTTCCGCTTTAGATAGAGACTTGCTGAAATATCCGATCACAACTTCCTTGTCACCTTGGATCTGTGATAACACTCCACCAATAGCCATATTACTAGCATCGCTGTCGACGATGTACTGTCCCTCTGGCTGTGGATATCCAAGGATAGGTGTCTCGCAAAGCCTCTTCTTCAGCTCATTGAAAGATAACTCACATTCATCATCCCAAGAGAAGGTTTTCTTATCTTCAGTCAACCGATGCAATGGTTTGGCGATCTCAGAAAACCCTTTTACAAATCGTCGATAGTACGAGCAAAGGCCGAGAAAAGCTCGCACGTCTGTTTTGTCCTTTGGCGTCGGCCATTTCTGCACAGCTTCCACCTTTTCCGGATCCGTCTGAATTCCTTCTCGGCTGATTACGTGTCCTAAATAGTTCACTGAAGTTCTAAACAGCCGGCACTTCTTCGGATTCAGTTTCAGGTTTGCTCCACGAATTTTCTGAAAGACTTGTTCCAGGTTCTTGAGATGGTCTTGGAAGCTTTTGCCTATTATGACCACGTCGTCGAGGTACATCAGGCAAGCCTCGCCAACCAATCCCGCCAACGCACACTCCATAAGCCTTTCAAAAGTAGCTGGCGCGTTGCAGAGACCGAAAGGCATGACGTTAAACTGCCACAAACCCTTTCCAGTTGAAAACGCAGTCTTCTCTTTATCAGTCGGATGTATTTCCACCTGCCAGTAGCCTGACTTGCAGTCCAGGGTTGAAAACCACTTCATGCCACTCAAAGTATCCAGAGTGTCATCTATTCTTGGCAAAGGATAGCTGTCCTTCTTTGTCACGTTGTTCAGTTGCCTGTAGTCAACACAAAACCGTGTGCTTCCATTTTTCTTCTTAACAAGAACCACTGGAGAACACCACGGACTGGAGGACGGACTAATGACCTTCTTCTTTTTCATGTCTTCGAGCAATTCTTCAACTTCTTTCTCCTTAGCGATTGGGATTCTCCTTGCTCTCTGTCTAATAGGTCTTTCGTCCCCTGTATCAATTCTGTGTTGCACTAAAGATGTTCTGCCTAAGTCCCCTTCTGCATTTGAGAAGATGTCAGCATATTTCACCAGCAACTGTTTAACCTTGATCCTCTCCAAGTAAGATAAGTCATCCTGGATCTCATTTAACAAGTCAGTTACAGTTGAATTATCGACTTTCACTTTGACTTTCCCATTTGGAGAATGACAGCTCCTCATCCAGACTACTTCTTCACACTGACCAACTACTTCACCCTGCTTAAGCTGTACATCTTCTTGGTCAAGGTTGACTACCTTCACTATTGCCGTCTTGTTGCTTGTAACCAAAGTTCTTGCTGTCAGAAATTTCCTTGGCCCGTTCTTCCCTGTCTCTTCAATCAACACACAACGATGCCTCTTCTTCTCGCTGTCTACAGGTAACATCACCGGAACCAACTTCTGAGAACGCGCAGGAATATTGATGGTTTTCAAGCATGTCACTTCACCGACGGGACCACCCAGTTTAAAGATTTCTTCCTGGCCACACTTGAAAATTCCTCTCGTTATGTCAATCCGGCAGTTATATTTCTTCATGAAGTCCAGTCCTAATATGCATTCATCCATTATCTCAGCCACAATGACTTGATGAGTATACGACGTCTCGCCAACCATCATCCTGACTGAGAGTTCACCAAGGACAGGTATTCGCTGGCCAGAGGCGGAGAGTAGCCGACACTTAGTATCTCTGCTATACTTGATATTCGCTGCTTTCACCAGTGCCGGATTGATCACCGTTCTAGACGCTCCAGTATCAAGGGTCATCTTACAGTCTTGATCATTGACACAGCCCAATATCACCAAACTGTTCCCGTTACAGGCTTGTGAGATGGTCATTGTCGGGGCTTTCTCCTCTCTAGCCAGCACCTGCCCCCCGGTCCTGGCTAATGCTCGTTTCCCTGGACGTTTGCGGCAGGAGCCTCTGCCTGCCTCTTTTCTTCCTTCCTCAGCGGGCAACTTAATCTCAAATGGCCCCTTTTCCCGCAGCCATAACAAATCGGTCCAGTACTCCTTCCGACGGGTGCTTTAATGACCTTGACGTCCTCATTTGCTTCCGCAATCACACGAAGTCGATGAGTTTGGCGCGTATCCTGGCGGCAAGCTTCAACTTCTAGAGCGTTCGCCAAGGCATCCTTGAGAGACGTGTGGTGTTGAAATCTCACCGCTGTTCTCACTTCGATATCTCTGATGCCGTCGACGAATGCTTGCACCAGGTTCATTTCCACCGTCTTCGGATCTACACTGGGATAGGCCTTGCGGACGAGCTTCTCGATTTCAAGGGCCCACTGCTGAAGTCCCTCTCCGGAACGCTGGACCCTATCACGCAGCTGAGCGCGGAACACGTGCTCCAGGTGTCGCTCTCCATAGCGAGACTCCAACGCATCCAGCAGGTCCTTGAAACCACCACTCGGAGTCGGCAGCGCCTCTATTACTGACAGTGCTTGACCTCGGAGCGCCACCGTCAGTGCAGTCAAACACTGTTCATCAGTCCAACCATTGGCAGCCGCAACAGTCTGGAACTGATGTCTATACGCCGACCAGGATGTTGTTCCGTCGTAGGGAGGAACCTTCACACGAGGACCATGGACAGCTACTACATTCTCACCGGAGACAACCTTGACCGGTCGTGATTCAAGCTGCAGAACCCTTTTCTCCATTCCGCGGAAGTCGGTCTTCATGTCATTGATATCTTTCTCAATAGTGGTTACCTGCTCCTTCATCTGCTCTACGTCTTTTTCCACAGTAACCACCCGACCACTGACTTCATTGACCGCAGTGAGAATTTGTGAGAACTTAGTTTGCTGTTCCTCGCGCAACTCACGAACTTCTTGTTTCACAACACCCTGTACCTCCGAATGTATGTTTTTCACAACATCCTGTATGCTTTGTTGTGCTTCACGCATGCTTTGAAACATTTCAACTATCATCGCCAAGTCAGTATTAGTTGCGGCCGCCGGCGCCGTTGATGTAGACGGCGCGTTAGTCACCGCGGACGTCTCCTCTGGAATGTCACTCCGAGGGTTCGTGACCGATGACCTCATTTCCGACAGCTGTTCACCCTCTGCGGCTTTCTGAGCGCGTGTCTTCACACCCTCTCTTCCGTCTTCCTTCGGCATAACTGGCATCTTCAAATCCACTTCTGTCACCAATTGTTACGTACCGGGTTCTTAATTTGATAAATACCAGTCACACTTTCGTGCAATAAGGTGTAATTATATTTATTGACCAATAACGCACTTTACACAACACAACAAACACTATCGATAATTAACTATCGATACTCGCACTAATTAACAACACTAATTTACTCCGTTATAGTAACACTGTCCACACCGTTAAGCTTATTTCCGTAATCCGTATATCACTGCACTGTCGTATTTAATTTCTTCGCTCTAGTATTTCGCTTGTTCTCGCTTTAGTTCTTCGCACTCGAATAACTCCGTAGCACGCGTCGCTCTTTATATATGCCAAATCTCAAATACGCGAATATTACAGAAAGTTCTAGTACCACATTCTCGAAAAGTCGATATTCGAGAAACATCTAGTAATTCCTTTTTTTTACTTATTAAAATACTAGTAACGCCATCTAGTATAATCTAGTAGTGGCAAATCCTATCTCCTACTTGCGAACAGATGTCGTAACAGTACTTTAAAGTCGGTATTAATAGAGTCCAGTTGAACGCTACTAGCAAAAATAAAATTATATCATAATCGCTTTCTTTACTTCCTGTGAATCAGTTATTTATCGCAATATATATACATACATACATACATACATATATTCACGGCTATATTTCCCTAGAAGGGTTAGCCAGAGCTAAGGAATTATAAATTCCTCAGCCACTTTTGGAAGTTGAGTGGGGAAAAGATGGTAAAAATAAAGGTTTTTGGTTATGGGTCTCCAACCGCATCGCCCAAAAATCCGATAAAAAGCCCCAATACCCTTAGTCGCCTCTGACGACACCCGTGGGTAGAAAGAGGTAGCGACATTCTAAGCCGGCACTACGTGGCACTATTGTGTATTTATATATATATATAGTACCACATTCTTATTTTATAAGATAGTCCGTGGCGTGACACATTATGGTTCTGGCTGAAAATCAAATGCCTTTAAATATTACTGAGCCAGTAGCCAATTCTTTGCCTTTGTGTACTTTTTAGTGGTATTGTTAATTTCTTTTTTGTTGTTGTGTGCTTTCTTTGATTTTCCTATGTACTTTTAATGTCGTCATAATATTTTGTGGGTTTAGGTGAAACTGTAATTTTTATATTGTTTGTATTTTGTTATAGATGTGCGCTTAGGTAATGAATAAACACTATCTTTCTTTCTTTTCAATAGATTTTTAGGATAACCTTATTCATATATGTATGTAATGACTCTAACGTAATTGCATTCAGATGCAAGAAACAAAGGCATAATTAAAAGTGTTTTACTGTAAAAAAGTGGTATTTTAAAACCTTGCATAATCTAAAACTAATTTATATTTACCAAATTTTATTTTAATAGCTATACGAGTAAGTTTCCAAGGCAGTCTAATTATGATTAATGGCTTTGATCACAGCACCGCTCGCTATGAGTTTTGTGCAACACTGACTGATCTCTAATGGTTAATTTGCTATAAAAAAAACCCCATTCATTTAGTCAATCTGATGAATGTTAAGAAGATTTTATAGCAGAAGGTAAAAAGTTTTGAGTGATATTAGTAATTACTGTTTTATATAAATGTTTAAAACAAAACAGCCTAATTTGTGAAAAGTGCGTTGTGAGAGATGATATTGTAAATAGGATAGAAAAAGAAATATAGGAGCACATAGAGTGGATAGAGATAGATAGAGCTAATGTGGAAGTTAATGTTGAAAGAGAACGACCACGGAAGACACATTAGGTTAGACACAGAGAGTGTTCTACAAAAGGCAGGCGCCCAAAGTATGAAGAATAAAAGAGCATGTAGGAAAATATTGATGAATGTAAACGAAGCTAGAAAATTTTGCCAGGATTGTATAAAGTTGCGATCGATAGTCTCTGCCTACCCCAATGGGAAACAATGGCTTGAGTATATGTATCCATGGAATGCTCTCCAACTTGCTACTGACAAACCTTATAGAGTGTGCACACTTGTTGCAGGATTTTTTTAAGAAAGTAAAGCAGTTAATTATTGTCATACAAAATATATATATCTTGATGCCTCAATTTAACCATTAGCAAAAAGGTATTGGCGCGGAAGAAAATGTACCCGGAGCGTGTTCCACTAGACGCAGAGCGCAAGGCGCTCTACTGTTGAGCCTACACCCTAAACTTGCAGCTCATAGGAATAATAATATTTAACAAAAAATAATGGATACTAAAGAAGAAATTAAGTCTAACGAGGTCGTAGGTTCGAGTCTTGCTGGTGTCGAAAATATTTGTTAACTTATGCTTAATATTTGATTAGTTAAGTCTAACGAGTTAAATAGAGATAACTAGTTTTTATAGGTTTTATAGTTAACTTATTTTTTAAACTTATGGTATTTTTCATTCAATTATTTTAGTGTTGAATATATTATCTACACCACTTACCCTGTTCTTGAGTAGGCGGGAGCCGAGGCCTTCCTTCATCGGGCTTTTTCTCCATCTCACTCAAATTTCACCAACACCAAACACAAACATAATATTTATTGCTTCATTTACACTGAGGCTATATAGTCAAATGTATTCATAATGATTATTTAATTACATGATGTAGTGTTATTTGTGAAAGCTGAAAATTTTGACACTGTAACTAAGCGGAGTGTAGTGGTTTGAATCTGTTATCGTTCAAGCTCAAAACAGTTTTGAGTATTCGGCTAGAATTCAGAATAACATAGTTTTAACCAAAACTTATAGTTTAACTTATTTGTTTCTATATTTGTTCGGCTTTGTTCATGAGAGGCGTCTTGTTAATTCAGGATAAGTAAGTTGAAAAGATAATTATCATGAATATAACAAAATTGTCGTAGTTTATAACAGAAAATTTCAGAGGTACTGCTTAACTACTATACCTGAGGGAAACAAATATATTTTATGCCTTTTTCAAGTCACACACTATTAATTTAAAACAATATCCCAAAAAGTTGTAACCCAGAATGGCTAATCTTGGCTTTAAAAAAGAATCGAGGGGTAATGTTACTCTATTAGCTATTAAGCTTCATACAGCATCCGTCGGAAAGAATGAGATAGACCTTGTAGTAGAGGCCACACGACAACACATTTATTTTAGCAGTAGTTTAATTAACTTTTTTAGACTGTACCTAAGGAAGATAAAAAAACACAATTACCTAATATTAACAGTAAGTATAATTCAGTTCTCATAGTATCTAGAAACAAGCGCGGTAGTTTGATTGTAATGCAAGCTTTTATTTATTTATTAAAAAAAGAGAAATGAGGGTAAATCGTTGTAGCGAAGATAAATTAAATTAACAGACGTTTAATGATATTTTTTTATCACACTCATGAAAACTTTATGCTTTTTATTTTTTATAAGACCAAAGTGTAGATAAAGGTTCCAGAATCAGATTCAATGAGAAAATATGTCTTTGCTTACGCTCAATGTAATCACTTGAGAGTTGTCTATTCTCTTGTCGGAGCGTTTTAACTCAATTATACTAGGTTGGCATTGAAGCTTCACATGCCGAAAATTAGAGCGAAGCCGGACAAAATCATACATGGTATGAAACCAGAGCTTTTGAGGGTGATTATTCCTCAATAGTAATATTTTTTAAGAACTAAGCCACCTCTTATTATGCATGCGCGCGGTACGATATAAGTTAAAGCTATTTAGTTAACTTCATATCTGTAAAATAGTATTACAAAGTTTTACCGTTGTATAATTTTACTCAGATCCAATAAAAATAAATTCTTCTATTTCAAAACTACTTTTCTCTCTTATTATAAATTAATTACCTACCTAAAGATTTTTAGAATCTCAAAGGTTTTCAAATGATCAAAAACTAACAAAATAATAATTCTTATTCATGTCATTAAATAGCGTGATAGAGTACAATTTGGAGCTAAACACACCCTTGAAAGGACTTGTGTTTTATTAAGGCAAAGAATAATGGACGATTTAAGTTATTAATTAATTTACGTTTGTAATTATGACCAACGACAATTGAGCTAACGGTCGACAAAGCATCCTATCAAAGAATATTCAAATGAAAATTGTAGAACCTTCGCTATTAGAGTAAAATTAAAACAGACCTATTGCAGTCTTGGTACGCAAAACTTATTCAAAGTAAGAATGCAAACACTTGGTTTAAAATATTGGTAAGGTGTCTAAATTTGTTTATTTATTAGGTTTGTGTATGGTTCTTTTATCTAAGTTGGCAACCATGTGGGTATAAAAAATACTCCATTGCGTGGATCGTTAGTCAACAGTTGTTCGCGTTTTATTTATTTTGTATATATATTTTGCTATATATATTCGGCTGTGTAGTGTCGGTTTAGAATAGCACTACCCCATTTCTTCCGGTGGGTGTACGTAAGAGGCGACTAACGGTATTGGGGCTTTTAAGGGATTTTGGGCGATGCGGTTGGAGACCCATCACCAACAAACAGCCTTTATTTTACTATCTTTTCCCCACTCAACCTTCCAAAAGTGGCCGAGGAATTTCAAATTCCTTAGCTCTGGCTACCCCTTTTAGGTATTTATAGCCGTGAGTATATAAATGTATGGATATATATTTGAAGTCGGTTTTATGAAGCTACTCTTGCCAGCTGTCTGTAACATAAATTTATTTCGAAACTCATATCTCACTCAACCGTTCAATGTGTGCAAATAACGTCGGTATACTTAATACTTAAAATATTAAAGACTTAAAATATGTTTAAAAGACTTAGAATATGTTTTCTAACTATGCAATAGGCCTCGACCTCGTATTTGAAACATACCCTTTTTATATTTTAAATCGATTAGGGACATCAAACTAAACAACTTTGCATATGGAGTGCTTATCTAAAATATTGTAATTTTCAAACTAATTAATACCTAAAAAGTGTCACTGCCTAGAACTGAGAGAGTATAGTGAGGTTCTTAGCCTCATCTGAAATTAAAAAAAAACATCTTGTGATTTAATCAGTTGCTTTTTTTTATTTTGTCTTAGGCTAAGTAACTTACCAGTGACACTTTTAAATTATTAATTATTTTTAAAATTACAATATTTTAGATAAGCATTCCATAGGCAATGTCTCTAATCGATTTAAAATATAAAAAGGGTATGTTATAAATACGAGGTCGAGGCCAATTGAGTTATACAATTGTATAAAGAACACGTTTTTTTTAATTAAATCTGCTATTACTTTTTCCTTGCCACAAATTGCTTTCACAAGTCATGAATTACTTTATTCATTATTATTATTATTATATCATATTAGTTTCAAACTTTTACTATCTGTTTATGAACAAACTTCCTAACAGTAAAAGTCTCTTTTTCATGACTTTTCATTATATTACATTGAGCCATCACCGCTTCTGTTCCAGAGTCATTACTTTGGTCTTGCTGACTTAACAATATAACTGATATATATATGAGCAACGGATATATGACCTTGACTCTATAATTTTTTAATACAGCCTTATAAGCCAAGATTGTCTCACAGCCTTAATGTTTGCTAGTTGCAAAAATCTAACCAACGTTTAACAAACTAATATTAAGCCTAAGCATAAGTAAAACATTTGAAACTTATCTTTGATTAATACAAAACAGTTATAGAAAAACGATTAAGCTCCCTCTTGTGTCATATTACGATACATGTATTCTTAATTTTGAAAAAGTACCTGCAACTTTCATTAAAACCACTTGCGAGCTCATTTTCGCTTCTCAGTAGAGTTGCGTAATACAAGGATGTGAGCTTAACACACCGCTCTACTTCTTAGTTTAAATTTAATACACAAAGGTAATAACTACTTGCTCTCTTTGTTTGCTTATGTAACATTTCTAGCAATCAGAAATACTATATATTTTACTGGCATTAGATTATCTTCAACAAAATATTATAATTGCAAACAATAACAACAAACACCTTTAAAAAAAACTATTTATTTCCATATGGATAATTATGGTGTATCCAAATGCACTGACTAACCCACCAGGATGATCCGCTTAAACACTTGATCAAT
This sequence comes from Bedellia somnulentella, assembly GCA_963576735.1. Lineage (NCBI taxonomy): Eukaryota > Metazoa > Arthropoda > Insecta > Lepidoptera > Bedelliidae > Bedellia > Bedellia somnulentella. The sequence goes on along the minus strand of OY755172.1, from coordinate 10,890,310 downwards.
ATTTATATGTGTGAATTATAATTATATATTAAATTATTTCTAGCCAACGATTGTAATTATAAATTTAGTAACCAATTATTTCAAATGAAATAAAGTTCACTTCCAAAATCATACATAACTCCCAACATGACATACTAAGTGACGTGTTAAAAACGTACTGCGTCTGTCTAATTCTTTTATTAAATATTTACTAAAGCCTCAATCAACTTTTTTAAGTATTACGTACTGCAACGTTTATTAATTCACGTCTCAAATCCGTGCGAAACTCAAAACTTTTTTGACTTATGTATATAAAATATTATTAGTACACGTCAAGTAAACACAGCAATTAAATAACACAATTTAAGTATTTATGCTTTGAAAAACTTGTAGCAGTTTTTTTAAGGTTACATGATTTTGAAGAGTGCACTGAAAAGCTAGTGACGGCCACCCGGTGGCATGCTAGCGCGCGACTAAAGCCTTCAATGGATTGTTTCGTTCGTCCCCTTTCCACGATGTTGCTTAGGGGTTGGGAATTTGAACCTTCAGTCCGAGTAGAATGTCGTAATATTTGTTTTTAAAGTTAGCTAGAGGTGGTGCTTTTACCATACTTCCTAATTGTTCATTCATAATTCTGAAGCAGCTTTATGTGCGAAAACTTAAGTTTTCATTTGGCGCACTATAACAGAATAGTTAATCAATTTGTTTAATCGTTATGATCTATGTAATTACATTCTTTTCTGATCTTATCTGATTTACTTTCTAACACAATATAAGTCTTAATTTAGGGTACTAATATTATTTTTTCTCTCTTTGAGCAAACTTTCTTCCTTTTGATTTAAGTTTCAAGATGTCAGTAAGAATGTTGCAAATTCTGTTATATATTTTGGTGCTTAAGTGATATGCTGTCATTGGCTAAGAAATTTTGTAGTACTCGCCTTGTTTTTTATGTTTAATAATCTGCTGTTGGATATCTTAATTAAATAAAATGAATATATCGCGTCCCAAAAAGGCAACCACGAGCTAGAAAAGATGGATCATATAATAAAATTGCACTGATTTAAAGAGGCAGTCGTATATAGCGGTTTTGATAAGTTAAAAATTATAAATAGCACATTTAATAACTAATTCAGCAGTTAAAACTAAGCAATAAAGTAAACAAAAATGAGTAATAAAAAATAATGAAATGGATCAGTGAATATATAATTGAGTAGGAAAATAATTAAATGGGCGGTAAAAATTATTGAACGAGCGGTTACGCGTGGGCAGTAATAAATCGGAATTTGTCGGTGAGAAATCTCATTCTAAGCAATTCTATAAAGTAAGTAAGCATATAGGCATGCATCAGGCATTTTGGTGCTCGCTCCGCTGCGCTACGCTCGCTCGTTTTATACATAATCTAACCTAACCTAACCTAACTAAATTTGACCTAACTTTTCTTTGTCTGCAGGGGGCTTTCGTCCCCCGACCCCCCCAATAATCTAGACCATCTAGAAAATAAAAACTTACATACAAATCACTATGCAACAAACCGCGATTGCTAAGTGGGAAAAAGTATCATGCAGAGAGGCGTGGGTTCAAATCCCGCGTCACGACTTCAGATATTCGACTTTTCTGTCCTATATGTATTAAACTAGGTCGCTAATTTTTATTCCCCCTCAATAGATATATGTTATTTGTAATTGAATAGCTATTGTAAGATAAAAAAAGGAGCATTTATTTCAGACTATTTTGTAAGGTCCATAGTTCGTTAGTTACAATAAACGTATTGCTATGTCAGTAAGAACTAAAAGTAAAAATAATAAAAATAGTAAAAGTAAAAAAATACCCCTTAATATTTATCCGAACAGAGATATTTTATATTTCTTATGGCTTTTGAGACCGCGACATCCGTGATAGATCAGTGGATAAGAACTCCCGTTTGTCATGCAAACAGGCGTGGATCTGAATTCCGGGTCGGGCCTACACCAAATTGTCAGTTACATACTGTAGATCCGAAACTTTTAAACCAGAATATAGTTGTAACGAAAACTAATTAAAAAAATAGGCTATTTGACTGTAATAAAAATATACATTTCTTTTATTTCATTAGTCTTAATATTTCTTTTTTGGAGCAATATGTAATAATGCGTGATAAAAATATTGCATTATTTCACTAAAATCCGTCTTCTAAAATAAGTATTTTTGATGCAACTCTCACGTGACTAAAAACGACCGTGATTGGCTATTTCTATAATGACGTAGATTGCACATAAACAGACTGTGTATCGCTTCGCTCATTGGTGTTTAATGCGGAATTGACGTCATTTGTGCTACAGCCGCCATATTACTTAAAGTCGCGTTTTCGCGGCACATTTGAATATTGCATTTTCTTTTTCGATTTTTTAATAAAATAGCTAAAATGAAGACAGAAAAATATTTTTTTAGGGCTCCTTATAAACAAATTAACACCGTAAGATAGTTTAGATTCCTGGTCTTATTTATTGTTACATATTGTGCTAGAGAAACTTCCACCCGAGTTGAAGGTTCGCTTCGAACACAAATTTGGAGGTGATAGTGCCTCTCATCTTCCTCCCTTTTCGGACTTGTTGCTTTTTCTGGAGGATGAGTGCCGGGTGGGAGACATTTCAGGTGTACTTCCTCCTAGTCAGCCGGTTCGTGTGGAACCGAAGTCTCGGCATGTGCATCAGCCCCGTTTGACTGAACGGAGAGACCACCGAGTTTATAGGGCCATGGGGCAAAATGGGCCCCCTGTTGTTTGTAGGTATTGCAAGGAGCCTGGACATGCAGTGACAGCCTGCAAGCGTTTTTTGGAGATGCGAGTCCAGGGTCGCCGATCTATTGCTGCTGACCGAAGGTGGTGTTATGTTTGTCTTGGTGACCATCTTCAGCGTGAATGCCAGCAGAGCAGACCTTGTAGGTTTTGTCAGGGAGCTCATTATCCGGTTTTATGTGCGAACCGTAGTGGTCGTGATGATGTAGAAGTTGTGCGCTCCCCCCCAAGAGTCTACTCCCCTCCTCATCAAGCCCCCCTCCACGATGCTGCGACTCATATTCGTCACGAGAGGGTTTTGCGTCGTTCCCCCACGGGTGGGGGTTTGCGTTGGTCCCCCACGGGCGGGGGTAAAATGGCTCGTTCCCAGGAACCGCCTAGATATTACACGGCAGCTGATAGGTTCTCTCCCCCCTTGATGGAGCAGCCCCGGTTAAATAACCGGACGTACGGTTATGGGCGTCGTCGTACGCCATTTGTTGGTGCTAACTCATCTCGTCGTTCCCAGTACGAGAGCTGGGAGCCGCACCCACGTCGTAACCTTCCTGACGTGTCCAGGGGTGAGTTTTCTCACCCTCGACGTACCGAATAGGTACTTGCTGCCCTCCCACCAATCCCTGCTGTCCCGCGGGAAACCGTATTGTTGCCGACAGCAGTTGTTAGAGTGTGGGCCCCCAATGGCCAACACGTGGATGTTCGAGCCATTTTGGATTCGGGGTCCCAAGGTTGTATCTTGTAAGTTGGTTGGTGGTGCGATTGGGCTTATCATTGAAAAATTGTGATACGTTTGTTAGGGGTATAGGAAACACTCCCGTGTCAGTGATTAAGGGAGAGACCCGTGTCTCGGTCTCGCCTCAGGATCCCCTGGTTCCAGTTGTGTCGTTCTTGGGAATTGTTGTAGATACCATTTTGGGTCCGTTGCAACCCCAGGTTGATTTGAAGTTGATTTGCCCCGTTTTGACAATAGGTTTGAAGTTGGCGGATCCTACCTATTTTACCCCTGGACCAATAGATTTGTTGTTGGGTTCTGATGTTATAGGCACTTTTTTCCAACGGATTGGTAGCAGTGCCTACCGTTTTTGGTTTTGTTATTTTTGGACCAGTCCTATCCAGTAGTGTGCCAGTTGAACATAGGTTGATGTAAGTTTGTTGAAAGGAGATATGGATATTTGTGATTGTTATGCATGGACTGACTGTGAGATTGTTTTGTCTTGGCTAAAAATGCCAGCTCACACATTTTTGTAAGTTTTTGTAGCCAACCGTATCTCTCAAATCTAGAATTGTGAGACCCCGTTGTTATGGAGACATGTTCCTGGAGAATTGAATCCAGCTGATTGCGCTTCTCTCGGTTGCAGCGCTCCACCTTTCCTGCCCTTTGAAAATGTTGTTAAGGTCGCCAAAACTTATTTGCGTCGCGTAATTGGTGAAACTGTACTTACTTATGAGGAACTCGATGTTGTATTTTGTAAAGAGCGGTCGCAACTCTATCCCGACTCCCGATTGATTGAAGCGGGCCGATTGTAGCGGCCCGGGGCGGGGGTATGTTCGCGCCAGATATGTACTCGCGGCTTTAGCCTACTCTATTTAGTCTGCGATTGGTAGATTTGATTTTGATTGCCAGTTGAGTTGAGATAAAAATAATTTTAGACTTGCACTTTTGATTTTGGAATTGGCGTATTGAAAATTGTAATTGATTTGTATAATTTTGAGTATTGTGATACAAATAGAAGCAGCATATTTTGATAGTATATATTGTGAATCGGTGAAATTGTGGACGATAGCAAAGTTATCGCACTGGAAACAAAAACCTTTGATGTGCTTTGAGAGCATTGGACCCGACAAACAGCTTTCGAATATAAAGAAACTCCAATTCTTGAACACTGACTTTATTTCCACTTGGTCATATAAAATATATTACAACTAACAATTAACTATTTGTACTATAATTACGGGCAGTAACTTTGACTAAACGTCTTTACTTCACTTCTGCTAACGATAGAATGAATAAAAATAATGTCCCGCCTCAAAAGCCGTCCTCGTCCCCACCCATTACTTGTCAAACCGAAAACAGTCACTTCAACCGGAAGTTGAGGTGAAACACTTTACAAAACTGGTTGCTTTAAACGGAAGTTGAGGTGAAACACTTTACAAAACTGATTAACAAAAGGTACTCATATTAAAAATCAACATGAATTAATAATATATGTTTTTCAAAGAAATCATTACAATATATTTTAATAAGAATCATTACATTCGGCCATCCTACAGAGTGCTGCCTCCTGGCGCACTCAAAAACAAAATACAAAAGAAATCATTACATTCAATTCATCTTAGCATTAGCACAAATATTAATTACTATATTCTTACATACATATACAACTTGTCAATTAAATTTGAAATATTTCCGTCTATTTAAAAACAGGAAACCATTGAAACCATTTTCTTGTCATGATTGCGGATACAACAAAAGATGTTACATAAATTTATAATAGTGACTGTCACAATCTACTCTTTCGAGTGTACGACATTAGTACATAGCTTAACTACGTCATTTTATTGAAATTCATAAAAATGTCATCATGCAGTATTGTTAATTAATTAATAAAATTAATGTTCATAACTCTAAATGTACTATTCATAAATTGAAGTCAGTGAAAAATATACAAATAAAATAAAATATAACCCTATGCCACAGAGATATCATCATCATTTTAAGTTGACTACATAAAAAATAATAATATATATATAATACCTTTCAATCAATTTAAACATATCAAAACGAAAACTGAATTATAATAGAACATAAAAACATGTTAACATTAAAATTAAATATTATTCTTCGTCCTTCATAATTCCTTAACACTATAGAAACATTTTTCCATTAGCCATTCAAATATTTTTCTTTTAAATAATATTATAGGAAAATTCTTAAAGTAATCAGGTATTTTATTATAAGTTTTTCACGACATATATAGTATACTTTTCCTATTTAAAGCCTGTCTCAGATCTGGCATTGCTAATTTGTCTTTAAATTTTATATTAAGTCTATCACTCCTTGTTAGTGGCATATTCTTAAAAAGTGATTTATTACTCTTTACAAAAACACACACTTCATATATGTAAATGCAAGCTAGTGGTAGAATTTTTAATAATTTGAAAAGGCCTTAAACACCGATTCGAAAAATTTATATCATAAATGATTTTACACAATATCGACCTATATCCAAACGTAACATTTTTGCAATAATATTTGAACAGATTGTCTCCCAGCTAATAATGAATGCTTTACATAAATCATATCTCTCCCTCTCAACATGGATTTTCTAAGGGGCGTTCGGTCGAATCACTATTCATTTCATTTCATTTCATTTATTTTTGCAATCCATAAAGTTGTATACAGCTGTTATATCATATATTATTCACTATGCTATCCTTCACTAACTACCTCATAGATGCCATGGATAAAGGGCGACAAGTTAATGTTATGTACACCGACTTTTCTAAAGCGTGTGATAAGATACATTATTTCATGGCCATAAAATTATTAAATATAGGAATACATGGGGATGTGCTTCGATGGATCATTTGTTATTTGAAGAACCGTTCACAAGCATTGTAATAACATTTACAAGAAAACATAGCTTTATTGAACATGAGTACAGTTTGAATGGTTTACATAAATCAAAAGAGTAACATCAATACGTGACTTGGTAATCGTAATGGATTCTAAAATATCTTTTATTTGTCATATCGATTATATAAAAAAAAGAACATTTAAATAAATTGGGTTTATTTTTCGTAGATATATCAAAACCGTTCAAAAACTTACATTATTTTATTATTATTTTTTTTTACTTTAGATATGTGCGCTCAATATTGGACTTTGCTAGTATTATCTGGAGTCCCTTTTACGCTTGTCATATTTCACGAATAGAAAGAGTTCAGAAAAAGTTCATAAAAACATTGGAATATTGGTATAATTACTACGGTTATTATCTCTATTCCCGCTCAAATCATAAACTAACCACTCTTCCAGATAGACGTACGCAATTTGACTTGAGTTTCCTGTTTAAATTATTCAATAGTAAAGTTGACTCTCCAGAACTTTAGAAAAATATTATTTAGGATACCTAGACAGTAGACTTGGCTTGCAATAAACAGTTATTTGTCCCTCCGCATCATAAAACTATATATACTATACTTGCAACAATTTTATTTTTGGTGAATTGTGAACTTGTAGAACTCAGAATTTTATGAAATTGATCTGTTTTGTAACAGTTTAAACTCTTGTCACAAAATTAAGATATTCGCTTTTGACTTCATTTCATTCATCTCTTTTTTTTTATAGATATTATTCCAATTTCCTATTTAGGTTAATTGTATAATTGTTGAGCCTGTCTAAAAATAAAAATAAAATAAAAATTACTGATGTATCTACCTGCCGCTTACGAAATTGTTTAATATTAATTTATGAAGCTGTAGGTCTAATTGCTTCTTATGTAAATGTGCACATTTAAAATGTTTACGACTATTTGTTTCCTAAATAAATGAAAATAAAATAAAAATATATCTTAACTAATTAACTTACGTTTGCTCCCGAGTTAACTGTCAGTATATGTACTTCTTACTTATTTTAATAATTATTATTTTAGTTTAAAAAAAACATTAAATTAAGAATCCTAACACGAAAGTGATTTAAAAATCTTCGTTGGTTAAAATAATAAAATAAAATAAAATAATCATTTATTTCAAAATAAAAAGATAAATCTTTGTTTTTTGAACGTCAAATTTTAACTTAATACTAAGTTTACTTCGGATTCGGAAGGTGTTTTGTTGAGAGAAGAACCCGTAAGAAACTCGTCAACACACATCTTTTTTTTACGTCCATTACAATTTTGGTGTAACCCCGGAAACATCCTGCACAGAGCCCTGATGACCATTAATGTAATCATTGACATTGTAATAGGCTTTCGAACTAAGATTTCTTTTAACTGCTGCTTTGAATTTTGTTTCTGATAAATTTAAAATGTCCTCAGGTATTTTATAATACATTTTTACGCATAACCCCATGAAAGATGTATTTACTTTTGACAATCTGTATTTTGGTACTGATATTTTATTGTTGTCTCTCAGGTTTCGAATATGTCTGTCACAATTTTTCACAAAAGAGGCCTGATTCTTTCTTACATACATAATATTTTCATAAATGTATTGACATGGCAGCGTCATTATATTTATTGTTTTAAACAATTCCCTCAGGGAATCTCGGGATCTCAAATTGTATATAGCTCTTATTGCTCTCTTTTGGAGAATAAATATGGAACCAACATCAGTTGCTCTGCCCCAGAGTAAAATACCGTAAGACATTACACTATGAAAATAGCTGTAATAAACTAATCGAGCTGTCTGTACATCTGTCAAATGTCTTATTTTCCTAACGGCATATGCAGCACTACTTAGCCTGCCAGCTAGTGGGGCTAGCTAATGTGGGGTCCCCATTGGAGCTTGGAGTCCAGAGTTATCCCTAAGAAAACTGTGTCATCCGAAAATACTAACTTTTCATTATTTAAAATTATTTCGTTATCAACGCACCTAACATTAGGTAATACAAATTTAATGCATTTGGTTTTTTTACCATTCAGTACAAGATTATTGGAGGCAAACCATGTTTGAATCTGTTAATCCCGATTATTATATATAATGTCTACAAACCGCGAGTGTTTAAAAAAAAGTGTATTATATTAACAAGTTTTACTATGAACAATTTACAATCACATAATTTTATATAGGATTAAGTTAATGTATATTTAATACATAATGTAATTATTCAACTTGTTAAATAGATACCAAACAAGGTATGGCAGGGGTATTATATCAGTCATTGTCACTGTCACTGCAAGTATCTGAACTACTAGGATCGCTATTCTGAACTTCTAAGGCTTTTATACACACGGTCTAATTCTACCCAAGGCAATTGACAGAACCGTAATGCCTCTTTTTATGTTTTTATTATTTCCGTATTACCTCTTTAAGCAAAAACCTGGACCGTCAGTAACCCTTTAACGATCGTTCTCGAGAACTTTCAAAATCTTAGACTGACCAATAAATTTTGAAAGGAGTTTGGTACTCTTCGCGTCATTGACAAAATTAATTCGCACAATCATCACTAAGTCGCCAACCTTGTACTGAGTAGCAGGAGACCAATTAGAATTATATCTAACCAAGCAGAAGGTTGATTCTTTTCTATAATATATCTTATTTCTTGTCAAATACTTTCAAGGTCAACTAAAATAAATTTAGAATTAAGTACAATAGATTGGGATACCTTACTCTACTTGAAAGTTTCCATAGTATGGTGAATTTACTTAATGATACTTTACATTCAGTCATGATGAATTTGTTCCTAAACGGAGCAGAAAGATGTCAAAGTATCCTCCTGGTATAGTTTACACTGATTCGGGTTCTCACTGAGTAAACAAGATTCGAAGTAGATGTTATAAATATAAAATCCTACAGATAAACTTGAATACGATATTATACGTAATAGATGCCACAAACTTATGGATAAGTGCTATAGAGATTATAAAAATATACTTGAATCATAAATCAAAACTCATTCAAATTCCTTTTAGATATCTTTTTAAAGACGTAAAAGTTCTTTAGCAATTTCAGCCGAGATGCATCTTAATAATGAAACTAGATCTAATGCACAAAAAATTAGTAGCCTATTTGCAACCCATTGCTCCAATTAGAATAATAAAAATATTACTTAATTAATATACGTCACAAACAATACAAATATTTTTATCACCGAAAATGAAATTAGTAAGTACATAGGTACGTAATTTAAACATTTATCAAAATGCTGGTACAGACGGCATCTACCCTCTCTTCGTAAATTGTTGTGCAAAACATTTCTCTTTCCCTATCTGTATTATATTCAATCGTTCTCTACGAGACGGACAGTTTCTTAATCAATGGAAAAGAGCACGATTTATACCTATTCACAAGAAAGGTGATTTATCTGTTGTATCAAACTATAGACCCGTTTCTCCCTTGTTTCTCTTACTATTTAAATGAAAATAATCTGCCTCATTATTACAAAATAAAATACATTATACATTAAGTACATCACAACACGGTTTCAGAAAAGGGTGACCGGTCGAATCTAATTTAATCAGTTGTATCAATAAACCTTCCGACATAGTCGATGCTGGCCACCAAATTGATGAAATTTAGATAGAATTTGCCAGTAAATTCGTTAAAATTAACCATCCATTGCTGAATAAAAAGCTTGGATCAGTAGGTATCAGTGATTGGCTAATTCTGTGGTTTAATTCTTACTGAAGTGTTGTACTCTCCTTTGAAACTTGCAAGTAGCACATCCTCAGCACTCTAACGGCTTGATATCATTCGCGCCTTATGCGGCGTTCTATCCTCTTCACTAGAAGATGTAGAAGGAGATCTTCTACTTCTTTTCCTCCTCAATTGATTTCTCGGGGGAGTTCCTGGAGGAGTCCCCTCGTTATTCTCGTGGGGTCGCATATCTGAAATCCTAGTTTCTCGGAATAGATGTCTGATCCATAAGTCAAAATTCAGATTCATTAACTCTTACTTTGGTCAAGTCCAGTTTAATCAGGTTAACATAGCAAGTTCATTCAGTTTTATTTATTGATTTGAAAATACACAGACAACTCCGTTCCATAATCGAATAAATATACACAATTCTTTCAGTCCCATAATCCAGTGAACATACACAGTTCATTTAATCCAATAATCCAGTTAACATACACAGTCCATTCATTCCAATAATCCAGTTAACATACACAGTCCATTCATTCCAATAATCCTGTTAATATACACAGTTCATTCATTCCCATAATTTAGTAAACATTAACAGTCCATTCAGTCCCATAATCCAGCGAACATACACAGTTCACTCAGCTCAATAATCCAGTGACCATACATAGTTCACTCAGTACAATAATCTTCGGAACATACATAGTTTACTCAGTCCAATAATTCAGTGAACATACATAGTTCACTCAGTCCAATAATCCAGTGAAAATACATAGTTCACTCAGTCGAATAATCCAGTGAAAATACATAGTTCACTAAGTCCAATCATCCAGTGAACATGCATAGTTCACTCAGTCCAATAATCCAGTGAAAATACATAGTTCACTCAGTCCAATAATCCAGTGAACATGCATAGTTCACTCAGTCCAATAATCCAGTGAAAATACATAGTTCACTCAGTCCAATAATCCAGTGAAAATGCATAGTTCACTCAGTCCAATCATCCAGTGAACATGCATAGTTCACTCAGTCCAATAATCCAGTGAAAATACATAGTTCACTCAGTCCAATAATCCAGTGAAAATGCATAGTTCACTCAGTCCAATAATCCAGTGAAAATACATAGTTCACTCAGTCCAATAATCCAGTGAAAATACATAGTTCACTCAGTCCAATAATCCAGTGAACATACATAGTTGACTCAGTCCAATAATCCAGTGAACATAGATAGTTCTGTCAGTCCAATAATCCAGTGAAAATACATAGTTCACTCAGTCCAATCATTTAGTGAAAATACATAGTTCACTCAGTCCAATAATCCAGTGAACATACATAGTTCACTCAGTCCCATACGAGTAATATGGTTGTGTTGTGGTTGTTGTCGTCCTATGGCACCCCACTGGTGCACAGGGCCTGCACAAGCTCCCGCCACGCCTTCCTGTCTGCCGCGACTTCCCTGGCCGCACTCCAACTCAGTCCCGCCGCTCGCAGCTCGGTCTCCACGCTCCGGCGCCAAGTGTGTACGGGACGGCCGCGGGCTCGCTTGCCGCCCGGTGGGTTCCACTCGAATGCGATGCGAGCATCGCATGGTTGTGTTACGAAAATAAATAATTATGGTTGAGTTATGTAAATAAATAAATATGGTTGTGTTATGTAAATAAATAATCCAGTCATCATACATAGTTCATTACATCACGTATGTCACGATATGCAGGTAGTGTAAAATAATTTCAATAACTCACTCTTACTTTATATCAAATATGTAAAAACCACTCAAATTTTAGTCATAAAGTTTTACAATGTTAAAATAGATTACGAAATAATATTCCACCTGCATAATGTTTTATCAACATTGTAAATAATTTAAAATAAAATAAACAAGATTCTAGACTAAATGAAAATGAAAACAGATACTGTCTTACGTTATCAAATCTAGTCTGTGATTCGTTTTAACACCAATGCACAACGCGAAGTCTTTAACATTTCTTGACGGTAAAATAGTTTAAAACACAGGTAAATTCAAATTACTTCTGTACATATTGCGAATGTCACGGTGCTTCTACATACCCAAACTTCAAAGCCAAGGCTAGGCTTCAATGGCAAAGGTTAGGTTGCCTTTCTTTTTTTAGAGAACATAAAATATATGTACATATAGGATAGTGTCATTGTAGTATAATATGCATGTCGTGTGAGTAAGCATGATCAGAGAGTAGCCTTGATCGAATGCATGTCGTGTGAATAAGCATTATCGGAGAGTAGCCTTGATCGAATGCATGTCGTGTAAATAAGCATTATCGGAGAGTAGCCCCAATCGAATACATGTTGTCTGAGTAAACATTATCAGAGAGTAGTCCTGATCTAATACATGCCGTGTAAGTAAGCATTATCGGAGAGTAGCCTTGATCGAATGTATGTCGAGTCGTCTGAGTAAGCATTATCGAAGAGTAGCCCCGATCGAATGCATGTCGTGTGACTAAGCATTATCGGAGAGTAGCCTCGATCGAATGTATGTCGAGTCGACTGAGTAAGCATTATCGGAGAGTAGCCCCGATTGAATGCATGTCTTGTGAGTAAGCATTATCGGAGAGTAGCCCCGATCAAATGCATGTCGTGTCGTGTGAGTAAGTATTATCGGAGAGTAGCCCCAATCGAATACATGTCCGTGTGTGTAGGCGTATATCAAACAAATAAATGTTATCTATCCTCTTAAAAAAAAAACTGTCACTATATTCGCAAATTCGACATAAAATAATAATATAGTTATTGAATAGATCTGGTACATACCCACTTCTGAAATATAAAGAAACTCCAATTCTTGAACACTGACTTTATTTCCACTTGGTCATATAAAATATATTACAACTAACAATTAACTATTTGTACTATAATTACGGGCAGTAACTTTGACTAAACGTCTTTACTTCACTTCTGCTAACGATAGAATGAATAAAAATAATGTCCCGCCTCAAAAGCCGTCCTCGTCCCCACCCATTACTTGTCAAACCGAAAACAGTCACTTCAACCGGAAGTTGAGGTGAAACACTTTACAAAACTGGTTGCTTTAAACGGAAGTTGAGGTGAAACACTTTACAAAACTGATTAACAAAAGGTACTCATATTAAAAATCAACATGAATTAATAATATATGTTTTTCAAAGAAATCATTACAATATATTTTAATAAGAATCATTACACGAAGATATTAGTAAAATACGAAAGGAAAGAATAGAAGGACACGATATTCCTTGGACAGGGAATCGTATTATTGATCCCAGACTGAATGCATTCAGATCTCCACAAATTATTGAAGATAGCCAGCAAACCACTTGGAAGAACTAAGGACTGAGCACCTCACCAGTTCCAGCCTAATTATCAGAGTTTCCTCATTTCACTGATTTGAAGCTAAAAGGAAACTTGATTGATGTGCTGCCGGCCAGTGTAGCGGTAAGCCTTCCATCACTGAAGAACCAACATCACTTGGAATAACACAGAAACACGAACATAGTTGTTGGTAGCAGAGAAACACGAACATAATAAATAGTAGCAGAGAAAACACGAATACTATATTTTAATTTATATACCTAATAATAATTATATCAAATATACCATACAATATCCTAATACATACTTATATAATAAAATAGTATTTATCATGGTTGCTAACGGTGAGGGAAAAACATCGTGAGGAAACCCACATGGCTGAGTTGTACTTAGTCATGTGACAGTGTATTCGTTCAAAACGGCGATAGGCCTGCCCCCTATCACGTGAGTACACTGTCTAAGCAAAACGTGGGTACCTTCTCTGGAAACTAGATGGCGCTTGCCATGTGAGTTCAGGAGTATTGGTACCTCTGCCAACCCCTTCGGGGATAAAACGGCGTGAACGTTTATGTTTATGTATAATAAAATAAATACAAATATATACATATACCTAACTTTATAAAATCTACCAACCTAAGGTTTTAAAAAAATGGGATTTAAGTTTATTTTTAAATATATTTAATGATGATGACATACGTATATCAACTGGTAGTGAGTTCCACAAATTAACTGCTCTGGCTGCAAAGAAATCATAGCACTGTCATGAGGAGGTACACTCAACATCTTATTCTCCTGCGATCGCAAGGCAAGGCCGTGGGAGCACAAGTATGTGAACTTACAACAAAGATAGTGGGGGGCAGCAGGATTATTAAGGGCATTATATAAAATACAGAGGATATGAGTATTCCTCCGAAGTCGAATTGGGAGCTACTTTAGTTGAGCGCGGTACTCAGAAATATGATCGTATTTACGTAATCCAAAAATAAATCGGATCCATAAATTCTGGAGACGTTCGAGTTTGTTTAGTAGCTCCTCTGTGAGGTCAAGATAGCTAACGTCTGCGTAATCGAGAATCGGAAGCAGTAGAGACTGTGCCAGCGTAATCTTAGTGTGGTGAGGCAGGAAAAATTGCAAGCGCTTAAGTGAGTGACAGGATGCAAAGACTTTTTTACTCACGGCTTCCACTTGGGGCAACCACGAAAATGTACTGTCCATAATAATTCCCAAATTCTTGACAGAATTGACGAAGCGAATATCGGTGCCATTATAGGTCAACTTCTTATCAAGAGCAATATTTGCCTTATTCAGCAACCTCGAACTGCCAAAAATAATTGCCTGTGACTTATCAGGATTTAGCAGTAGTCCAAACTTCTTCACCCATTTCGATATTATCTCCAGGTTGTTATTTATGAGATCAACTACCGAGTTTATATCTTCCGGAACAGCACTTGTGTAGATTTGAAGGTCGTCTGCATAAAGGTGATAGAGAGAAGTAAGTTCTTGAGCTAAGATATTAATAAAAAGTGAAAAAAGCAAAGGAGAAAGAACGCCGCCTTGCGGGACGCCAGCTAGTACCGGGCACCAAGCAGAGCTCTCTGCGTTGGTGCGCACGCACTGCTGACGACCTTTAAGGTAAGATTCAAACCAATTGGTGACTGTCGGAGATACGTTAAGAGTTCTTAAAATGCCAAGTAGTATATCAAGGTCCACAGTGTTAAACGCGTTGCTGAAATCTAAAAGTGTAAGCACTGTAACTTGGTGATTGTCCATATTTAACCGAATATCATCAGTGACCTTGATGAGAGCAGTAACAGTGCTATGACCTGTTCGGAACCCAGACTGGAAATCGTTGAGCAAGTGGTGAGTGGAAAGGAAGTTGGAAAATTGTTCAAATACGAGGCGTTCAAGAACTTTTGATAGGAATGGTAGGATGGAAATTGGGTGAAATTGGGATAAGGTGGTTGGGAAATTGGGATAAGTATTTCTCATCAACTCATTTCTTCCTACCCCCTTTATGCAGATGATCTTCAAATTTACACACAAGCAAAACTTGATCAATTACATATGTCCATTGGCCTGATTAATTGTGATCTGGAGCGCATTTTGCGTTGGAGTGAGGCCTATGGGCTAACAGTCAATCCAAATAAATCACAAATAATAGATAGTCGGTAGTTCTCGAATGATTTCTAGGATTAATTACATCATTGCCACCTGTGTTATTTGACGGAACATCAATCCCTTTTAGCCCTGTGGTAAGGAACTTAGGTATTATGATCGATTGCAATTTATCTTGGGTACCCCAATTAGAATTATTTGGTAAGCCGAAGAATGTTTGCGTCAGCGGGCCGGGCTCCCTTAGGAGACTGCGTAATTTTCTACCTACTGCAAACAAAATTGCGTTAGCTCAATCTCTACTTCTTCCAATTTTGGGTTACGCTTATACCTGTTATCTTGATTTAACGGAAAAACAACTAAATAAACTAGAGCGCCTCCTAAACTTATGCATCAGGATTGTTTTTGGATTGCGTAAGTATGATCACGTGTCTGTTTATCGTACCAAACTTAAGTGGCTTCCTATTCGCCTCCGCCGAACTTTGTCTCTTCTTTACTCTATCTTGGTCAATCCTGCCACCCCTTTCTATCTAAAAGAACGTTTTCAATTCCTCTCTTCCGATAACCTTAATTTACGTTCAGACCATAATCTTCAATTAACTATTCCCTCTCATTCAACCAATTTCTAAGGCTCCTCTTTTTCTGTACACGCTGTGCAATTGTGGAATGCACTTCCTGTGGAGGTGCGATTGGCTAACTCACTTAATGTGTTCAAGGATCTGGTGAAACAACACTATCTCACTAAAGCGCTGTAATACTGTTGCTTTTTACATTATATGTATTAAGGGCGTCCCCCGAAAAAGTAAGAACCTTGAAACGGCATTTGGGCTTGCCCCCTGCCGTCTCCTCACCTTTAATCAAACTCGTAAAATAAGCCATCTAGTGGCCTTACTAGTAACTATTATAACCATAAATTAAGCGCCATCTACGGAAATAGTCTCGTACTACGTTGTAGAATTGCGACATTCGTATCGATATTATAATGATGTCTCGCTTGGATGAATATATTTTGTAATTAAAATAACTGAAACAAAAACTTGAATCTCACAAAACTATTTTTTATGACACCTTCGGAATATAGGAGGGGAATGTCGAGAAGAAAACTCGTGATAGTAGGTTTCATGTGACACCAAGTAAAAGGGGATTATGTTATTCTTAGCCGGCACAAAAAAGTGATCGTGGATTGCAGTAGAAATAACGTAACGTGCTATTATCGCAACGTCCAAAAATCACACTCGAATAAAAAATCGGCACAAATTATAAAACAGGAGAAAGCATTTAGTAAATACTACCAGTCGCCTCTTACGTACACCCACCGGCACCGGAAAAAATGGGGTAGTGCTATTCCAAGCCGACACTACACAGCAATAATATTTAATTCATAATAATAATTCATACATATATACTTGGTTATAGTTTCTTGTTAGAAGGAGACTATAAATATGCGTCTTTTGTATTTGTTTATTTACTTAATTAGAGGTTTGCTCTTTAAGGGATTTTTGGGCGATGCGGTTGGTGACCCATCACCCATCACCAACAACCTTTATTCTACCATCTTTTTCCCACTCAACTTCCAAAAGTGGCTGAGGAATTTTTAATTTCTCAGCTCTGGCTACCCCTTTTAGGGATTTATAGCCGTTAGTATATGTATGTATGTTGCTCAAAAGTATTTTGTTCAATTGGAAATTTTCGATTTTCTGCACATGTTTATTTCCTTTATTTAATTTTCCGTCGTTATTATAAGGTAAAAAATACTTTTAATCTTTGGTTATACTAAACTATGTAATAAAGGGTATTTTAAAAGAAAAGCAAACAACTTACTGTTTTATCTAATTAAAAACACTAGCCGTGTTATACAAAGATTTCTCCTTGTCGTCGATATAGTGGGATGAGTATACGCAAAAATATAAATAATTATTTCATAAATTAGTATAAAGCTTATTAGTATTTGATTGAGTTATTTTTTCACAGTTGTTTACAAAATGCAAAGTTCAATGAAAGTCTAAAAATTAATAAATATCAGCTTACTCTATCAATTCACCTTGACGAGACGGTTGAGTGGTTGCGAATTTATTTGAACCTACTCATCCCCTCGCAAAGCTATACATTTTCGAAGTATATACTAGAATTATTAGCACATTAATAAAATAAAATGAATCAAGATAATTTATTCGAAGAACGGTTTGAATGCACATATTTAATATATTCTATTTCATTTTAAAAAAAGTAGAAATATTACAAAAAAGATATGTAAAAATATCACATAAATTTAAAGCAAAACGATAATAATTGTTTCAGCTAGATTTACGGAACATTAGGGTAATACGAGCGTATTCACAAAACAGAACAATTCGCAGTATTTTTAATAATGCATTTATCATCATTACCGAACGAAAATAAAGACAAAATTATTTTACCTGTAAAGAAATAAACAAAAAGCACATGCCGAGCCGAAGATTTGAACTCACGCCCTCACTTATGGCGCATAGCACATCACACGTTGGACCATTTCGTTCTTACGTAATAGGTTGAAATTAACGATAATATTACGATTGAGACAAACTTATAATGTAAGGCGAAATAAGCGACTATGTTGCGCACAACCAAAATAAATTATCAAAAAAGCGCGGGAAGCGGCAAGCAGCCATATTACAGAAAAATCCGACACAAGCTCTGCGCATGAAGGCTAACAGCCATCTGCCACCCGTTCTCCGCGCAGGGACCCGCAATTGAAATTTAGGAAAAAAGCTTTGTAACTCCATAATTAGGATAAAAAGACTAGAAAATTATCACTACAATGATAGATTACTCAGTTGTCTACGCAAATGATAGGTAATCGATAACATATATGCAGTATTCTGACTGCAGTATCAGATTTTACGATAAAAAAGGCCCCCACAAATATTTTTTTTTCTTTGTCAATTATTATCAAAAACAAAATATGAACCGTCATTTTTGAAGATAAGATATTGAACTTGAACATATATTTTATTTGTATTGAGCGGATTTTATTGAGTTTGAAAACTACCAAAATCAGTGAACTTTTCGAGGGAGGCCCTTAATTATATTTCTAAAACGTATATGTGTATATTTAATATTTATGTTATTATTTCAACTAAATAAGTTAGTTTTAAAGTAAGCTTGTTTTGTGCATCTACCCAGATAACTAATTTACCGATCTCACCGTCCAAAGGTTGTCTGGAAGAGATTGCTTTTAGCGATAAGACCGCCAATTGTACCTCACTGTATGATAATTTCCTTTGTACATTTGTGTTTGATGTGCAATAAAGAGTTATTCTATTCTATAAATATACTCACGGCTACAAATATCTTGAAGGGGTAGCCAGAGCTGGAGAATCAGAAATTCCTCAGCTACTTTTGGATGTTGCGTGGGGAAGAGATGATGAAATAAAGGTTGTTGGTAATGGGTCTCCAACCGTATCGCCCCAAAATCCCTAAAATACCCCAATACTGTTAGCCGCACGTACACCCACCCGAAGAAATGGGGTAGTGCTATTCAAAGCCGACACTCCACAACTATCTATATAACTATTGTGTATTGAATATGTTGCTTAAATCCATAAGTTATGGTCATAAAATATGGTGCAGATCGAATGCTATCTTAACTGAGTTCAATTGTTGACCTCATTTGCATTGTTAATTTTTCCCAGCCATAATAAATGGTTCATTATAGTTTATATAATGTGTCACGACATGATATGACTCCTCATAGCCCATCTTTCTCCCCACCGAGAGGCTTGAGCCTTCCCTGAAAAGGTTCCCTAAGAGGTAAACTCACAAAATCGATTTGTAAGATTAATCCAAGTTTGGAAGGATTTTGCAAGCTTGAGCCACCTGATTAGGTATCTGTAAATTAAGATGATTTCGTGCTTCGGAGGGTACGCAAAGCCATCGTTCGCGCCTACTATCACCAAGCCAGGCTCGACGCTCCGGGTGGCACAGGCAGGGTGCAGCAAATTCTAGTTATCTCGTTTTCCAAAATTAAATTTGCCTCACTCTGTCGTACGACGAAGTTCAGCATTGTCACCACTTGGCGATAACCCAGACGCGAAGTACTCCTACAACGAAGTAGTACAGGTTGCCTTTACTAATAAGTATTTGCTATTGGTCCGCGAATTCACTCATCAATTTACAGGCCATATATCATATAGGCTACAGTACATTATTGTGGCCTAGGGCGAGTAATCTGACTCAAATTACAACAATCGTTTTCTGCTACTTATCTAGTTAGTAGGGACACTGACCGGTGGCTTCACTTGCCTGCTTGATAGTAAGGCGATTTAGCTTTAAACCGATCTCTTCACCTACCGATTCATGCTGACACTTAATACAAACTAATAATCCAACGCCAAATCTGTTGTATATATCTGAATCTGAGACATGATGATTTACCGAAAGCATATTTGCACATTAGATAGATTCCATACAAAATGCCTACGTGACATTGTGAACTTCCGCTGGTCTCAAGTTACATGAAAGTCCTGCGAAGGGCAAATGTCTCCCGCATGTCAGATGATAGGGTAGCGAAGCGCATCTTCTATTCAGTATTACTGGGTGGCAAGCGGAAAGCAGAAGGCTACTTCCTTGAGTACAAAGATGTCACGCAAAGCGTCATGACATTGACCCGTCACAGTAGGACATCATGGGAGGAGACCGGCCGGCTGGGAGGCATGCAATAAGTGCTAAGGTAATTGAGTTTGAAAGGAAAAGACGTGATAAGCTCGATCCAAAGAAAAATGAGTTCAAGGCTGACCACCTGGGGCTATCAATTATAACTATATTGGAGGGTGACAGGACAGACTTCCAGTAACTGTCTATAACAATAGTTCCCAAATTCGGCTAATATCCGGATCCCCGACGCTGTGGCCGCAATCGGTTGGTGTCGATGAATATTATGCTTTTGCATATTGAAGTGCGGAATCAATAAAATCATTTACACATTTATAGCAATTTCAACCTGTTCAATCGGCAATTACGACGACAAAAAATACTCCTTGTGTTAGTGTATCTTAATGTAGCCAAGGCCAAACTAAAAGGCCTCAATGTCAGCCTCCAAGTGTAACGTCATTAACATTTGAAATCAGTGTTCTTGAATGGACTTTATGCTGAGTCTGAATAGACCATATCTGACTGACGGTTACATACTGTAAATCCGAAAATTTTAAACCAGAATATGATTGTTCCGAAAACTAATCAACTTTTTTTTAATTACCACAATATTATTTCACCGAAGTTTCAAATACCATATTCTTACATTTCAGATTATTCATTGACTTTTTATTTCTTTACTATCATTATGATTAACCACTAGAACGGATTCCCACAGAATCAAAAACCAGATATACCTTAATTCCACAATATTGCTTTTCCGAATAGTCACTATTCCATAAAATCATTTTCCATACATTTAATATACAATTACCAGTTCTTCCGGTGGGTGTACGTATGAGGCGACTAACGGACTTGGGGCTTTTTAAGGGATTTTTGAGCGATGCGGTTGGAGACCCATCACCAACAACCTTTGTACTACCATTTTTTCCCCACTCAACTTCCAAAAGTGGCTGAGGAATTTATTATTTCTCAGCTCTGGCTACCCCTTTTAGGGATTTATAGCCGTGAGTATATGTATGAATGTATGATAATATACAGATGTATTGAATGATACCTAGTGCTATGAATAATTTTGCAGACATATTTTATGTAGGTAGAATACCCCGCCCCCCGTTCCTTACATGCAGCGAGCATGCAAGCAAGCTGCAAACAAGCAAGTATGCATGAAAGCAAGGAGGCATGCATGCATATATGCATGCATCAGGCTTTTAAGGTGCTCGCTCCGCTCGCTCGTTTTATACATAATCTAACCTAACCTAACAAATGTGACCTAACTTTTCTTTGCCCGCAGGGGGCTTTCGATAAATAGTATAGTATAGTTGGTAAAAGCAAAAAATTCGTTTTAATAATCTGTTTTTAGTTTTTCTGGGAAATGATTCTTCTAGAAAATGTCTTTATGTACTAATAAAGTTGTGGAAAATAAAGCATCTGTAATACGTAAATTCTGTGAACCGTTTTCTAAATGTTGTAATTCGGATTTAAAATATTTCGAGGGTTGCCTGGTGAAACCCGATAAGTATGACAAACCCTGTTTCGAGAAAAACGATGATAAAGGTTTATGACCTAGAAACAGTAGTTTAAATCAATATATTAGTAGTTACATAAGTTTTATATGTGAGCTCATTTAATACACTTTACGCTTTTTAGTTTTTTAGAAATCTACTGCATTTAGTTTTCCTGGAAAAAATTCTTTCTTTTCGAGGGGTGTCGACTTATTGGGTTTATACAAAAACAAAAACAATATAAACCCGTTAAGGGATTTATAGCCGTGAGTATATGAATGAAAAACAATATTTATGTTACTTAAAGGTGTTTATTAGTTGTAAAAAAAATACAGAATTAGTCAGTTTATAACTATGAATCGTGTCGTGCGTTGTCAGCAAATATTTTTAAGCTTCGTATCCAACCGTGATATTCTTCAGAGATAATTTGTTTCTTGCACATAGTTTCTAAATCCATTTTTTAAACACACTTATTGAAAGAAAGAAAGAAAATACGTTTATTCGCCGTTGTAGGCACAAGAAAAACAATTATTTTACAAATACAACACACAAAAATACACATGTACAACACTGAAACGCGACAGTATAAGATACAGAGTATCCATACTTCTTGCGCCACTGCAACAGCGAATCGGTACTGTCTCAACATTTTCTGTGAGCCTTCGACTCACAGTACTGATTTTCAGCCAGCACCATTAAAGAGTGATATCTGAGTCACCTCAAGATTCACGAACGGTAGAATATAAAAAAAGCAATAAAAATAATGTCGTTACTTATTATTACATATTTACCTACGCTCTAACCCTTCTGGCCACGGCGCTGCAACTGATGGTGGGTTTGAATGTCGCTTAGCTCTCGTTTTTGGTGTTTGGCTTTGTCTTCGAAATATCCAATTAACGAATCAAAAAAATCCTCTGACATGTCGTAATTAAAGTAAATCTCCTTTTATGTACGGATTGTTTGATTTTTTAATTTAATTGTTCTGTAAAATCTTTATTTTAATTGTTATCATATTTCATTACATTTAAACTCCTTTACTTTAAAGCTACCTATATTAATTTTCTTCTTTCCTTCAACAGTGTTAATGGTTTCGTTTTTTTCGTTCTAGTCAGTTTAAAAACATTTTTTTATAAGACTTCACTATTGACCTTTGAAGTTTTTGTTCCAATTTTGCAACTGCCTTTTTTACCATTTATTTCACTCCAGCAAAGACATAAACAGTGAAATTGAATAGAACTAATTTTTTCATGTAGTATAACAGACTTTTCCCACCAATAGGTATTTGCAAAACTGCCTGTAAATCCATAGTTATTGACATGAACGTTTCATCAATATTAGCATGATCTTTGTTGGCACCTTTAGCTTCTTGGCAGATCGTCTTCCGTTGTATATGTTTACGATACTCATACTTTAGCGCTTCTTTTGATTGTGCTTTTTCATATTTTGAACAAACGTTGCAGAGATCTTTTTTTTTGGGCTAAAAAAACTGTGATTTATTCTTAGATTTTCTAAGACTCACGATTGCACATTATAATTAAAACAACTATTGACTTTCGAATATTTTAATCGCGTGTTAAACATGGTTTTTTAAAGCCCGACGTTTCGTAAACTTTTCAGTTATCATGGTCACGGGAAGACTGAGGTGTTATTTGTCATTATACAGAACTATAAAATTATTAATACTAACCACCTTCACAAAATTTAAGTTACATTTGCGTTTAATATTTGCTATATACAAAAAGAGCTAATGTTATCTGGAGTCTTGCTAGTGTTCTTCCCTTGCTAGGTATATAATTGTATTCTTCATTAAAAATGACATGGTAATTAGACTTTGAAACTGGCTTTTTATTAGTGTCTCTACACGAAGCTTCATACAATCTGTACATGTTAATGACCGATTTTGCATCAAGATAAAGGTATTTTTTACTGTCCTAACGGCAATAATGAGAATCCATTACAGGAAAAGATCCCATTTGATCTTTGACCAGTTGAAAATCATCTATTTTAGTTTTATTCGGTTTATCGTATACACGATTATCATTCTCAGCATTCAAACCCAATGTTGCCAAAAAAACTTATGAAAAACTTGTATTTCGTCACTGTTTTTTGGAATAAACATTTTTTCTAAAATTTTGCAAAAAATGATTTATTTAATGAACGATTCTTTTTATTTGATGCCTTTTGTAGTCTCCATGTTTCCACACGCTGAAGTTTAATGCATGAACGAATAAAGCTCTTTTTGCACTGCGCATGCGATCGTGTCGCGAACTAACCGAAAGTGCGCGTGACCTTGGGTCTTCAACCATACTTATTGGGTTCTTCCCCGGATAACGTATTGAACGAATTTTATTGAAGGTCCGTGCGAGTACCCGATAACATAGTGTTTAAATAGTATTTTTTTAATGTTTTTTTTTTCGGATAAATACTATAAATATCTTTATCGGATTTGGTCATTTAGTTGAATGTGTATAACATGTAATGTCGTTATAGTAAAACCCGATAAATGTCTTTAACGTATTTTAGTTTTCATTAAAATCCTTTTTTAAGACTAAATCTACTTGAAGTAAAACCCAGTAAACACTAGTAACTGGTTTTACATTATGTGTTTTGTTTAATTGTATACAAATACCTTTGAACTAAATACCCATAAATATGTATTATGTGGTTCTATCACCAGGTAATACTAAAAACTAGAGCCATAAATACACTTATTAATATTTACTACAGAAAAAAAGTTAAAATTAAGGACTTAGTGGTTTATTAGTCGGCATATTTCCGTGAAACGTATTATATCTGCTTATTTGGTATTACCACTAGATAGAGCGACATCGAATTACTATTAAACAACTTTTACCTTAAAATCTCACTTTTCGTTACTTATCGGGTTTCACCAGGCAACCCTCGATTTGAATATTCGAAATGTTACCCTGACTGACACTGGCGGCTATTATCGCGTTTCCGACACAAGTTGCCGTGTTGTATTGTAAACAATTTAAAATTATTGATTTCATTTTAGGATTTTAGTCTGTATTGAAATTGAATTGTTTATGATATTATCTGTAGTGAGTGATCAAGAGTACAGCATGCCAAGCGAAACCAAACCTGAGCACTTGAAAGGTAAATCGACTAAGAAAGCAGGCAGCAATAAAAACAAAATTAAGAAGCCCAAAATAACTAGAAAAATAAAAGGAAATAATGATGATTCCATTGGCAAGTCCAAACAGTTATCAGCTAAAACAAAAACACAACGTACACGGCAACCTAGTACTCGTGCCAAATCGAATACAAACTCTGTTAAAACATGTTCCAATGGTAAACCGATGCCATCGCTAGCAGAACTGGAGAAAATGTTTGACAGTTCAGATGATGAGAGCCTGGATACTATTGCCAAGAAAGACACATCCGCACCACCTGTTACACCTGGAACTGTTACACCCAAAAAAGATGTAATCTTAACAGCAGATAAATTAATGTCTCCCAACACTATAAAAGTTTTAAGTAACAAGTTAATGGAGTATATGGACAGCATAGATCCCAATGAAATATTAAGTAATACACCACCACCGCCAGTCATTCCTCAGAAAAAACATAAAAAGGGTAATGAGCCATACATAGTTGGTTGTATGGACAGGGCTCAAGTTAGTGGTAAGTTCAAAACTATTATTGGTAATCCTCGTGAAAAATATGGAATAGATTACAATGTACAACCTGATTTACCTGTTGAAAAAGATGAAACTGAAATTAGTAACAATATTTTTGTTTCTAAGTCTATATTTAATCCATTAAGTGCAGAAATTGCAGCAAAACTGAAAGAAGCTGAGAATTTAGAAAAAGACAGTGTTATAAGTGATAAATCGGATGATACAGTCTCTTATGATTTTAGTGATTCCCCAACATATGCCTCTTTTACTCCACGTCCAAGTACATCAAAAGATACTGAAACAATTGAAGAAAATGAAAAATTATTTACTAAGAGCATAATACCACAACAGGATGAAAATGATCTAAGTGATGTTGAAATAATTGAAACTCCGTATGAAACTATT
Source organism: Bedellia somnulentella (assembly GCA_963576735.1). Lineage (NCBI taxonomy): Eukaryota > Metazoa > Arthropoda > Insecta > Lepidoptera > Bedelliidae > Bedellia > Bedellia somnulentella. The sequence continues at coordinate 10,864,646 of OY755172.1, read as the reverse complement.
GTTATAGATGATGGTATTAAAATATCTGATAAAGAAAGTGTTGTGAATTGTACTGAAGACTCTGTAATTGAAATAGTTGATGAAACACCACTAAAACAAGAAAATAGTGTAATAAATTTAGACGATGACATATATATGTATAAATCTATTCCATCGCTTGATTTTTCTGACAATGATTGCGAAATCATTGATGTTGATGATCTTATTGCGGAGAATAATGCACTTATAGACAAATACAAAAAACATAATGTCTTAGGTGAGGTAATTGATGTAGACAAAACTGTTACAACACAAGAGGAAATTATTCCAACAAATAATAATGATGGTAACCAAAATATGGAACAAAAGAGTGAAAAAGCTACTGGAGCAATTGAAAGTGTAATGAATAAGTTCTTTAAAAATTATTCTCCTAATAATTCAAATACTGAAATGGGTGTCTCATCATTAACTGACATGTTTAAATTGTTTTTAAATAAAGCAACACAGATAATACAATGCCTGTCTCCCTCTGAATCACTAAGAAAAATACAACAGAATAATGAGAGACCGGGTGATCCTAGGGGTAGGAAGCGAGATCATAATTGTGTAGCATCCTCAAGCAATCCCTATCGAAGAAAACGACCAAAAACTTTAATATATCATTATACGGACAGTATAGAGATACCTTCTACATCTGAGACCAGACCTGAAAATAATTACCTTATTAATAATATGGTTACATCTACACCAAATTCGAATGTATTGTCTACAAATGAAAATAATAATCCCCCTGTAAATCCAATACCATCAAATCCAGTGACAGAAACATCTCCAGTTCGGAATTTTGGTGACTGCCCAATATGTTTGGACAATCTTGCAAATACTCCTATAGCATCCACCTTGTGTGGCCATATTTTTTGTATGAGATGTATTAAATCAGCCTTCAGTAGTGCTGGTAGGGGTTCCAAAAGATGTCCCTCTTGCAGGAAAGTACTAAAAGGAGTAGGTTATCATCAACTCTTCCTGTAGTTAAGAGTTTAATTCAAGATTAGAGTAAAATGAATATGTTATTCTAAAACTCAATCCAATAATAATAATTGGATTCCTACTCACTGTTCTTCGAGACACTAATGCTACACTGGCTTAATTTTACTTGATTATTATGCCTATCATATTTAAATGCTAAAATACACTTTGTGAATTGGAAAATACGCAAAGTTGTAATTATCATGTTGATCTCAATATCATATTTTACGATTATTTTATTTTAAATCCAACTTTAAATTGGTCTTCAAATGATTCTAATTTTACATTCAGCTTTATCTGTATTTTCCGGTCTAAATTTATATTCATATTAATGTAATGTATGTCCGTTAATGTAGAAGGTATTGTGATTGTGTACCCTCAGCCATTATATGCTTTAATGTACCTGTGATTAGTCATAAGTATTATCAACAATCTACCAAAATGGTTATAATGTGATTCAATTTACCTGATATTTTAGATACTTTACTTAAATTTTTAAGTTATGGAAACAAGCTTTGTCTCTGATGATTTTAGATATTTTATAATAATAGGATATCATTAATTTGAATGTTTTTGAAATTAAAACCTCATGTGGGGATTATTACTAATAAAATAAAAGATGAAAAAATAAATGCAAAAAATTCGGAGGTAGGGAACGCAAACACTACTTAAAAAGTGTAAAACAAATAAAGGATAGAAGAATTTCGCACAGGAAGCCATTCGACGAAGCAGTTCCTTGGGGGGGGGGCGTATTCCGCCGCCGCCGAGGTCGCGGGTTCTAACCCCGCCGGTGTCGAAATTTTTCTTCCCTTTATTCATCTTTTATTTTGATATCATTAATTATAATTACCTACGTCTTTTTTTTAATGAATAAAAAATATTTATCACTATCAGACATTTCCTATTTTATTGAACCCAAACTCAACGATGACGCAGTAAATTCCCTAAGTGTCGGCAGAGGTACTTTTGAACATTACATGACTTATTTGTTGCTAAGTGTTCAGAGTACCCACATATTAATAGTGCTTTGATATAAGTATTTTATTGATAAAATTGTATTCATAGTAACCAGCTATTGATTTGACATCCTCAAAATTGTCTCAATACCTACATATCGTAAGGTCAAACGGCACAGAAATCTATATTTTGGTATTTTTTGGCAAATGTCTCGTTTTCGTTGGGGTTTACGCTAAAGTTCTCCACAATTTTAGTCGGAGAAGTTTTTTTATATGTTGAATCGTATTCGAGAAAGAGGGCAGTGAGCAGGCCGCACAGTGTTTAACTAGGTAGAGTATAATTTATAACAATACAACCGGTCGGTAGTCCCAATCAAAACATTGTTGACTTATATAAACATAAACGATCACGCCGAATATACCCGAAGGGGTTGGCAGAGGTACTAATACTTCTGAACATCACGTGACTTTGTCACCTGGTGTTTAGAGTACCCACGTTTTGCATGGACAGTGTACTGACGTGATAGGGGGCAGGCCTATCGCCGTTTTGTACGAATACATTGTCACATGACTAAGTACAACTCAGCCATGTGGGTTTCCTCACGATGTTTTTCCTCACCGTTAACAAACATGATATATTGACAGTTTATGTTGCTCCAAAATCTATAAACCTTTTTTTTAAAGGGATTGGTTGCCCTGTGGCCTGTGCGGCCTCACCATGGCTGTATGCGTGCCTGCCGCTAAGGGCTGCCCGGCCACCCTGTCGGGTCAAAGGTATGTGTACCTAAGCTAGATCGGATGGAAAGGAGAAAGGAGCCCTAACAAGGTGACCAAGCGGGAGGCTTATGTTATACAGTGCACAGCACAGCCTTCGGGAATCAGCATCACTCTTCGCTGTGGGTAAATGACCCATGGAAAAACACCCCATGCCCAATGTTCTTTGCCACTGAAACTACCCACATCTAAGCATTCACTAAGGCATTCGAATCGGTTTTGAAGCTCGAGTTGAAAGTGTTCGGTATCTTGGATTTGTGTTGGATCGTGCATGGTTTTCATGAGCCGATGTCGCTCCTGCTCTATATTGATGTCCAATTTGCCTCTTACCATTCGGTGATCGCTTTTCAGTCATAGTCTTAGTCGAGAGCCAATTATAAGAAACTTTTTTATGTATGTACATATATAAATATGGGTTTATTATATTTGCTGTGTAGTGTCGGCTTAGAATAGCACTACCCCATTTCTTCCGGTGGGTGTACGTAAGAGGCGACTAACGGTATTGGGGCTTTTTAAAGGATTTTTGGGCGATGCGGTTGGAGACTCATCACCAACAACCTTTATTTTACCATCTTTTCCCCACGCAACTTCCAAAAGTGGTTGAAGAATTTCTAATTCCTTAGCTCTGGCTACCCCTTCTAGGGATTTATAGCCGTGAGTATGTGTATGTATGTATGTATGTATTATTATATTTCCAAACTATTAGATTTTTATTATGTTTCAATTAGCTGTTAATTTAATTTATTTATTTTACCGTTTCACTATTAATTAAAGAGGGTCATTAAACTATTGTTCAATACAGTTTACCATATAGTAAATGACTTTTATTATTATCTATCACAATTCACAACACAATTAAATGGGTCAGTATGAGGAAGTCTAATCTATAAGACATACAAAGATCTGGTCTTAGAAACCAAGTCATCGATTTTAATAAAAAGTAAAACTGCTTTCATACTTTTTAAAACAATCTTGTACTCAACTCGGGTATCGAACCCTGAAAATTTTGAAAAATAAAACTCTTGCCTTCCTGTTTTGATATCGATCGTATAGGTCTTAAACATTTAATATTACTTTGAAACATGGTGTCTAAACGAATGAAAAGCATGGTTTTCACGTACACTAATTTATTTCCTAAGCTACGTACAAGATTTTTAAAAAAAGTATGAATGTTCTTTTAATTTATACTGAAATCGATGACATGGTCCCTAAGACCAGATTTTTGTATGTAATAAAAGTAATATAATATCCTATGGAAATGGAAAATATATAATCCGTATGGAAAGAGAAGGAGCTGCACAGGAGGTTTTACAAGGTACTTCACGAACCTTTCATGGACCGTTAAGCCTCCGTGCATTGGTTGCATTTCGGGGACCTCTTAGGAGAAACCGAAGGTTTTGTCTGTGCAATACAAGACCAGATTATTAAGACGCGGAACTATCGGAAATACATCCTAAAGGACGGTACCACAGACGTATGTCGAGCATGTGGCCGTCCTGGAAAGTCACTTAGGCGTGTTGTTTCCTGTTGTTCGGCTCTTGCTAACACTGAGTACTTGCACAGACACAACCAAGCAGCCAAAATCCTAATTCAGGAGCTCGCTCTGAAATACGGACTCTTGCAACAGAGGCTGACGTATTACAAGTATCTGCCGGAGCCTATCCTAGAAAACGACCGTGTCAAAATATATTAGGTGGGTGGGACCGATCCGTTGTCACGAACAGGACTATTCTAGCGAATAAGCCTGATATCGTGGTATGGGATCGGTCGCAGTCGAGGGTATTTCTAGTGGATGTTACTATCCCTCATGACGAAGGTCTCGTGAAAGCCGAAACCGAGAAGCGTCGGAAGTATCTCGATCTGGTTCACAAGATCACCGACATGTGGGGTGTGACTTCGACTTCGAGATAATCCCAATTTTTTGTCCACCAACGGGTTAATTCCAACCAGCCTCACGATCAACTTGAGGCGGTTGGATTTCTGTGGCGTGTCGGTTCCAGCACAAATGCAGAAGGCGGTGCTGCTCTATACGGCTCGGATCGTCCGTCGATTCTTGAACCTGAGTCCCTAACCCCGACCGACTGTTCTTTTGTCGGGGAGTACCGCCTCTCCCATTTAAAATTTATATTTTCTTTTTCGGCCATGGGAGAGGCGAGAAACTAAGAGATATTCCAAAATAATAATAAATATACGCACATATTATACACAGATCAAGTTAGCCCCAAACTAAGTAGAACTTGTATTATGGGATACAAACTCAACGATAGTTATATAATACACATATTAATAACACCCAATACTAAGAAACAATCATTAATGCTCATCTCTTAAATGTTGCTCTCAGCAGGGCTCGAACCCGCAACCTCCGTATGTCTTATAGATTCTGACTTTCCCGTACTGACCCATTTTAATATTTGAAATAATACTTAGGTATTATTTGTTGTTTTTGTTTCTTTTATATAATTTAAATATTTGGATTCTAAAATGCTAGGAACAGTTGTGTCGACGAAGGGAGCGGCAGAATAACAGCATCTGCACTTTATTAGGGCAGGCACATGCTGAGCCATACCCTTTTTCAGTTTTCCGCAACTTTGTTTTGTGTCGCAGCTAATAAAAATAAATGTATTTTCTTTCTTTCTTTATTACTAATAATAGAGACATCCTAAAATATGTTTCTTATAGAAAGTTAAGAGGTAGTAGAGTTCATGCTAAAGGTAAGAGAGAATCTTCTTCAAAAAACACGCAACTGAATGGGACTGTCTGGTGTATGGACTGAGCTGGATCTCCATACTTCTCCATCTCCTAACATCTGTAAATATTTACTAAATTTTAAAGGATGTATCTTTACCTACTGTAAGGCTTTTTTTATACATCAATTACTATGTCAAGTTAACCTCGGAGAGTAGACTTCACAGTCTCTTTATGGAAATGCATAAATATGCTTGTATTGAGTGGTAGCAATTTGAATAATTAAATGCTTATTGTTAGCCATTACATCAACGTTGACAAGGCTCATGTATATAATATTTTAATGGTAAGAAATGGTACTTTTAACAAAATCGTAATATTAATAATAAGAAGTTAGTCTTAATGTAAACTAAACCTATACCTGTATCTTTGCTTTTAAGCCTATTACATGTCATACATAATAGCATAATTGATGCTATAGTAGTCAGTGCTGTAGACAAATAAATCATCTTTATTGAGACACAATTTTTTTCAAATAAAATAAATTGTTTAGAATTTATGCTTATAGTACTATTGAACCACCCCAGCTTTGAAAGGGGTTTTTTTTTAAATATCTAAGGTTTTCTATTTTATTGCTGATCCCTTATGAAATTTAGTATATTATATAGCATATGTTTCTTCTGAAGATGGTGCATTTCTATGGATGATAGAACTGAGTGAGTTTTGTTTATTTGTGTCAGAGCTTACTCATTAGAGACAAACAAACACGAAAACATATTATTCCCTTTATTATATTTATAGATATTCAGACATATAGCTTATAAATTACTAGCCTTTATATTCCATACAATGACAATTAGTAAAATTCTTAAGTCTTTTCAGGCTCCTTGTTCTTGTTACCTGAGTGTAAATTTTCAATAGATGTAGATAGTTGTTCAAGGCTGTGGACTAATTGAGTCATTTTATCACGAGATACAGAATTATCTGATTCCTCATCAAGTTTTTCAGGATCAGCGCATAATCGAAAATGTAACTTTGCCAAATGCTCTTGCTGGTCTCTTATGTTTATCATTTGGTCCATTGTGCAACCTTCACCAAATGCACTTAGCTTTCCTGTATGAAAGTCATTGAGTAATTCTAAAAGAGCTTTTTCCATATGTTTTACATCAGGAGCATCTTTTGGTATGTTCTTGGGTTTGCTACTTGATTTAGCTAGCTCACGATGCAAACGCCTTTCATTCACATACGATACTTTTGAAGATTCATGAAAACTGTTGTTCCCGGAACTCGTCACATGAATGCCAACGTTTTTGGATGACGAGCTGGCTCCTCCACTCGAGATTTTGGTGCTTATCACGGGCGATGCAGTTGCTTTAAGAATTTTAGGTTCTTCTTCTTCAACGCCCTCATTATGCATTAATTGTTGAGTTTCGTTAGCTTCTTCAGCTTCAATACTCATCACAAGAATGTGATATCTGTAGTCGTCTCTTTTTTAAACGCTGAATATTTTGACTTAACAATGCAATAATAATACTGACGTTGACTTGACTAACACTTTGCTGCACTCATTAACTTTTTATACAACCAATAAATCTTTAATAATATATGGTAATGAAATGCACACTTTAAAATCAATGTTTAGTATTTATGTAAGTAAACAAACCATCCATAGCCTCAGCCAGCTGACGTATATTATGATTATTATTATTATCTTGGTCATTGGCCCTCGCATACAATTTATACATTCTGCCAGCGTCAGAGTGAAATAGAAACAGCTTACTTTTTGAAACAAGTCCGATAGAAACAAAATTTAATTATTACTGTTTTTTAAATATCTTATGAGTCAGAAAGAGATAAATAGATACGAATAACTTCATACTTTGTTTATTTTGGTTGAATTGGTTCCGATGCGATTATTACGATTATTATTATCTTGGTTATTGGCCCTCGCATAGATGTACTAATAAAAAACCGTAGATAAGTTATGCGCGCTCATAAGAGTTACAGGCTAAATGGCTCATCTGGCTTTAGACGCACACTAGCTGCCGACGCAATCGTTCACCTGTTTTGGTGTCTTTGTTTATCAAAATAATCGAGAATGCCGTCTCGTGTGTGATGAGATTTTGCACAGACTATAGTAGAATAACTACTAATATGATGGGATTACTTGTCATTCGTAAGTATTTTAAATTTACAACATTTTAATTATAAATTTATGATAAATCGTGTGTATAGATCTAAATTATTCTAACTTTATTTGTCCAACGGTCGACTTTGTGTCATATTTCAAGTCGGTGCAGGGAAAATATGTTTATCTCTTTTTAGCGCTTGCTATGAAATTTGCTATCTCGCCTACGTTTCTAATATATTTCTTGGTGTGTTGTTTGTATATATTTCTAGTGGTGTGCGTTCATCTGCCGCAATCGGTGCCACTCGTAAGCGCCAGTTTCCTCGTAAATAACCTATCTAACGTTTTTTAGTACATCTATGGGCCCTCGCATTTCAATTATACATTCTGCTAGCGTCAGACTGATAACTTACCAATTGCATTAAGTGGGTGGCGTTTTTAAAATAAAACAAGTGGGTAATTGGATAGAAAACTCAGACATAGAAAAAAATCCATTTATTGCACATCTTTAAAAATGTATGTACAGATCCACAATCTTTTCTTGGCCGACGGCCACTACTGGTACTACTGTCGCCATTTTGAATTTTCAGCCTGTCATTGTCAGTTAGCTCTCAACTAAATAAAACTTATAGGGTGACCTACGTATATAATAAATGATTATCATTTTCATTCATTTTGTTTGTAGTGAATACTTTTTTCTAAAGACAATTTTATATCTAATGTTTCTTTGCTTATTATGCTTTTCTTTCCAGTATTCAATATAAAAATTTATGAAAATTATTATTTATTTTGCTAAAATTATCTAAGTAAGCTTACACCGTCCGCAAAGTTGTGCGCACATGACTTGTAACGTTATTTCTAACTCCTGGGATGCTGTACCCAGAAGCCAGAAATAACTAAAGGAAAAAAAAAAAGAAGGAAACGGAAGGTTAGATAATAAATGAAAGATATATATATCACAACAATATTTAATAATAAAAAAAAATACACTAAAACACTCCTAATAAAATAATCCCCTAACTTAACAAAATTATAATATAAAAGCACTCAGCTTTTAAAACCAGCTCCTGGGGCGATGGGGGCATCATCATGATTCTGGATTCAGCTCCTGGGGCGATGGGGGCATCAGCATTATTATGGAAGAAACTGAAAAGAATGTCAGAAATAATATTCTGAACTGACTTTATATATCATCAATTAATACCCGTCCGGAGTCGCAGCCCCTTTACTCTTGAGCTGCCCTGGTTGACGCAAGTTTCCCGGAGTCGCAGCCCCTTATTCTTGAGCTGCCCTGGTTGACGCAAGTTTCCCGGAGTCGCAGCCCCTTACTCTTGAGCTGCCCTGGTTGACGCAAGCTTCCCGGAGTCGCAGCCCCTTACTCTTGAGCTGCCCTGGTTGACGCAAGCTTCCCGGAGTCGCAGCCCATTACTCTTGAGCTGCCCTGGTTGACGCAGTCAGAAAGCTGGAGTCGCAACCCTTACCCCGTCGAGCTACCCTTCCTGACGCAGGCGCCCGGAGGCGTTTGGTTTCGTGTTAAATTCGCCACCCATCGCAGCAGGAGCTGACGCTAAAGCTGAGTTTTTTTTATATCATATTATATTGATAGGTTTAGTGTTTCTGATAGGTTTTATTAGGATTGTTTTACTGTTTCTTTTTATTTATAATAAATGTTGTGATATATATCTCTTCTATTATTCATTATCCTTTTTCTTTCTTTCTTCTCTTAGTTACTTCTGGCTTCTGGGAAGCTACAGCATCCCAGGAGTGAGAAGTAACGTTACAGACTATATCGGTGTTGGTAACGGGAAGAGGGGAATAAGCTCCCGAATAAGATTGTTTTTTAGTGAAAGCTAGTCCTTCAGAAGGTAAATAAACCAAATATACAACTATCTCTTTCATACGACTTAAAATGACAGGGGATAGATGCTGTTTTTTGCTCCCGCACTGGATGAGAATCAAGGACGGGAACTTATAAGCCCCGTATCGCGCTGAAGGTGTTAAGTCATAATTGTCTGACATATATTTAAAAATACAAGGTTGTTAACAGCAATAGAAAAGTGCCCATAAATCCACTGACCCAACAAAATGAATGACCCAAACGATATCTGCTGTTTATAATTATTTTCTCTATGCCACTTTTTTAGAGGATCTGTGTGTGAGTATTAAATGTAAAAAACAGTACACGACAAGGTAAGCTTCTGATTTATAGGATCAAAGAATGATTTTATGTATGTACCCTCTTTTGTAACTCTAAGTGTCACAAATAACAAATCCTTGAGTGTAAAAAAATTAAACAGTTTACAGAGAAGTACAATTGGCAGTGTTATCGTTAAAAGTGATCTCTTCCAGACAACTTTTGGAAGGTAAGATCAGTAAATTTAGGGTCAGTATTACAGTCATTCGGGTAGAGTAGACATACAAGACAAGGGCAAAAATAAGCAAATATAATATCTTGTATTAAAACGAACTTTTTTACTTACAATAATAGTTATTAATTAAAATATTATGTACTTAAATTGTTTTATTAAGATATTTCAATACGTAAATTAATAAGAATGTATAATTTAAAATTAGTACCCTTATTATGGTAATTTTTTATTTCCTGGCAATACTAATATCGATGACAGCGACGCCCTTACCGGCCAAGAAAAGTTTGTGGAGCTGTACACAAACAATAAATTAGATTATTCATTTAAAATTTTTACATTACCATAAACAAACCATAGATAGCCATTGCTGGCCATAGGCCGCCCCAGCCCCAGCCAGAGATTTCCACAAACCGATCATATATCGGGGCGAGATTAGATTGTCTCTATATGCAACACTGTTGTACCCGCTATGCCCCTGTGTAAAAAAGGATAGGGCTTTGTAAATATATTATGTGTTTTATTAGTTAACTTAAGTCATGTTGTTCCTAATATAGTTTTTAAGCCTTTTACTAAGACTAATGTGAGTCTTTGTTACTTTAATAAACACTTTATTTATTTAAAAAAAATAGCCTATATTGACCTCTTCCATCCATTTGAATGAAAACAATACATATGTGTCTCTTTTACTCCTGACAGCATTACGTGCGGCGCGGCGTAAAGTAAACGTTTCGATAAAACTCGCAATCCACCTTCTGAGTGAAAACCATACATATTTATGTCTCTTTTACTCCTTAGCATTACTTGACTAAGGGGCGTAAAGGAAACGATTCAATAAAATTCGCAATCCACTTGCGGCTTTCCTCGCTTTTACCAAGTCTTTGTAAGAGGCCACATCTCGATGCCGTTAGCCAATAACTGACAAAACACATTAGTCAATAACCGACTCCTTTAGAGTCAGCAGAGTTTTGGAAGTATGAAGGGGGGTGGGAGGTGGTTTATGCCATAATCGCGACCCTTGCCAAGTCTGTTGGCGTGGTGATTGCAGTACAAGTGAGATGTTAATTGGTCTCAGTGTTATGCTGCTGGCCATTGACTGGTAATTCGTCTGCCACCTTTATGATTCCACATTTTAACAGCTTGCTAGTATACAATGATTTGGAGGATTATGCTATTGTAATAGTTCACGTCAAGCTTATTATGGCATTTGCAGCCGAAAATGGTTCCTATGACATGGATTTAAAGACATGGCAGCTGTCAATAAACACATAGCTAGATCGGTGCGCGCGTGACCTAGCGAAGTAGCAAACTTCGTACTGAGCTGTTTTGTTTTTATGTGAGAAATTTAATATACTTATACTAGGTTGGCATGGGACCGTCGTATGCCAATAAAAGGAGCGAAGCTATATATATATATATATATATAGGTACAAAATATAGGTAGATCGCCGTGTTGTGTCGGTTCAGAATAGCACTACCCCGTTTCTACCGATGGGTGTACGTAAGAGGCGACTAACGGTATTGGGGCTTTCAAGGGATTTTTGGGCGATGCGTTTAAAGGCCCATTAGCAACAATCTTCACTTCACGATCTTTTCCCCACTCAATTTTCCAAAAATGGCTGAGGAATTTCTAAAACCTTAGCTCTGGCCACCCCTTCTAGGGATTTAAAGCAGTGAGTATAAGTAAGTAAGTAAGTATACTTTTGTAGTCATCTGTTCTCAAGGAATATTAAAGGTAAGCAAGGCATAGATTCGTCTAGATTCGTTCATTGATTTTATCTATTAATTATTATTATAGATACTCTTTTCTTCAGTCAGCACAAACTGCCTAGGTAGACGGCAACAGTCTAGGATACCCCATGGTAGCTCTTACTGCGCGCGGCCTAAGGGGGCCTATCGAACAATAAGGGGTATCCTAGCGTACGGCTAAATACCGACATACATACTAAATTTGCCATCGTTACGAAGAGCCCTTCGCTGCATCCACTTGCCATAATAGGGAATATTCATGTTTTTCTTTTTTGTCTTAAATTAATAGTTTACTATTTTATAACGTAGAAAAAAATATTACTGGGCTTCAAAATCCTCTAGATATTTTTAAAATTGAAATTTAAAACTTTTAAAAAATTTAAGCAGTTCAAACGCCGCCATTTTATGCGCGCTATATGTGACGGCACATGACACGTCCAGTGGGTGTTTACCTTAGTGTTTTCGACGCTTTTGAATACAATTTCGTGTCAGATGACGTCACATTTCGTTCAACCGATGGTGGCGCGTTTTGGAAGTTTGAATTTCGCTCCCTTATTTTGCACTTTTTGATATTATTTTAGGGGTTTAAATAGTGAGTAAACTAGAAAAAAACCCTTTTCATTATAACATTGCGATAATAAGTATTCGTGAAAAAAAGTTTTAGGGCATTTAAAATTTTATGCATATTCCCTATTGTGACAATATTTACCAAATGCAAGGAGAAACAACAAACAAATACACGACCAATGAAAGATTTTATGAATTACTTCGACTACTTCAACACGATTTTCGGCATAATGAGTACAATCAGAACAAATTAATACAAATAGAGACGCAGAAACTGTCATTACTGACTGGAATAGATATAAGTCATGAATTCGAATAAACGTGTTCTAAGTTCCTGCTTGCTATAAGCTTATTGTAGTTTGGAAGTCTGCACTACAATTTGGGTGATGCACCACGGCCTTATGAGTCCTCTAGTTTGTTCTTGACCTTAGGGTAGATCATGAAGCTACTAACTTAACAGGAGAGCGTACTTACAAAAATATGGTAAACAAAAATGCAATTTATTACCATGCTCTAAAGTTAATTATCTTTTAAAGACTGTCAAGCAGAGAAACGTCCTAGAACGAGAGCCGTGTGAGAGAGAAGTGTGTCCCGCTCGCGCGGTTGCCAGTCGAGATTAAGTTCAAAGAAAAACAAATTGAAACTTATTTATAGGGAATATTTTATAAAAAGCAGATTATTAACTGTTCCTTTTTTGTATTTTATTTTAATTATTATTGTCGCCTTTCGATTTGGAGATAAATAATTGGTTAAGTTTGGCAAAAGGGATATTAATATTTGTCACGGGTATCCCCATCGAAACAAGATAAATGTGGTGTCCACAATTTATCATCTGTTTGAGTTTTTTGGAGCTTTTATAATTTAATTAAGAAAATACATACATACATACATATACTCACGGCTATAAATCCCAGGAAGGGGTAGCCAGAGCTAAAAAATTAGAAATCCCTCAGCCACTTTTGGAAATTTGAGTGGGGAAATGATAGTAAAAATAAAGGTTGTTGGTGATAGGTCTCCAACCGCATCGCCCAAAAATCCCTTAATAGCCCCATATAGAGATGGGTCGAGGGCATAAAAACATATTGGGCAGATTGGACGTATTGGGTTAAAATGGGAAAAAATGAATTTACGCCCGATAAATGCCCAATCGCTGGGTGGAAAAACTAAACTCTACTTTAAGATTAAACTACAAGTGGATCATTATTTTAATTGTGTTTAACATATACATATACATCAGTGTCGTCAAAATAAAGGAATAAGAAGAAAAAAAGAATTTATAATATGCCAGATATAGGCATATAAGTACTTTAAATTCTTACTAAGACGACATTATAAACCAATGGGTAGAACGCCCGACCGTAAACAGACAGTCGTGAGTTCAAATCCCAGGACGGGGCTACACCAATTGGTCTTTTCTTATGTCATATGTATGGTTAATTTATCATGGTTGTTAACGGTGAGGGAAAACATCGTGAGGAAACCACATAGCCGAGTTGTACTTAGCCATATGACAATGTATTCGTACAAAACGGCAATAGGTCTGCCCCCTATGACGTGAGTTCACTGTCTAAATAAAACATGGGTACCTACTTTGGACACTAAGTGGCGCTATCACGTGATGTTCAGAACCATTGGTAGCTCTGCCAACCCCTTCGGGGATAAACAGCGTGAACGTTTATGTTATGTTAAATTCCTTATCTTAACCCACTTTTACTATGAACGATTATAATAATAATTATTTATACCCTTACAATAAAAAAACACATTCAATTATATCAAGCGATAGAGTAGCTATAAGATATTAATTTTAGTATAACGAATAATGTCATTAAGCAACGAAGCGAAAAAAAACATAAAGAATAAATTTTATAATTATTTTTATGATTATTAACCTAATGTAGTAACGGTATATTCCGCTAACAGATTTTTAAAATGTGAAAATACTCACGTTAACGCTACTTTTTATACTCAAAAGGGATGAAATAATACTTAGGTATTAGGGCTTTAAACTGAAAAACAGTTCGTGTTTAAATAGTAAAGGTCAATGAGCGTCAATGTATGGAAAAAAAACCACAGCGGACACGAATGATTTTGATATCATATATTGACAGAGGACATGAACTATTCGTGGCAAAAGGCGCATATTGCCGGGTTGTAATAATTTGGCGGTAGATGGCGCCAACACCAGTAAATGTGTAAAGAAACAGGTAAAAAACAATTTTCGCGCCAGTGATCACTTGATACTATATCTCAGTTGGCAGAGCGACGGGGGCGTATATCCGCTGCTAGATTTTTGTTAAGTTATGTCTTACCTTTTAAAAGGCAAATGCAAATAAACACTAAGTTAAGTAAAATTATACAATAGAAAAAAATAATTTCAATATTACGAAAATTTTTTTAGCTGGCACTTTCTTTGTGAGTTCAGGTTAAGTAAACTTTTTTGCTGTGTCGGCTAAGTGCCGGTTTAAAATAGCGCTCCCCATTTCTTCCCATGGGTTATCGTTAGAGGCGACTAAGGGTATCGGATCTTTTTAAGCGACTTTTGGGCGATGCGGTTGGAGACCTATCACCAAAAATAATAATATTTATATAACAATCTTTCTCTTAAATAAAAGATGTTATTAAAGGAAAGAAAAATTTCGACACTGGCGGGGTTCGAACCCGCGACCTTCGGGTATACGCCCCCGTCGCTCTGCCAACGGAGCTACAGTGTCAGTTGGCATCCAGCGCGAAATTTCTCTATCCTTTGTTTCTTTTTTACACGTTCAAGTAGTGTTTGCGTTTCCTACCTCCGAATTTTAACTAATTCGGACGGCCACTTGTCTACCTTTTCAGATAGAATGCAAATGTTGGAAACGCCTAACTATCACATAATTTAATGTTTTTTTTTTTGACATGAATTCCTCATGTGGGGATTATTACTCATAAATAAAAGATGTTATTAAAGGAAAGAAAAAATTCGACACTGGCGGGGTTCGAACCCGCGACCTTCGGGTATACGCCCCCGTTTTTCTTTCCTTTAATAACATCTTTTATTTATGAGTAATAATCCCCACATGAGGAATTCATGTCAAAAAAAAACATTTAATCTTTCTCTTCTTAACTTCCAAGTGGCTAAAGAATTTTAAGATTCAAAAGAGCAGGCTACCTCTTTTAGGGATTTGTAGCCGTAAGTAGATGGATGTTAATCGTAAAACAAATCGCTCGCTCTGTATTATTTATTCAATGTAACTCTTAAGAGCTTATTCCATTTGTCTGAATGAAGACGTCTGAAAGCCACAGAATCTGAATTCAGACTAGTGGAATAACGTTCAGAACGCTAGGCTTCTGAAAAGTAGACAAATTGTGTAGTGGAATAACAAGCGTCTGCCGCAGTAACTTCGAAGGACGTCTGAATTCAGAAACGAGAAAGTGTAATGGAATAAGCTCTTTAGCTGTCGTTATGCGTGTGTCTTGTCTTGCCATGTCATTCGACATCTTTGAATACTCAAATGCGCTCATATCTTTTCCGTATTTGCTATTATTTGTTATTATTGACTGTTATATTTTTAAACTTTCAGTTCACCGTAAATGCGCTTTTTGCATTTGCAGCGTAGAACATAATAAATTTTATATATTATATTCTAACAAATAAAATGAGTTGACGTTGATGTTCATACTTTAATAGAAATTAAAAAAATGTGCCTGGTCAAAAAGATTTATAACCTCTGACATGTCAAAAAATGCCAGCTGTCAGAATTCTACGCAATTTAAAATCTAGTTACAAAATAGCGAGATTGAATCCGGCGGAATGTCAATGTCAATTTGGTCTCAACTCTATAATATATAAAGTGTCCAATAGGAGCGCGCAATTTGTACTTGATACGAGCCCAACGTAAATAGGGTTAGATCTAGGGCATGGATTCCGGAATTCCGAAATTTCGTAACTCCGGAATTTCGGATGATTTTTTACAATATTATAATTCCGGAACTGAAGTCAATATCGCAATCCGATATTCAAATAATTATTTGTAGGATAAGGTACCACAATAATAAAATTTGCATAATTGTAGTATAAATTTTGCACTCTCTTGCGAAATTAACCGTACACTTTATATTTCTTTTAAGTTTAATTTGATTTAAAGTTCAGCCATACCTCTTGTCCATATAAACGTAGATCAGTGCTAACTCTCTGAGGTATAGATGGAGCTTTAAAATTCAAAGAAGTATAACACAATTTAACCGATATCTAGTTTTCTATTGGAAAATATTTGCTGTTTAATTTATTACTTATAAGACGCCAAAATGTCCCTGATTCTCAAAATAATTTTAGACGTTAAGTTATGACTGACAAGAACGTTCCAATGTGAACATAAATAATTAAGTGCAGATTTCAATAACAGAAACAGTAATACATTCATATGACTACTTTTTCTCAACCACTATTTGCGCACAACCATTTTTGTATGGAAAAACCACTTTGTCAACGGAGTTTGCCCTCTCGGCTCGCGCCACCTAAAAGTTTTAACCTATTTTCATGATCTGAGACAGAAGAGGAGAACTTGTTCATTGTGAGGTTTTTTATATTATATTCAACATAATTGTATTAGATAGTTATTTAGTAAGCTTCATTGCAATTGCTAATAGCTAGCACTTGTTGATTTTGCTACTATTTATATTATTGAAAAGTTGTATATTTTTGTTTTTTCTTAGTAAATATTCTTAGAAAAACTAGTATTTTTTATTTATTATTTTTTATAATAAGGATTTTTTCGACAAAACAATTTAATGCCTCTTTATTAATTTTTCTTATTTACTATACTTTTTTCTAATTCCGGAACTGGTTCCGGAATTCCGGAATCGAACCAGTAGTATCGTAACTCAGTTCCGGTATCGAAAATCATCCGATATTACATGCCCTAGTTAGATCCTCATACGTTATTAGTGGAAAATCATCATAACCTGGACTATGACCATCCAAAATGTTTTTTTAAATTAAAAAGTTTAAAACAGTATCACAATTTTTCCCCATTGAATTGTAACAAATTATTAATGATCATAAAAAGTATGATAAGATTCTTGCATTTAAAAATGTTTGCGTTTCTGTCTGCAAAACTTCATAAAACGGGTTGGATTGCACCCATTGACTTTTATGCTAATGGTCCCTATCATGAACCCTATAAGTATTATTTATTCTTTAAATAAAATAGGTCATTTTATGATGATTTTAAATAATAAAATTAACCACACCCTTACAATAATGATATTTTAAAGATTAAAATTAAATGAGATTTCTGCCCACGTAATGGACATTTATTGGGCATTTATGGACATCTATTGGGCATAAATCCAATCCGCCCAAAATGCCCGGGCAAAATCCCATCTCTGCCCGTTAGTCGCCTCTTACGTACACCCACCGGAAGAAATGGGGTAGTGCTATTCTAAACCGACACTACACGGCAATAATTAAGAAAATATAGTGATAAATATGGGTTATGGAACAATAAATAAAATAACCTGTATCATCTCGAACTTTACCACATGAATGCATTAAACGATTTGAATTTGAATATAGCTGTGTGGTGTCGGCTTAGTATAGCACTACCCCATTTCTTCCGGTGGGTGTACGTAAGAGACGACTAACGGTATTGGGGCTTTTAAGGGATTTTTGGGCAATGCGGTTGAGACCCATCACCAACAACCTTTATTTCACCATATTTTCCCCACGCAACTTGTAAGTATATAAGCATACATGTAAGTGAAATAAAATGCTGTGTAGTGACGGCTTTAAATAGCACAAATCTTCTGCTACCTGCGTGCTTTGGAAGAGGTAACTGAGGGTTCTGGGTCTTTTGAAGTTTTTTATTAGATACTTTATCATCCTTTTAATACCATCTTCCTTTGCTTACCATCTTTTCTCTACTCAACTTCAAAAAGTGGCTGAGGAAATTTTAATTCTCAAGCACTGGCTACCCATTCTTTTATAATCTATTAATTAAGAATAAATATGTATAAAAAACACGTTGATTTACCAAAAACAATGTATATATGTAAATATAAGTGTTTTTATAATATTTTTAATAATGAATGTATGTAAATATAGCTAATAAATAAAGGAAAGAAAAATTTCGACACAGGTGGGGATCGAACCCGTGACCTCGGGTATACGCCCCCATCGCTCTGCCAATTGAGCTACCGTGTCAAAGGCTGCGAGTTCATCAGGTCCCCACATGAGGATTTCATGAACAAAAACATTTAAAATATGTAAATATAAGTGCTTTTGTATCCTTTAGAGGAACTCTTATTAAAACACCAACAGATGGTCATCCTACTTAAAACGAGACACAGTTAGCTAGTTAGCCATCCTTTTTCAGGATACTTTAGGTAGTCAGCGCGCGTTCCTGTTTAAATAATACTTCCATGGGGTAGATCGTAGACAGAGAATGACAATAGACATCTGCATATATTTTGTTTCACTCGCACTAGACGTAGAAAATAAATATTAAAAATACTAAGAGTAAGTGAGACATGACCATATAATTTGCTGTCCCTTACTCAGTGCCGGATTAGCCACGTAGCAAGAGTAGCAAATGCTACGGGCCCCGCGACTCAGGGGGCCCCGCGGTCTAATACCTGTCTCACCGTAAAAAAATATCAATTTATATAGGAGCGTAAAAACATTTTGCTAGGCTATACTTCACCCCCACCTGAAAATCTAAAACAAGATTTCGTAATGTTAAATCTTATTTGACATTAATCATTTATATTTATATGCACTGAAAAAAAAAATGTTATTATAACGATACCGTATAGATATAGATACCAATCAGTTGATTAATTTCCTATGACCAAAATTTTGCGACCTATGTTCTTAGCGAAAGCCTTAGATGGCCCGAACACATTTAAGGGCTCTTAAAAAAAATATGACCTTATATAATATCCATTATATTTTGAGCAAAAGGCGAACTGGTGATGTTTGTATAACGATCTTAGATCATAGATTAATTTTATGAGTAAATATAGCTGATCTTTTCTTGAATCGATTATCATATCGATGAAGTTTTGAGATTTTTGAGAGTTAATGACGGAACTAATAGTACGGTTATTAGCTCTCAATAAATTAATTAGTATAGTACCGTACTATCCGTATTAATTTAGAGCAAGTTTTTTCAGTGTAGGTATAGTACCTACCACGAGAAACGTTGGTATCAAAATCTACAACTATAATTTAAAATTTTACCACGTTTCTACAATTGAGCGCTGGCTACACCAAAAGTTGTAGATTGTCGTGGGCAAAGCTACGATAATGCCAGCATCATGAGTGGGAAATACAGCGGCTTACAAGCACGAATTAAGGAAATAAATAAGTACGCAGAATACATTCCCTGTCTTGCACATTCATTAAATTTGGTTGCTAAGTGCGCTGCAGACTGCTGTATTACTTTTCTTTGATTTCGTTGAAAACCTCTATACGTTTTTTTCTGCTTCTACCTATCGATGGAGTCGTCTTACGAACGCATTGAAAGATTCTACTTCAAAAATTCCGATTTTGAAAAGATTATCGGACACTAGGTGGTCAGCCAGAGCTGATGCTACGAAGGCGCTTTTATGTGGTTTTATCATTATTAAGCAAGTTTTGGAAGACATTTTCAATAACGTGGATCAAAAAGCAGAGTGCCGTAATAAAGCTTACGGACGGACTAGTTTCAACTATGAATAAGTTAGAAACGGGAATAATGACAATTACGTGGAACGGAATCCTAGAACGCATGCAAGCGACTAGTGCTACGCTCCAGTCGTCTGATCAAGACCTTAATACAGGATACGCCCTTTATGAATCATTACATGGCTACGTCCAAGCAATGCGATCCACATTTTCAAATGTTGTGGCAAAAGCCAAAGATCTGACCGGCTGTGAAGAATATCAGCAACAGACTTCAAGACGAAGCAAGCGGAATACAAAGTACGACCATTTCACCGGCTCTACTACACTCGATGACTTTGTTGAAAATCAATCACCGGACAACGGTTTGAAATTCAGGTGTTTATTGTCATTATTGATAACGTACTGTCTGCTTTAACTAAACGTATGGAAGCATATCATAAAATTGTTGGTGCTTTTGGAATATTTCGACAGCTGAAATCCCTTACAACAGAAGAGATTTTGGAAAACGCCTCACGTATGGTCAGTGCTTACGAAGATGATCTGGAAAACAGCCTAGGCGACGAATTAGTACAGTTCGCTGAACTGCTAAAAACAGATGTGGCTACTGTTATTGACGGCAAGAAAGAAGAGTCTCTGGAACTGCAATTTTATAAACTTTTATTAAATAATTCCTTAGAATCGTGTTTCCCAAACGTAGAAATTGCCTTGCGCATTTACTTGTCTCTCATGATCACTAACTGCAGTGGCGAACGTTCTTTTTCAACGTTAAAACGTATTAAAAATGAATTAAGAAACACGATGGGCCAAGAACGTCTTAATCACCTCACTTTGATGAATATAGAGTATGATTTGCTTAAAGAAGTCGATAGTGAACGTGTTATCTCTAAATTTGCCCATATTAAATGCAGAAAAGTTTATTTGTAATAGTTTTGTTTTATAAAACCCTTTAACTTGAGAAACTATAGCAAACCAAGGGCCTCTTGACAGAATTTGCTACAGGCCCCGCGCTGGCTTAATCCGGCACTGCCCTTACTGCTGGCCAAGCCGGCAAAGTACTTTGCTAAACAAACCGTTTGACATTTTCAAAATAAACAAACCGTTTTTGAATTGAAAAGCAGAAAAATTAAGAATTTCGTAGATTTTTTAGTTAATTATTTATGTGAGATCGGTTCTGGCAATAAATAGAAATATAATTTAACATTAGAAATAATTAAACATTCAATAAAATGGTCAGGTGCAGTGTTATATCGTGTAAAAGTAATAGCGAAACTAAGCAACCAGATTTGTCTTTCCACTCGTAAGTACCATTTAGTTTTAGAATAATAACAGTGTAAGATTATTATATTTTCTATTTATGACACATAAATATCAAATTTATGCAGAAAAATAAACTGCAAATGCATGAAAATTATATTTAAAATTTGATAACCTAAAATCTCTATCATTGTAATGTTGCCAGCACAAGTATTTTATTTACCCTAAAACCCTGGATTAAATAAAAAATATGTATTTCAATATACTAATATAAGTTATATAAAGGTTATAGAAAGGATAGGAAGGTTATTTTTTAGTTCTTAAAAAGGATTCCATGGCATGTACTATTTTTCTTGTTAATGTGGGTATATGAAGAGTAGATTTTTTTACAGTTTTCCAAATGAAGATGAATAATTAAGAGAATGGATTCTATCAACTGGAAAAATTAACTGAACTCCTACAAAATACTCCAAAATTTGTAGTCTTCATTTTGAAAAAAAAAATATTTAAGAAAAAGAAATTAACTTTATTATTACCTGGTGCTGTTCCAACCTTAGTAAGTTAAAAAAATATCATCTCATACTTGATCATCTCGATTAACGGTTTAATCCACGTCCCCAAGTCCTGTACAATAATTATATTTTGATTTCAGATTAATGATAACATTGATACAATAGAAAATTTTCAGCCTACTGCGTCATCATCAAATTTTCGTCGTTTGGGTGTACAAGTATGTAAAACTATCTAATTAGAGGTTTTCATATCGTTATACAAAAAATATATTAGTTTATTTTAAAGATATGGAGTCTCTTCATGTGAAACAACGCCATCTAAAATCTTGAAAAGAACTATTGTATTTTTTCTTGCAAACCTCATGTTTTTTTTCCGATATTATGTTTTAAATTTTTTTACTGAAATATTTTCTGCATTAATCGCTAAAATATTTTAATTACCATGGGCATTGTAAAATTGCGGACGCGATTCAGAAACCAAATACAAAAACATAATTACAATAAGGGCTCTGGGCACGAAAATCATTTCGAGAGTATCATGTTTGTCAGGAAAAATTTGCTCAGGTTCCGTTTGGTCAGTGACACTCACAGTAGAAATACTAGAAATAAAAATAAGTTAGCAACTACTTTTACTAGACTTACCAAAATCAGGAAGTCATTTATGGGGGATGGTATTTGCTTCTACAATACATAGCCGAATGAATTACTTGCATTACCAGACACGAAGTTCAAAAATGTGATATAACTGTCCTTATGCTCTTAAGGTTACTATAGTTTAAATGCCTTTGTAAATGATAAGACAGTCTGGTCAGGGATGTTATGTCCAACTCAACCAGTTAATATGTAACTACAGTTTAAGTCTTAGGCTAAGCATAAATATTGGATTTTCTCGCCTGCTCTTTTACCTTCAGTTTTAGTTTCCGAGCAGGTGGTAAGTTAGGCAGGGCTTGTTCATGACGTTCATTAAGTACTTTTTTGTTTATGATAAAAAAAACATTCTTTTTTTGGTTCTCGTTAGCCCCGTGATACGTACAACTTAATGACTAGTGTAATAGGAGAAATAGTGCATTGGAGGAGTTTGTCGCCTGTTCTTCTTCTTTAGTTAAGTGAAGCGGTAGGCATTATGACGTTCATTAAATGCTAGAATTCATCATTATAGCCATTTAATATTTACCATGCACCCATACACACTTGTAATAATGTAATAATGTTAAAGAATTAAACCTTTTCAGTAATACATTCGATTGTTTTATTTATTTCGCAAATACATATAGTACTATGTATCTAATTAAACGATCTGCATTCCCTTCGGAGGGTTGACCTTATTTTGATGGATAGTAAATATTTTTTGCTCTAATTTGATATAGTTTTCGGATGTGTGTGATCTATTCGAGGGACTCATCAGCCCTCGATGACGACGAGCATGCAGATCGTTTGGATACACGGTTCATAGGTTTACTTCTATATGTTTTGGACTTACTTTCACTAATAACCAATAAAAAACTACTATAATGATAATAATTATCAAATAATTGATTGGAAAATTTCGAAGATAAGGTTAAAAAAAATATGTAAAATTACCCACACTACGGGGAAAACTATTTTGAGTAACAACACTATTTTGTATTACCCATCTCACTTGCCAACACGCTACCCCTGGGTCTATTGTAATTCTCTGTCTACGGGGTAGATTAGATTGATACTGACAGTATTATTTGTTTGTATCCTTGTTTCATTTTAGAACAGGGTAAGATATAAACTATGCAGCCTATATTGTTGAGTGAGTCATAAATCCTAGATGTTTAAATATAAACCACAACTAACTCAAGGAAGGTAATCTTTGTCGTATGCATAAAAATGTTGGCTGTGTAAGAACCTATGGGACTAAAATAGTCCGGTACACTCTTCGACGCTACTTATAATTATCATTGACGAAATGATTAATATAGCTTTTATTTTCACGCGCTGACATTGTTTACGTAATTTTTCCATATACTAATTTTTTTTATTTTTATTTTTTATATGATATCCAACAGCACATTTAGAAAACTTAAATAACAATGTTTAATAAAGAACTACAAAATTTCTTAGCCAATGACAGGATACCACTTAAGCATTAAAATATAAAACAGAATTAGTAACATTCTTACTGTATAACTTAAAATTTAAATAAAAAGAAATAAAGTTTGCTTAATGAAAAGAGAAAAGGATAATTACTTTTATATTACTATTAAGAGTTTTACGACAATTAATAAACAAATATATAATATATTACATATAGACATACAAATATAAATAAAAATAAATGTATATGAGATATCATAGAATAAAGAGTACCCAGAATCCGCTCACGGCCGCATCGATAGTCCTATTTCATTGGTCTCTCTTGCATACCAACGCAACGCACCGTCGCACCCGCACTCAGTCGGTTAGAAGCTTTGAAAGTGACAAGCCAAAACAGCTCCACAAAAAAATTCATAATGACGACTTACGTACTTCCATCTTGTCGAAATAGAGTAAATATCAAAGCTAAAGGACTGGGAATCACATTTCACCGGTTACTATTGTTATTTTCCACTTACTTTCGATGATTGAAAGCAATTTAATTTTGTTTAAATTACGAATTTTTTACGCCGCCATGTCAGTGTTGCAAGCGTCGAACTTTGTATTTTCTACCATTTTCAACATAAGAATATTATGTTTAGGTAGAAAATCTAAATGGTGAAAAATAAGTACTTTTGGGTATTTTAGCTTTCCTGCAGACGAAAGCAGGCGAGCTCCGTGGGTAAGAATTATACAAAAAGCTAAAATTGATGAGTAATGGAAACCCACCTCAAGCTCACGCATTTGCTCCGAGCATTTTGAAGAAAAATATTTTGATTTAACTAAATCTGGAATCAGAATACTTGTAAAAGATGCCATACCCACGAAGGTATATTTGTACTATATTTGAAAAATATGTCATATAAATATATATCTTACTATAACATTATAATTGTGAAAGTTTGTGTGGATGTGATTGTTACGCTTTCAGACAAAATCTACTAAAGGAATTTGGATGAAACTTTGAAGGTATATAAATTATACATCGAAATACGATAAATTCGAAAAAGGGTAAGCAGTGATATATGTGTACCTACGTGAAAGAAGACGCGGGTGAAGAGCTAGTTAATTGTATTTAAATATTATGTATGTGTCTAAATATTAATAATTTTTATAATATTTTGTATCTAAAAGTTATTACTGTTTTTATATACGCTATGCATGTTTGATTGAACGACAAACCAAATGCAAAACAATTTAAGGGTATATACCGCAAAGTATTGTGCAATTTAGAGATAAAAGCTTCGGATCAAGGCAATTGCATAGCTCTTGAAGATATTGGAGTTCTTAGCTGTAATTCAACTACGAATGCCATAAACCTGACAACATCCGTGTTTTTTATTATCCATCTTATTATTTAGAAGCATTAAATAATTCACGATTATGTTCAAATATAGAAAAAGAACATTTTGATATTTCAGAAAATTTAATTAATTTTACTAATAAGTTAAAAAACTATTAAAGCTGTTGTTTTATCTTTAATATATGTTTTTTATTATCTTATCATTTAAAAGCATTAAATATTTCATGTTTTTTCTCAAATATAGAAAAAGAACATATTAAATAATTATTAGGAGTTTGGTAGAAATTAATAGGAGTTTGGTAGAAAATATACATTTGCAGACTGGCGATGGGTTAAAGCTTGCAACATTGCGGGGCGTGAAGTGCAGTGAGAGCGGGGGGATTATTGGACCATTTTGCCGAACCGATTTTGTACTGACTGCGGTGTCTGGAGGATACTAAGTTTGTGTGAGATATATATAAAAAAATAATAATAATAGATACCATGTAAAATATTTAAATAAGTTAAAAAAGAACAATTACATTTGATATTTACTTTTGATATTTATAAATAGATAGATGTATTTAAAATAAATAAATAAATAGATATTTTATTTATTCTTGATTCATTAATTCTTGTTGCATAATCTTGATCAGACAGGTTTTGAAAACTGGTTTGGATTGATAGAATATGTCTATATATTATGTGAATGTGTATATATTATCACTTTCCAAATCGTTATAAAATTTCAGGGCTCGCACAAAGAAATCATTTTGATAATAATTAGTGTTGCATTTAGGTATATGGAATAACTTGTGTTTGTTTGAGCGAGTTATTCTTTTTGGTACATGGAAATTAATCAAAGATAGCAGATAAGGACAATCAATTGTGGAATTAACTATGTCATGAAGAAATAGCATATCTAATGAGTTTCTTCGCTCTTTCAGAGGCTGGAGGTCAAATTCCTTACACGCTTCTTCATAATTTGTGTATTTATAATTGGACTTAAAAGCAAGGTACTTAAGAAATCGTTTCTGAATGCGCTCAATCATGTTAATATATACCAAATATTGTGGATTCCAAGTAACAGAGCCAAACTCCAGCACACTTCTTACATAGGCATAATATAAAGCTTTGATGCATTTTATGTTATTGAAAGGTTTACAAACACGTATCAGGAACATGACGAAATGATTAATATAGCTTCTATTTGGCTGGTCGAAAGGTATGTCCTCGTACGAAACTAGAGCCTCAACTTATCTATTGGTTATCCAGAAACACCATACAACAGCGTTCAGAGGTAGTTTCAGATACGCAGCTAGTAAGTGTTGGAACGTCCTGCCACCTCCCATGCGTTCACTGCCATCAATAGGGTCATTCAAACACCGGTTCAAAATACACCTACTTCAACAACAAAAAACATCACAATAAATCTTCCACAAAATTCAATGCATCTCTCTTATAAAAATATCTTATTTCTTTTCTTATAAAATCTATTAAATAAATATATTGGTCCCTTAACTTATTTTATTTTATTTTATTATCTCTATTATAGCATATTATTAATATTGGTACGATTTGTTTATTTATTTACTATTGATTTAAGGCTGGCTGCTCATTAATGATTGCTCACTGAAATCTAATTTCTTTTTGTTCTTTTAAGTGTTGAGTTATTTTTTTCTTAACTCCCAGTAGCACAGTTACAACGAGTGGTTTAAGGTTAGGTAAACTAACTGTTTATGTCGGACTTAGTATGTAAGTAACAGGCGGTACCAGAAAACCAGCTCCCCAGCAGTGTCCTGCGGATAATGTTGGGAACCTAGCTGAGGTACTTTGCCTTTTTGTTGCCATCTTTTCTTTTTAAATTGTAATGTTTGTATATGTTGTTATTGTGTTTGGTAACAAATAAATATCTTTTATCTTTATCTTTATCTTATTTTCACGCGCTGACATTGTTTACGTAATTTATCCATATACTAACATTATAATTTTTTAATGGTGATTATTCCTCCGATTTTTATCAAAATTGACATAAACCATCTAGTAGTCATAGTCCTTGACAACCATGCAAAATTTCAGGGTTCTGAGTTGAGCCGTTTGGGAGAAGTACGATCACAAAGAAATGCAAAAGTCGGGGGTAAATGGAGCTTCGCTCCAATAATATACTAGCTTTTTGCCCGCGACTTCGTCCGCGTGGACTACATTTTTTGCATCCGCTTTACATCCATAACACCTAAACACTATCACAACTTCTGTTTTTTTATATTTATATTCCCGCGGGCGTTGTAAAGAATATAAAGGACATTGAGGCTTTTTAAGTGATTGTTGGGCGATGCAGTTGGTAACCCATCACTAACAACCCTTATTAAACTATCTTTTCCCTAATCTATTTCCAAAAGTGGATGAAGAATTACTATATCTGAAGCTATGGCTACCCTTTTATGAGATTTATGCCCGTTAACCCTTTCCACGCCAAGAGTTTTAGTCAAAAACGTTCATCACACGCCACGGCAATAAACGCGGTTGATTTACTAGTGTTGGTCGATATTGTCGATAACTATCGATCAGTTATCGATATTATCGATAACTGGAGACGGCGGTGCTCCTGCCAACCAATTAAATTCGTCATCTTCTCCCTAAAACAATAGTTGTAAATTACTCACAAAATTCTTATATTTTTAGTAACACGAAATAAAAAATAAAAATAAATTTGATAGGTAGTAAGTTTTTTTTCTAAAGTTAATACATCTTCACACCTAGGTATTAATTTCAATATTCCTATAAAAAAATAAATACAAACACTATATTGTATCAGAGCAGAGTAACTACACTAGATAGAGATTGAAAACACTATATTGTATTATAATTTTTAATAACTTACCTGTTGATTATGTATGAACACTTCATCACTTTCAAATTCAACATCATCAGTTCCTTCTAAAATCCTTATCAACTCCTCTGCAGTGGTCATATTTCAATAAATATTAATTTACAATAATAATAACTCAACTTAGCAACGCAAAGATGATAACCCAGTAAATAACATGATTTTGCAGGGTACTTCCATAATTTATCGATATCTCCTACCCTCATTGTACAGCACAAAAAAATAGTTCTAGAAATATCTATCGCCTCTGACGTCACTTCCGTGTCTGATATATCAGACGTTTGCGTACGAGACTGATGCATGATCGTGTCGCTATAGTGTTGTGACATACCATGAAATTTACTGGATTCGATACAAAACATAATTTGAAAATATATTAATTTCTCTGTGGTAAAACTTGGTAAAATAACGTCACACTAAAATTTTCTATGCCCAAAACAAAAACCTGTATAATTTTGACATTTTTAGACGTTTCTTTTTAGAGTACCAGATTTCTGGCTTTGGCAGTAACATTGTAATGTAATGTAACATCACTAATGTCTGATATATCAGACATTGGCGCTGAGGGTTCAAATAAAAAAGAGTCGGATTTAACTAATAAACACGGTTTTGTTTTTAATAATTTATTATTAAAATAACATTATAATACATTGTGAAATTGTTATTTTTGGTTAACTAAAGTATAAACTGTCTGAAAATTTTATGCATATGTCGTCAGGTACTATAACGATAAGAAAAAATAGAGTTAAATTGGTAAGATTTATTTGTCTGATATATCAGACTTTGGCGGCGAGGGCACGAAACTTAAATGTCTAATATATCAGACTTTGGCGCTGAAAAGGTTAATATATACTCATTAATGATGGATAGATGAATTTCATAAATTCAATCGCACCATGTATTATTTTTCTAGATAAATAAATTACAAAAATCTCTATATTAACTTTCATTTGCTATTTCACAAAATCCTTTTTAATTGTTCAGAAAAATCATGAAACAAACCATTTTGTACCAAGTTTCTATATTCAGAAATAAGAATATCTTCGGTAAGTATGAATACTATCCAGTAGTATATAGATAGATAAAACTTTTACCACTATCGCTTGAACATAAATACAATAAATCAATGTACAGCGCCATCTAGTTGAATCAGTAGGAAACTCCAACATACTTCGTCAATACTTCCACAAATATTTTTCATGTAAATGAAGAAATGAAGAGGTAAAGTATTAAAAGTTTTTACATACATAATATACTCACAACCATAAATAAAATAAAAAGGAAAGAAATATTTTTAAGTGATTGTTGGGCGATGCAGTTGGAGACCCATTTGACTACCTTTTCCCCATTCAACTTCCAAAAGTGGATAGAGAATTACTATCTCTGAAGCTGTGGCTACCCTTTTTTGGGATTTATAGCCGTTAGTATATAGTCATGATTGATTGATGGATGAATTTTATAAATTCCTTTTTGTATTTATAGATCAAAAATCTGTATACTATATTTCAATCCCTTAGGGGATGAGTTCCAAAAAACCTTTTTAATTGTTTCATGAAACAAACCATTTTATAGAAAATAGTTAAAAAAACAAAAGCTATAAACATACTCTCAAACCTTCCAAATGAATACGCAAAATTCATACAATATACTTTCAATTATCTTTATTCATACATATTCGCAGTGATGGATTTACACTAGGGGCAGTCGGGGCTAGTGCCCAGGGCGGCAAATTTCCTAGGGCGGCAAAATTTGGAAAGTGAGATATTTTTTTTTATACAATATACAATTACTATTTTTTTTAAATAGACATTTCATCTTTCAAGAAATATAATTATGCATTATGTATCAAATTAAAATTTTATATATTATAAACTAGGAAAATTAAGCGAATACTATTAAAATTTGTGCACTTTCATGCTCATTGCACCGAAAAAAAGATGGAAAAAAATCACCTTCTGATCTTCTGAAACTTTTGCACTCAAACGACCTTTATACTGAGTTTCCAAACGTAGAAATCGCTTATCGAATATTTATAACTTTAGCTGTAACAAACTGTAGCGCAGAACGATCGTTTTCTTGTTTAAAACGAGTTAAAAATTACTTGCGTTCTACAATGGGTGCAAATAGACTTAATAGCTTAGCTATTCTATGCATAGAGTCAGATGTCCTTCAACGTTTAGATTGTGAGGATTTAATCGACCAGTTTGCGATTCAAAAAGCCAGGCGAGTTTGCCTGTGAAAAAAATAATGCAATACCAATATAAGTCGTCCTTAAGGCAAAATTTATAATTCTATATAAAGAGTTTCAAATTCATTTCGCGTATCAACTACAACTAGTGCAAATCCATCACTGTATATAATACATAATAAATTTTCCTATATTAATTAGTTACTCTGATTCTTAAAAAATAAGTTATCAAAACTATTAAAATACAATTCCGATCATAGGGCGGCATAAATGTAAATCCGGCCCTGCATATTCGCATAGTTGAATGTGAAAAAGAAGGATTAGTGCAACCTATTATTCTAACCTAACACAAAAGCAAAAAAGTCTCAAAAAGACTTTAGTCACCCGGGATACGAACCTGGGTCTTCTGTTAGTTTAGATTTAACCAATCGGTATACAGCTACGCCACAATAACATTGATAATGAGGACAAATTTGTGATATCGTATATATCTAGTAGCCATACAATTGACAAACAATTAAATACATACATATACTCACGGCTATAAATCCCAAGAAGCGGTAGCCAGAGCTAAGGAACTTGAAGTTCCTCAGCCATTTTCGGAAGTTGCGTCGGGAAAAGATAGTGAAATAAAGGTTTTTTGTGATGGGTCTCCAACCACTTCGCCCAAAAATCCCTTAAAAGCCCCAATACCTTAGTTAGTCGCCTCTTACGTACACCCACTGGAAGAAATGGGGTAGTGTTATTCTAAGCCGACACTACACAGCAATTCATTAAATGGACTTTGATGAAAATGGATAAAATCCTTATTTTTTTCAAAACCACTATTAATGAAGAGTCTGATAAAGTCGGTCGATGAAAAAATGAATCGTGTAAATATGGGGAGCAATAAGTTGGTGATGTATTCATTATCAAGAGATTACAATCATCGGCCAATAGATGGCGGTACTGAATTAAAATTGAGATATTTACTATTATTTACAAACTATGCATTCTGAGGCTGGCCAATAGATGGCGGCACTGAATTAAAATTAAGATATTTACTATTATTTACAAACTATGCATTCTGAGGCTGGCCAATAGATGGCGGTACTGAATTAAAATTGAGATATTTACTATTATTTACAAACAAACTATGCATTCTGAGGCTTAAACAGAATATTAATTTATGCGTAAGTAAAGTATAATATATCTATGAGAATATTAGTTAAAAATAGTTAAATAAACAAAAGTTATAAACATATTCTCAAACCTACCAAATGAATACGCAAAATTCATACAATATGCTTTCAATTATCTTTATTCATACATATTCGCATAGTTGAATGTGAAAAAGAAGGATTAGTGCATCCTATTATTCTAACCTAACACAAAAGCAAAAGAAATACGCAAAAAGACTTTGACCACCCGGGGTTCGAACCTGGGTCATTCGTACTTAGCGTATACCAAACCGTTACCGCTACCGGAAATCTCAAATTTGTGATATGCTTTATATCTAATAGTCATACTATTGACAAACAATTAAATGGACAATTATTTTGATGAAAATGGATGAAACCCTTATTTTTTCCAAAAAGACTATTAATGAAGAGTCCGATAAAGTCGGTCGATGAAAAAATTAATCGTGTAAATATGGGGAACCATATAAAAGTTACGTTTTTTTATGCTCCTGTGGGAACCCTTGCGAAATCCGGGATAAATTATATCCTATATGTTGGCCAGGTGTATAACCTACATTCATGCCAAATTTGATCAAGATCGGTCCGGTAGAATTAACGTGATGAACGGACATACAGA
Source organism: Bedellia somnulentella (assembly GCA_963576735.1). Classification (NCBI taxonomy): domain Eukaryota; kingdom Metazoa; phylum Arthropoda; class Insecta; order Lepidoptera; family Bedelliidae; genus Bedellia; species Bedellia somnulentella. Next base: position 10,832,745 of record OY755172.1, on the reverse strand, counting down.
CAGACAGACATTTTTTTCCAAAATAGCAAATTTGGCTTCAGTATCGAAAATAAAACATATTCCACCGGTTTTTATTTTTTTTTCTTCAATGTACAGTTTTGACCTCGTTACAGTCTTATTATAGTATAGGTAGATAAATATGAACACTACACGTAATTAACACCAAAAAAAAATCCTACTATTTGTTTCATGATGATTCGTATTCCTCACAATCACAACTAGATAGTGATAGTACAAACGCATCCATTGATCTGGAATCACTGCAATATTTAAAGGATGATGATGCATTATAATAAACTAGTGGATCGGCCCAACTTCGCACGGGTAGCGTTGTTTTTAAATATCTTAGGTTTCTTTCTTAGTCACTGCTCAAGCATTGTGAAATTTAGCGCAATGTTTTCAATTTATTAAATTTATAGCACTCCCTGAACAGTGTAGTTTGGTGATTTTGAATGTGATGAACATAAAGTATAGTCTTGGATATAATTTCAATGTTTATCATATAATATTGAATATATCGTTAGTTTGAGGCTAATTTCATCTGTGTCAATATATGTCTGTTTATCTTTTATTATAAACTTGATAAAAATATATTTTTTTGGGAATGACGATAGGTTTTAATTTGCAATGGGCCACCCACTTCTATGAGGCCAAGCTCAGCAGCCTTTGCCCTACGTAAGATCAGTGAAATATCTGGTCTTAGCTGACCCGACAGACTTCGTACTGTTAACTTTGCTTATGACAAAGCTTAAGCCGTTTTTTCCGGGGGTCATTATCTAGCATTCTGCCAAATTTTATTCATATACATTACATACTTAGCCTTTTTACCTCAAACACACAAACACTAAACTAAACTCTCACACTTATAATATTCATAGGACTGTAACTTACCTTATTGATGATTACAGCTATTTCATAGCATATTATATATTATCTTACAGAATTATTTTTTGGGCAAAGTAGCAGATATCGATAAAGTATTTAAGTTGAAAAAGTCCGCTTTTATCCATTCTATTTACATGTTGAGCTGGAGGTATTTATTGCGGGAAAAGATTAAAAAGATTGGTATATTCTCTGTAGCCTGTCAATACATTTTCGTGAATTAAATGTAAAAATAACTTCATGATATTAATAATTTCATATCATGAAGCATTCACGTAATAAAGCAACATTTTTTTATGAGCCTCACTCTTCATAAGTTTATATAACCCGGAAATATATTGGATTTACCAGCAAAATTGCATAAAAAGTCGCTTACAATGTTGCTTGTAAAATAACCTCATTATATGCATGATATGCGGTAGTTCTACCCAAAGAGCTATCACGGAATAACACACAATAAAAAATGAAAAAAACTGTACAATTGCTTTTCTCTTAATATATATTCAATAATACAATATCTTATCACATGTTTACGCTTAGAGGAAATAAGGAGTATTTTGTTGCGCCGGAACCTCTCTCTCATTGTCAGGAACTGCTTGGAACAGCTTTGCCGTTCTGTCATTAACAGTCTCGAACTCCATAATGGACGCAACGTTGCCACATCTATAACAATAATTTGGTGCCGACCAAATTGTCACTAATCTTCTATCAAACATAAATTTGTACCCTGAAAATAAATTAATAGTCAAATTAAAAAAGATGTTTTGACATTCAGTTGATCCTAAATTTGTTTCAGACAACAGATTTATGATGTTGTGAAGTGTCTGCTTAAGAATACCTCTAACTGATTTCTTCACGCGTGTGTCGTATGAGATGACCCATAACCAACTATCCTTTATTTACTTATTTTCTTCCTCCCCACTTAACTTAATTGAATCTCTGCCTACCCGGTTTTCGGGACCTATAATCGTGAGTATATGAATGAATGTATTTTGATATTTCCAAGCATTGTTTTTAGTCTTACTTAACCCATTTTTTAGCCTTCTAGACTTCTTTGTTTTTTTGGTTGATAAAGATTATTATATATATCGTTAGTTTGGGCGTATATGGGCTGTGAGGAAAGATTATTAAGAGATCCAGAAACAAACGCAAGAATTGTGATAACATTGAAAACTTATCAGATTAATTATCGCTGCAACTTTGGCGAATGGACTTAAGTAAATGTGTCGCAGGAAAAGAAAATGATAGAAAAGCTACATTTTATTTTATTATGTTTGGGGGGCTTACAGCTAAATTTACAATATAAAATAATAACATAGGCAGAAATAGGCCAATAACAAGCTCCCACATATGCATAAAAATAAAGAACATCGAAAGCAACAGAGAAACAGAAGGCTTAACTAAAAAAGGAATTTAACTTATTAATAAAACAACAGCAAGAAAAATGTATATTGTATACATGTACATATTTTGTAAAGAGTGGTAATTCTGCTACTACCGACACGCGGTGTATGATCTTTCAAGATCAAAGAGTCCATTTCAAGCAATATATTTTATTCACAACAAAAATCTACTTAAGTACCTAAAGGTCTGTTAATAATATAGACTCTGGGTTCCTTAACTGGGAGTAATTGACCCTGCAGAGTTAAATCAGACATTTCACGGGGTAACGAAGACACCAATAATATCGTCGATCGTAAAGTCAAAGACGACAGATTCAACGTGTAGTGCCGGCTTAGAAAGTCACTACCACTTTCTACCCACGGGTGTCGTAAGAGGCGACTTAGGGTGTAGGGCTTTTGGGCGATGCGGTTGGAGACCTATCACCAACGATACTTTATTTCTACCTTCTTCTCCCCTATCAACTTCTAAATGTAGCTGAGGCGTTCCAAGCTCTTAAGCTCCGGCTACCCCTTTTTGGGATTTATGGCCGTGAGTATATGTATGTGTGTGTACAGATTGGAAAGTTTTATGTTATTATCTAACTCAAACGTTCACGCCGTATATCCCCGAAGGGGTTGGCGGAGGTACTAATTCTTTTGAACATCACGTGATATTGTCACCTGGTACTCAGAGTAATCACTTTTTGCTAGAACAGTGTACTCCCGTGATAGGGGACATATTTTCTAAGTGAAAATTATTTTAGAGCAAGTATTTTTTCAGCCCACAAAACCATTTTCAATTTGTAGTATAGGTATATGCTAGGAACAAGTTTAAAAACTTACCATCATTAACAAGTTGATGTGCTCTGCATATCAAATTTAGATTATTATAGTTCATAAATAATTCTGTCACATAGCTGCCAAATAACCACCCAGCGCCTCGCGGACTCATAGCCCTGAAAATTACATTCAATATTATTGTAAACTTTTTTTTGGTTTGCCTCTGCTCTGAATAATACATAAATTTTAATATCTTTCTATACAAACTGGCTGTTATTAAAGTATTGGTTAAAAGTTATGAATAAAACAAATTCTTTATTAAGGTTAGTTTGGAATTTCTAAAATCAATAGCTTCTAAACTGTATTGCTAATTTCTATTGCGCAATTTAATACGTGATATAAAACATTTAAAATGCAAGAAAAAAATATATTTATTTACAAATGGATTAACTATGCAGTATGAAATTGGAGGTCTCGTGTAGGTTTTCAAAGATGTCACTCACAAATACAAGCACAACCAAACTTTATAATACCACCTCTGTCTGGACGTAAGTTAACTATAAAAGACTAATTCTTTAATTATTAACACGCTTTTATTAGGTCGACCTGTATGTATGTAACTATGTAATCAAATCTAAGAAAACTAATTTAACCATCTTCTAAACGTCATAGCGTTATGAAAATTGGCAGTTGTATGTGATTTCGATGACAATACAATAATATGGTACTGTCGAGCTGATCTGATGATGGAGCCGGAAGATATGAACTGGAACTTCATGATGGATGATCGTATCATAGCCGTGTTTGGACTTGTTAAAAAGGTCTTGTAACGAACGTTGACCATGATTAGGTTTCAAGGTCTGATAACGACGCCGGAAGATAGGCACTAGCATGCCATGATGAAATATCGTATCATAGCAGTGTTTGGACTTGTTAGAAAGGTCTTGTAATGAACCTTGACCACGATTAGGTTTCAAGGTCTGAATACAATAATATGGTACTGTCGAGCTCATCTGATGATGGAGCCGGAAGATAATAACTGGAACTTAATGATGGATGATCGTATTATAGCCGTATTTGGACTTGTTAGAAAGGTCTTGTAATGAACTTTGACCACGAAATGAACTTTGACCACGATTAGGTTTCAAGGTCTGAATACAATAATATGGTACTATCGAACTGATCTGATGATGGAGCCGGAAGATTTGAACTGGAACTTTATTATGAATATTAGCATACAATGTATCGTTACCAACCCATAACGTCCCACTGCTGGGCACGGTCTCTTCAACTTGAACGACCCGTAATTTATTTTTGACTTTTAAGTGCACTTATAAAAGCGTGTTTTTTAGTGTTTTTTTAAACTATTAATTTATTTCTATTTTAAATTAATGACTCTTCACTTACCATGATTTGACATCAGCTGGATCAGACCACAAAAGATCGCAAAAAGCACCTTTGTGTGGTATTTGTTGATTTCTGTCAATGCACCGTATTTGATCTATCAGGGATATTTCTGGAGATAGGCCTCCATGCACACAGAGAACAGTCTCATCTATTAACTGCAAAAAATATATGAAACATTTGTTATGAAACTGAGCAAATCAATTAAACCTCGATTACTGTATGGGTATCATATCTGTGGTTAGTGGGAAATAAGGCTTAGGTAATAGTTCTATTCAGAATACAATGGGAACTGAAATCGCTCGCTACGATGAAGGACTGCACTCTAAATTACCTGCGCGAGCGCAACGAAAGAGAATGAAGCATGCTCGGTAACCTGTCATTATGAGACATTAGTCGGTTGGCTTTATAAATACCACAGAGTGATAATCTAACTGACTAAGCTTCATATTGAGTAATTACGAAAAATTCACCTTGGGATATGACATACATTTTACTAAATATATCCGTTTTCCCATTGTTATGAATTAAAATAACTGCAGAATATCAAATCTGATTGAAAACACTACGATTTAAAAGGATTTTGGTTTATTTTCGCAACATTTCAAAAATCTGGTTGAAATCGCCCAACAACCGCTTTTATAGTATCTATTGTAATGAAACTTTTTTCACAAGCTATAATGCTAAGTGAACCGTGATACCTCAGTGGGTAGACCATCCGCCTACCATGCAGAGCCGTGGGTTCAAATTCCAAGGCAGCATACAGCCTATATGACTTTTCTAAAGTCATATATGTGGTTTACTTTTCATGGTTAACAAAGGGTGAGGGGAGAGAACATAAGGAAACCCACATGACTAAGTTGCATTTAGTCATGTTACATGTATTGGTACAAGTCACTCTATGGGGTTATATGGCGTCAACATTTGATCTTGAGTTGAGTATTTATAATGGTTATAATCAGTGATCCACAAGAACTTGCTAATTGTAACTCTTCCTTTTTTGTAGATTTTTTTTTGAGGTTTTGACACCCCGCCTAAATTTCCGTTTAAGCCTTAATCTAAATGCAAACTACCTTAACCCAAAGCCTTAACCTAATGCAACTTAAATTAATTTATTTTAGTTATAATCAGTATTATAAAATATAAATTTTTGGTTCAAGAGACCAATATAACATTGTCTAACACAGATATTAATATCAGTATTTTACCATTCTTGGAGGTAACAAGTCACCCATGAAAATATAAAGAAAACCCTAATCCTGTGTGAGAGGATGTCAAAGTATCTACTGTATGGATTGGCAAATCACTTACATGAGTAACTTTTAGACCGATTAAATTTATTAAATATGTTTTATAAAAAATATTAATGAATGCCAATATTTATAGTCAATTACTACAATAAATATTAGGAAGAATTACTTTCTAACTCAACTCAGCTAATCACTTGATACTTCTGAACTCCTTCCACATTTTGCTTGGACAGTGCATTCATCCAATAGGGAGCAGGCCTATTACTGAATTTAAATCTTTTTGTTCATGAAAACCTCATGTGGGGATTATTACTAATAAATAAAGAATAAATAAAGGAAAGCGACGGGGGCGTATACCCGAGTTCGCGGGTTCGAATCCCGCCTGTGTCGAAATTTTTCTTTCCTTTATTTATTCTTTATTTATTAGGCCTATTACTGCCCTATATTTATACTATTACATGACTGAGTACAATTCAGCCTCAGCCAGTGGGTTTTACCACAAAGTTGCCCCTCACTATTAACAACCTTGATAATTTAACCGTACATATAACTTAACAAAAGACACATTGGTGGCCCAACTCAGGATCTGAACTGACTTCTGCAAAAATGCATAGCATGGAATGTGGTTTCAAAGAGCCAATAGAATAATTTTCATTCACCAGTGCTGAGCATGGTGTGGTAAGTTATGTAATTCCATTGGTTTTTTAAAAACACATCCTTCACTATGTATTCTTGTCCATTGAAAGGGGTGGTATTACTTGAATTAATATTAATATTTAATTTAAATTAATTCAGTAGTTAAGTCAGTATTTAATTGTAAAAATACTTACAGCAGCTACAGTAAGAAGATCAAATACTTTACAGCAATCCTTCCATGCATTTGCATTGCCATACTTATTTAAACATTCATCATAAAAACCATAGACCTTTGTAATTTGTGATGTTTCATGGTTACCCCGCAAAAGTATTATCCTGTGAATGAAAAAATATAATTTAAAATAAATATAGATCATATTCAAATATTTTGATAAAATGCTCTATGGGTTAAATTGAAACTGAAGATATTTATGAACAAATACAAATTGCAATAATCTTGCTCTATCCAAGATGTCGTAATATGGATTTGATGTCGCTGCAGTTCGTTGGTTCGAAAGTTATTTGTCCGACCGTAAGCAATTTGTTGAATTACGTAAGAGAAATGGTGTAGTCCTTACATCCTCCGAGAGAACACTAGAGCGAAGAGTTCCCCAGGGTTCGATATTGGGTCCACTCTTGTTTATTCTCTACACTGCAGATCTTGTAAATAGAATAAAAAAATGAAAGTTTCATATATATGTAGATGATTTGCAACTATACATTTCTGGTCATCCCAAAAATATAGTAAACACAGTAGGTAATTTTTTTTTTTTTTAAATGCTTTATTTCGTTTTAATAACATACAAAATTTGTTTACAGTAATTCCGCCAAACTACATAGTAGTTTGTTGGCGGATATAAGAAACATGGAGTGTTAATCAAAAAAAGTAAATTGCAATGGCTGATCCACAGCACGATCGCGGGGAGATGTCCTTCGACCGACCCGCGGCCGAGCTGTAGACCAGCCACTACTTATTACTAATTACAGCATACGGCGCAGCAGCGCGCACTAACGTTTTATATGTAACGTTAAAAACCAGCGATTAACTTCTGAGATATACCTACTTAACCTTTATCGATCTTCCTAGAATTATATCCTCAAGTATGGTAACTTAAGGACACAACTCCAGGAAGTGATTCTTAAGAAGACATTAAAGCTTGGAGTTTGTTGATTTTTGTTTCACTATTTGAGCGTGTTCATTAAATAGTTTAGGCACTAAATATTGGAGGGTGCGTTCTCCGTAGTAATTACATACAATTGTGACGGACATAGTGGAAGTAGCAGCTTAAATAATGACCTAGATCAAATTGCTGCTTGGACGGAAAAGAATTGCCTTGTTTTGAACCCGGCGAAATCTAAGTTCATGATTCTTGGTACTAAGACTCAGATCTCTAATACGTTGGAGGCCTTAACGACTTGTGATGTAGCTATCAAGGATCAACCATTAAAAAGAGTCGATGAAGCACGAAATCTAGGCATACTGATGGACGGGGAACTGCGGTTCGAAAACCATGTTCTGTCAGTAGTTAGCAACTGCTTTTATCGACTCAAAATTCTATACAATATTCGCGATTACCTAAGTGAGAATTTGCGTGTTCAACTTTGCGAATCGTTGATATTGTCTAGGATAAACTATTGTGACGTGGTCTATGGTGGTTGCATACTGGGTCGTACACATAGGCTTATACAACGTGTGCAAAACGCATGCGCACATTTTTGCTATCGTATTCCTCCTCGCTCCCATATCACCCCGTATTTGAACGAAGCAAAACTTTTAAATATGAAGGGTCGTAGATGCTTACATCTCGCAAGTCTTATGTTCGGTGTAGTTAGGCTTGAATCACCGGCTTATTTGCATAAAAAACTGCAATGGTCTAAAAGTGACTATCAGTTCAAAGTCAGGGCGATCTTGCCTCTGCACCGATCAGTGGTTTAAGGTTTGCTGCGTCCAAATGCTGAAACGATATTTCCCCACCTATACGTGCTGTGACTGGTAGAATCACTTTTAAGCGCAAGCTTAAAGAATTCCTACTAGCCCAGCAAAACCCGTCCAGCAAGGCTCCATAGAGCAGTCAAATGTTTTACTTTCATGAAACCTATCCTATCCTATCCAATCCTGTTCTCATTATATTTATATTATTTTTTAGTAGTTGCGTATCTTTAGGTATAGGGAAAAGTTATTTTTATTATTTATACTTTTAGAAAATACTTAACAATAGATATGTTATTCTGAGGTATTCGTTACAATGTATGCTTTTTTTTTGTTATTTTTATTTTTGTTATTTTGTAATGTATTATATATTGTATTCCGCTTGTATGACTTTCGTGCTGTCACTGGAGAGCGCTGACCGAAAATCAGTGCTGTGAGGTAACTCCTCACAGTTTTTGCTGAGTCAGCGCCATTTCACTGTTCAATGGCACAATGTTTTTTTTTTTTAGTTTATCATTTTAATTTGTTAATACATACATACATATACTCACGCCATTAATTCCCATTGGGGTAGGCAGAGACTATCGATCGCCACTTCGTACGATCCTGACAAACCTCTCTAGCTTCATTTACATCCATCAATCTTTTCATACATGCTCTTTTATTCTTCATACTTCGGACGCCAGCCTTTTTGATCACACTCTCAATTTGGTCCAAGTGTGTTCTCCGTGGTCGTCCTCTACTAACATTACCATCCACACTAGCTCTATAGATCCCTTTTACCAATTTTCTATCATCCATCCTCTCTATGTGCCCAAACCATCTCAACATTCCTTTTTCTATCTTTCTTACAATATCATCTTTCACACCACACTTTTCACAAATAACACTATTTCTCACTCGGTCACACAATCTAACATTAATTTGTTAATAATTTCCTCTTTTTGATTTTATGTTTCTTTGTAAACATTTAAGGTATTATTTTTATTGTTTTTTTTTTTATTTTCACTGTTTTTTTTGTAGTTGTAAATATTTTGTTTAACTTTTGTTTTTTTTGGTTTGGTTATTATTATTTTTGTGTTGCATATCTGTTGTGCCATATTTACGGCGAATAAATGAATTTCTTCTTCTTCTAATCTATTTTCATTGGTGTCTGGTTTAGTATAATAGTTGGGTTGCGCAGTTGGAACTGCCAAGAGGCTAAAGAATAGAGAAATCCAAAGTTCTGCAAACCTCTTTTTAAGACAAGAGCCTATATTTAAGTGTGTAGATAAGTATGTGACCATTAAGTATGTTTAGATCAAAATAACAAACAGACAAATCCCGATTTTTTTGAAAAAAATCAAATTGATCGGATTAATTTGATTTATTTGATTTAAATCAGATTTTTTTGATTTAAATCAGATTTTTTTGATATTTATAAAATCCTTTCCAATTTTTAATCAAAAAGCATACTTAATCAAAACATGCCATAAGCTTTATTATCACAAATAGAAAAGTACTTCTAAAAATATGTAAAAAATCAACACACTACTGTAAAAACTAAACAGTTCCACAACTCAAAAATATTTTAAAATGATCAAAAACAAAATTAAGCTTCTAAAACCAAATAACAAATGAACAAATTAAAAAAAACAAAGAATCAGTTAAATCTTTTCAAAAGGAAGACTAATTTCGCAGCTTTCTCGGTGCCTAGCCTATTTCTAACTTTGCTGTGTACCAAATTAAATGCCGAAAATATTCTTTCGACCCCCGCTGAAAAAGCAACTGTACATAGCAGTTGCTTCATTATATCCAATCCTTCTTCGGTTATACATTTTTTTAAATTCTGTAATGCTATCCACCAATCAAGTATTGATTTTAATCATAGATTTTTATAAAAAAATCACTTGATTTTAATCGCGATTTAAATCAGTGATTTAAATCAAGTGATTTAAATCATATCAACCCTGCAAGCTATAGAAGTAGCCTAAAATATAATTTGAAATTATATAAATTTTAACATTAACACACAGGCTTTTCATTATATAAGGGTGTAGTAGTTTACCACAACAACTTATAGATATTTGACATACACACATACATATACTCACGGCTATAAATCCCTAGAAGGGGTAGCCAGAGCTAAGGAATCAGAAATTCCTCAGTCACTTTTGGAAGTTGTGTGGGGAAAAGATGGTGAAATGATGGTTGTTGGAGATGGGTCTCCAACTGCATCGCCCAAAAATCCCTCAAAAGCTCCAAAACCGTAAGTCGCCTCTTACGTACACCCACCGGAAGAAATAGGGTAGTGCTACTCTAAGCCGACACTACACAGCAATAGAATAGATATTTGAGTTGAGAAGATATATTATACAATATTATATTCATTTCTAAATGAACATTTTTGGGCATAAGATAAAAAGATCTAAGGCATGATTAAAACTTTGCTGAGCAGTTTATTGGAAAATTCAATATTAATAAATTATATTATTTGTAATTCATACTTATATACATACATAAACTCACAGCTATAAAACCCTAGAATGGGTACCCAGAACTGCAACATCACAAATATAACAGCCACTTTCGAAGGTTTGAATAGGGAAAACACTATAGAATAAAGGTTTTTGGTGATGGGTCTCCTATCTCCCCCCAATCGCTCAAAAAACAAGTAAAAAATCTTCAATAACCTTAATCAACTGTTATTTAAACCTATGGGCAGAAATGGAAAAGTGCCATTCTAAGCTGACACTACACAGCTTGTAATTCATGTCTCATTATATTTCATAGTATATGTGCATTTGTGAATATGTGCAAGTATTAACAACACTAGCAATTACCTATCAGGATATCTAGCTTTAAGAGCCATTAGAAGAGTCAGAGTTTCCAAACTGTAATATCCTCGATCCACATAATCACCCATAAAGATGTATTTGGTATTTGGTACTTCGCCTCCAATGCGGAACAGCTCTTCGAGATCATAAAACTGAAATAATCAGAGGTATTTAATTGTCTGTAGATATATTTGATTAACTATTGAAAAGATAAACAAAGTGTTTTTTACCTGACCGTGTATATCACCACATACTGTTACAGGTGTCTGCACCGGCTGAACATTAGGTTCTTCTAATAATAAGTCGCATACAATATTGCACAACTCGCGTAAATCATCTTCAGGGAGGTATTTACATTTCTTTGCCACCTCTATCCACTTATCAACCTCATTTATCCTCATTTTGTTCGTATAAAAACTTTAACATAAAATTTTCCAATCGTATCGTAATTCCTCAAAAAAAAAACACAGTATGTATGTTTTGTTTTTTTTGTTTGGATCTGGATTCAACATACAGTCCGTTCATATTTATTTTACCTTTGACATTAATTTTAATTTAGGCTAGTGCTCCGTGGTGTTTTTCGCTTTTTTATTAGGTATATAATGCCAATAAGGATTCAGAGTAGCGCCAGAAAAATTGTCTTAAGGCTATAGGTAAAATAACTGTTAAAGAGCTTATTCCATTACACTTTGTCGTTGCTGAAGTTACTTCAGCAGACGCTTGTTATTCCACTACACAAATTTCAGTTCTAGCGTTCTGAACGTTATTCCACTAGTCTGAATTCAGATTCTGTGGCTTTCAGACGTCTTCATTCAAACAAATGGAATAAGCTCTTAACGGACTGTAGAAAAAGGGATAAACAAATCTATTATGACGCGTTTACATTATCGATGAACGTTTGAAGTTTCAGTTGGAAGCTACTTGGGTGGTGTATACACTTTTGTGAGTAACCTTCATGTGAGACGTAATTTTCACTTGGACAGCTTGGACTCAACTCAGTTTATGCCGCTTAACATATATTTTTTAAATAATAGTTGTTGATAATCATTTTCATCTAGGTTTTTTTTCGAGGCGAGTGAAAAGCAAAAAATACCGCCCCTATTGCTTATGTATTTATGCTGATGCTATCACCAACACTATAATTTTATCACCGGGTGCATTCGCGTATAATATAACGTTACAGATTTAAGCATTACATCAGTGAAGGAGGAGAACCGAGCATTATAATGTACACCTTGTAATGATTGTATGAATTACATGCGAATACTCGTCAGTCAGTATAAATCGAATCTATAATGTTACAGTACACATGAATGCTTAATAATAAACCTTTAATCGAAATCTAGCCAGTGAAAAGAAATATGGCGGCCGTTGGCTCAAAATTACTTGACACCAGGGCCGAAAATTTATAATAATAAAATTAAAAACATAAAGAAAGTAAAGTAAATTAAAGTCATTTCAAATTTAAAGTATAGCAGGTATATATTTAATTTTATTTCGGTTTATTTATTATAGCATTAAACCTAATTTATCTCTTCGAAGAAATCGTTATTACCTGTCATCTAGGCTGCTATAAAGTGTTTCCATTAATGTAATTGTAATCTGGGGCTGTAAGGTACCATTACAGGTGTCCTCCATTGCTAGTTTTTTTGTGGCCACATCTACAGCAAATGTGGCACATGTTTTGATTCTTGATAGTAACTGGCTATGCCACTACATGTTTCTTAATTTTGATTTATTTTTAGGCAATTAGTTATCCCATGTATGTATGAGGCAAGACGCTGAGCAAAAGTTCCATCTGTTTGTTTACTTCTGTTGGTAATCACTAGAAGTCGAAAAGTTGCTCTTTAACTGTGAAAATGGCATCTGAACCGCCTCTGGACTCCGTACACCAAAACAGATTGATGAGATACATACATACTGGTATGGAAGTGCCCAAGTACTTTCCTGGATGTTGGTCTGCTCATGGTTATTATGAAGCAGATAAATTAAAAGCTATTGATGAAGCACTTCAACAAAATGCAAACAACGTTGGAATCATAAATCTCATTGTCAAGGTAGGCATTAATATTGCAAGCTTGAAGCTATATATCCCCTGGGGGTATATATAAAAAAAGCATATTATGTTATGGATGTCAATATTCAAAAATATATATTTTTTTGATACTATATAAATAATAACATTTAATTGGTTTCTGAAATATAATGAAGAAATGAGAAGTATAAATATTGTTAAGATATGACTTCAAACCCACAATATATTTAAGAAATATTATAATGTTGTTAACTCTAAATGTTACACAACAAATGTGACCACTTATCTCTACTTTAATTCTAGGCTTACAAAGATGGATGGTATACTCGGTATGAAACCATAGCATTTGCCCTGTGTAAATGCCTGCTTGTAGGTGGCCAGTCTGTCAAAGAGGCTGGATATAAAGCTGTGTCTGAAATTTGCAACACTCCTGAAGAACTTATGCTGTTTACTAAGTTTACAAGAATTTTGAAAACTGGCAAGTAAAGTTTAAATAAGTCTGCACTTGCTTCTATCTCAATCTTAAGAGCATCTCTCTTTCTAAGTACTTTACTCAAATCCATTTTATATTGTTAATAATTGGCTATCCCTTAAAATTCAGTGATTATTTTTATTAATGTTTTATAAAAATAATTTACGAAAGTTATTTGTGTGTTTCCAAATTTGCCGCACCATTTAATTAAAATAAATTAAGTAATTTTATTGTGACATCATCTTTTAAATATTTCTTTGATATTGGCCTGGAGGCCAAGCACAAACATTATTTTATTGTTCCTCTGTTGGTTAGAATCAGATAAAAATATACAATACTATTAGTGCAAAAGAGATGGCTGTTTTATACCATGCCTTAACCTCCTGAGTCCACAATATTTTTTTATTATGTAATCATCCAAACCTAACGTACTAATTATAGTACAAAATGAGAGTTGCGCTTCAGACCTGAATTGAAAAACAAATATTTTGTTTGTTTTCCATTAATTAGTAAGTGGGATTGATTTTATTACATATGTTTGGTAAATCCTAAATATTATTTCGTAAAAAAAAGATTAAAATATTTGTTTTTTTTTTAGGACGTTAGGTCTAAGAAATATCCAAACTTAGGGTAGAAATATTTTGTGATAAAAATAGCTTGTTAGGTTTCTACTCTTGCTATACGTGACTATGCTCCGGTCTGAAGCGACAAAATATTTTGTACTCATATTAGCACGCTGGGACCTAGGAGGTTATCTAGTTAAAAGGTTGCTTGTGCTAGCTGGGCTGATTATAATAAAGTTATGATTCCCAGACTTTGGAACAAAAATATGTTGTCCAATTGAATACAGTGCTTTTAAATTAGATTTCTATTATCACAAAATGAGGGTTCCTGTTAGTATATTAAATTAAATGTTCTAAATGGTGTTTAATTGTAATTCTAGTATAAGTCATCGCCTAAAATATAAAAAGATGGTATGACAGGTTCAAATTTTTTGTTCAAGGACAATCAGTTCCAATATCAAAATAGCTGGCTGATGAGCAAATGAAAAACATTTATTTTTCAAGAATATTAATAATTAATAGGTAGACTTTCTAGAGTGTAATTATTTCAAAATGGCTTCTTCCCCAGCACCATCAAAGAATACTCTGAATCTGAACATTGTTGATGCTATTAGAGAATTAAAATGCTTGAGTTACTTTGATATAACAAGATTATACATGTTAGGTGAATAAATTAAAATAGGGTTAGGGTATAGGATAGGGTTGTAAATTAGTTGTGTTCATTTCTATTTAAGAGTTGTTTACTTGTATTTCTTTACCATAAAGGTTGACTGGAAGAAATTGCCTTAAGGCGATAATTCTCCCTTTGTGTACATACTTAAACTTATACTTTGTTTACTGTAATGATGTAAAATACTGTTTGTATAAGACTTGGTTGTATAAATAAAGTGTTAAAATAAATAATACTAGAGGTAGAATATCTATGATTAAATTTGCTATTACATATGCAACTACTAATATTTGTATCTTCTCCCAACAATGGTAACCTTTTTTTCTGTCATAATCACATCCCAAAATATATTTTTTTGCTTTAGATGTGTTTTTCGGCAATATTTTTAAAACTTCCATGATATATACAAGACTTTATAGACACAACAGTAGTAGTGTGATTTACTTATTAAAATGTATATTATGTATTCATTGGAAATTATCACGATATTATATTTGCAGGAAATGGTCAAGGCTGGTGTAAGAGTGTGAGAAATTGGTACCTTCACAAAAATCCACTGGAGTTAGCTAAAGAGATGACAAGGGTTAGAGCTCGATATGGCCGATCTCATAAAACATTGATTAGGAAGTCACATGTTAAAATTGATGACAATGATAATGGTTTGTATTTGATACTTAAATTCTTTATCACATATTCAGAAGTATTTATTGTCTCATATGTAAGTACTGATAGAATAAATGAATTTCTTTTTTAAAAATTTAAATAAGTAATTTAAGAATTTTTAGGAATTTAATATTTTTACAATATCATATCAATAGATTATTTCAAGTTGTACCTTTAATAGTGCCATCCTATTATTCTTTCATATATGCGTTGTGATGACAAATGATGTGGCACAGCTGAGATTTTAACATTTTTATTTTGTCTGCAGCACGACAGGCTGTAATCAAATATTCCATTTTTGGCCTCAAACGTGCCAAACAGATGCTGGCAGACAAAGAGGGTACAGCTGAAATTTTTGATTATATTGAGAAAGTGGAAGCTTTACGGTGTTGTGAAGATCCCAAAGCTGCGGCAGTAATGGCTGCAGCAAATAATTTCACATTGGATCATATACCAGGACATCTGCTGACTTCACAGGAAGTAAGTAATAGGGGATATATTAAATGTATTTTTTTGTTTTTGATAGTTGGTTGTATTCTTTTCCATAATGATTACCATTTTTGCATTGTGAATGATTACATTCGAAAAAAATACATGATTTGAAATCAGTCGTCGTCAGTGACATATAAGCATATTTTATTTAGAGAACCAAATTATAATCCAGTTAATAAATTATATATAAGCAGAACTGTGATTTAAGAATACATGTTATATCCCAAACTTTCATTTTAGGTATGGGAAGCTGTGATGCCTCAGTGTAGTCTCAGAGAGCTGCTAGGTCACATCCAGAGAATCCACAATATGGGTTATTTATCAGACAACTCATCTACAACAGCTATCATATTATCCATTCTCAATAATAAGGACATCATTGAGAAATCAAACGTCACCCCCCTTGAAGTTTACATCACATTGTGTGACTACAAGAAGAAGTGCAGGTATGATTAGGATAAATAATTGAAGATAGCTTCTTCTAGCATATGTTACCATTTCTTGCTTGTTTGTTTAATTTACCGATCTTTACACATATCTTCAATATTACTAGCAATATTAAGGCACAATTACAGTGCTTTAACTAGGGCATATATTAATTTAATATAAATGAAACACTCTTAAACTCTTTACTTATGATTTATTTCCAAAAAACATTACAAATTAATAACAACTTCTTTTTGCTTCCTTTTATTTTTAACTCTAATTATTTTTAATCCAGACCATTGAAGTTCTTGAAAGCCAAAGTAACAATGGAAAGAGAGCAGCGTCGCCGGACGAAACAGATATTCGACCACGAAACTAACCTCTGGGAGTGGAATGTCTCTAGGCGACATCCTAGGGAAGCTAAAATTTGGGGTGAGGAAACTATATTTTTATTAAACTACATCTATCATGCTTACAAAATTGATATTTGTATTGTAGTTACTGTGTTGCTTGCGATGGCTTGTTGCAGCTCGTTTTTGTGTTCTTGACGTGTTAGACTCTGCAGAAATTAGTATTTGTGTAGATTATATAGGCAACAAATGTTTAAAGGTCACTTATATGGGGATGCGAAACTTGGTAAAAGTGGTTTAAAACTTGAGTGCCATGGCTGTTAAAGATACCGTAGAATGAATTGTCATTTTTGTCGTAGTCACTGATGTAGGCCTGCGTGCTTTCCTACCTGGAGAGCTAGTACGAGCGCTATTATATCGACACGATAACGGTTAAAATGAGATGGCAGTATAAGATAATAAGTAAGTGCGTAAGAGATGGCTGTTTTATACCACGCGATTACTAGTTTAAACACCGCTCGTACTAGCTACGCTGATACAGCTGATTTGATTTTTTCTTCAGACATAGTTTTTTTTTCAATATACTACACAGTAAACAATACCAAACACTGTGTTCTTAGGCAGTCTACAACAGAATATTCCATAATCTTTTTTCTAGAAGGTTCTGAACCTAAGAAAACATTTAAAACATCTAGCGTAAAATCAAGTGTAGCGAAACCCAAAAATGAAATTTATATTGGCATTTAAATTGTCCCTCAGTAACTAATTTGACAAATCATCATTCAAAATGTAGTTTACCACAGACATAATAACTATGTACCCAATTTATCACGGGGCGGCAATTCCGAGGTATGTTAGCGACGCACGCGATCCAACCTCTTTCGTCTTATTAGCGATCTCATTAATTGCAATAATTTATTGTATTAACCGTCATGCTTGCTGCACAAGTCGGGCATATTATAGCTGTTACCAATATGGTTTTACGATGATACTTTATTAGTTTATTTTATTTACTGATATCTTTCAAATGTCTGAGATTTCCTTACTCACTGCTCACCCCTAAAAAATTGCGTGATGATATTTTAGCCCATAGCACTACTGAATAGTGTAGCTTTCTGATGAAGAAAAAACTTTATCATTGGTTCAGTATTTCTGAAGATTAGCCCCTACAAACAAACGATCTAAATAACAAACTTTATCTACAGGAAAAGGCCAGGCAGGGCTGTAATAAGATGACAAAGGGAAAACTCATAGCATATGATTATTGCAAAAAGTAAATTAAAAAAAAATCGTACATCATCAATTCATAAAATTTTAAGATCTATCAAAGAAGCTCAATGAAAAAAATACTACCCCAGATGCAGAGAGACATGGGTTAAATAAAATCATAATTTGGACCTACTCCAAAGTTCTTTCTAGTCCTATGTGTTGTTCACACCATTTTTTTCTAGTTGAAAGCGATGAGACAATGGCGATGGAAACACCATGACAAAAACCACGTGGATTTTACTAAGTAACGTGGAAATATATTCTTACAAAGCGGCGCTAGGCCTAACATACCCTCTATCACGTGGGGTTTTGTCCAAGTAAAAAGTGGAAACTCCGATCTAATCACCACGTGTAAAAAATTACACTTTAAGGCTACCTACACCTACCTATACTCACGGCTATGAATATGTTCAGTGAAATCAAATTATATTTCGTACTTTACCTTCCTTACTTTATAAGATTACTATCGAAGTTAATCATTTTTTATAGCTCTTTCAGTCGTCAATTTAATAAAATAATACTTGAAGAGCATGTCCCTAATTCTTTTGCCGTCGCTCTCAATAGATGCTTCTTATAAGATCACCTTAATCTTTAAGCATATATATGATTTTGGTTATGGTTTGGTAAAACATCCTTTGGAAACCCACGTGACTAAGATAACTTGGTCATATGACAGTGTATTAGCAGCAATAGACCAATCCATTACAAAAAGAATATACTGAATTAGTGTCTTTGCCAAACCTACGTAAATAAAGAGCGAGTGACTACTGATGCGAACTCCTTCTTTCCTTTGTTTCTTAACACCTAAGTAGCGTCAGCGCTCCCTACCCCCGTTTTTTTTACAAATTCGGAAACTCTTTACAGATAGAATGCAAGTGTTGAGAACGCCTACCTATCACATAATTAGAATGAGGTCGCGGGTTCGAGTCCTGATAGACCTCGTTTTTAAAACGTACCCTTTTTATGTTTTAAATTGATAAAAGACATCAAACTAAACAACTTTGCCTATGGAATGCTTATCTAAAATATTGTAATTTTCATAATAATTAATACATAAAAAGTGTCGGACCTAGATCAAACTGAGATAGTATAGTGAGGTTCTTAGCCTCAGCTGAAATAAATAAAAAACATCTTGTGATTTGACCATATGTTTTTTATTTTAGCTTAGGCTAAGAAACTCACCATACTATCTCAGTTTGATCTAGGCAATGACACTTTTCAATTAATAATTATTTTGAAAATTAAAATATTTTAGATAAGCGTTCCATAGGCAAAGTTGTTTAGTTTGATGTCTTTAATCGATTTTAAATATTTAAAGGGTATGTTTTAAAAACGAGGTATAGGCCTATTGAGTAGAAATCAAAAATGATTATTTTAGTTGTTTTTTTTTCCTTCATACATAATATAAATACCTTTCTTTCTCAGGAATTGACGAGCCCCCAAACCAAGCCATCGTAGGGGCGTTAACGAAGCTGATAGACCACACTTGGCTGCTCACTGCAGCTACCGGGGCTTCTTATTTCATCACCATGGATATGAGAAATCACATGTTTAAAGGTATTGTACACTAATGAATAACTACCAACTAACTAAACTCAATTGCTGCTTTTTAAATTTATATACATATACTCCAAAAGATAACCCTCCTTCTGAAGCAGTTGGGAAATAAAATAACACCATTAACAAAAAAATATATAAAGTGTTTTAAGCAAAATGTTAAACTTAAACTTGTTTTTGGTTTAGTTAAAAGTCTTTTCAAACGTACACATTCTTAAAATAACAGTCCAAGTCATTGAAATCGAGATGATTTTTTACCAAACTAACACAAATTCTTCCCTTAAACCTACTAATCGCTTGTTTATAAACTAACTCATTGCTTTGCTACATTTTTTTTCCTTAAATCCAGGTCGTCATTTCTGCAAAAGCCTCTCGATCCCCAACAAGAGCAAGAAGGCGATGAAAGCCAAAGCAGCCAATCCGGAGCCAGCAGTCGCTGAGACTGGCGGAGGAGGTGACGCTGACAACGCTGAGAAACCCAGCAAGAAACACCTGTATGCCGAGTGCTTTCATAACAAACATGTCACTCCGGGACATGTCGGTATGACAACCTTTTTTTATTGGTACATATTATATATACTCACGGCTATGAATCCCTTGAAGGGTAGTCAGAGCTCGGGAATTAAAAATTCCTCAGCCACTTTTGTGTTGCGTGGGGAAAAGATGGTGAAATAAAGGTTGTTGGGGATGGGTCTCCAACCGCATTGCCCAAATATCCCTTAAAAGCCCCAATACCGTTAGTCGCCTCTTACGTCTCACAGGAAGAAATGGGGTAGTGTTATTCTAAGCCGACACTACACAGCAATTTTATTTATAATTTGTTATTGGTAGTTGTTGTTAAAGTAAATTAAATTGAGAGTGTAATAAGTCAAAAAATATGATTGATGGTATGCAAAAGAGAAAATGTAGCTTGCTGAAAATCAGCGTGCAGCAGCTGACGTGTCCTGCGAGATACGCGGCTGAGGAGCATATACTGAGCCAGAACCAATTTGGCAATATGATACTTGAACGGTTTTTTTGTTACTAAATCATTGTAATTTTTTTTGACAAATAATTTCGTTATTCTTCTTCTTAAAATAAACCGTCAACAACATAATTTATGATCTATTAAATAAAAAAAATGATAACTGACAACTCAGCGATTTTTCTTGATATTCTATGTTGATGATTATTAAGACCCGTCTAACGATTGATTAAAAAGTTAATACAAAATAGTTTCGGCAATAAATAATAGTGTGTTGTTAAATGCTGATTATTAATCGTAGTCTAAACGTAGCATCACAATTTACATTCAGTGACTTACTGACAACTAGTTCGATTTAGCAGGATACTACGAGCAGATGATGATTTTTACTCAAGAAGTAACCATTGATATATTTTTGTCCGATAACTTTATTCACTTATATATATATTAAAATTGAAAAATTAAGTTCCTTTTATGAGATGTCCCATTGAATTTCAACAATTTGATTGTAAACCCAATTTCAGCTATAATTCTGGCTCTTCAAATTTTGAAACGTGAGAAGAATGTCAAGATCGCTGTATTTACTGAACAAGGCGTTAAACTCGTTGGCAAGAAATGGGCAAGCATTGAAGAGGCAGAAACAGATCTTCGCGTAAGTATAATAATTTACTTACATTGCGAGTTTAAAAAAAGTAAAAAAAATAATAAGTTGTTTAAAATGACGCAAAACAGCAATTTTGTTTAACTAGGACATATGTTATTTTTTTAACAATATTTCATGTTAGTAGGTAGCTATCGGGCATCGGATTTTCCAATTTTAATTTTAAAGTGCTATTTATTATAGATTATTTTTGTTTATTGTTGTAATTGGGCTATGACCAAGAATAAAAATTATCTTTCTATCTTTTACCTCAACTCGCGTTTAACCCTATTGCCCCACGTTTGCGCTAGAAAAAAGCTCTGTATTGCGATATTATGGCACCCTTTCTATACAGCAAATTGTACCGGACGACGCAGAGTAGGTAGGACGTCTATAGACTGATGTGATGATGTATTCAATACAGCACCCAGCCCCTGAAAACGATACGTTGCTTGCCAAATTGGCCCTGTGATTGTCATACAGTTGTATTTTGACAGCGACATTATTGCAACTTGTGAGACAATCGGCGGCCGCAAAGATAGATTAGGAGTACGATCACCTTAACAAATTCTGTCCAGCCTCGTTAGCATGAGGCGTGTGAGACCGAGTAAGTCATGTGAGAAGTGAGATACTGACAGAGTTCATATGAGCAATCTGTCAGTTTCTCACTTCTACGCGCTCTCACAACCTTCATGTAAATAGTGCTGAAAACCATTAAACACTAACTCAATTGCAGAACAAAGACCTCGGCCGCGTCCAACTAGACGCTCCAATCAAGTTCGCGAAACAGAAGAAACATAAAGTGGACGTATTCATCAACATGGTGGACCGGACCACTCGGTTCACAGAACTGGACCCCAAAGACCGCGGCGGTCGTGGACCCGCGGGTAGATATGGAAACCCGCCTGTGGACCCCAATGTCGTCGATCATTGCCCAGTTCGGGCCTTGAAGTCTTATAGGGAGACTGGGGTTAAGGATGCTAAGTGAGTCTTTGTTTTTTTGACTATTGGTTGAGGTTCGCTCTATGGTATTATTTATTCTGTGTCGCTGTTAGCTGCCATTTTGCGTGTGTCTTGTACTCAAACGCGCTCATGTGTTTTCCATGTTTCCTGTTATTTCTTATTATTAACTTGTCATATTTGTTAATTTTCTGTTCACCATTAATTCTCTTTTTGAATTCGCAGCCCAAAAAAAAGGAGTTGACTTAAGTGATCATACTTTCATTGAAATTAAAGTGTGCCTGGCCAAATAGGTTTATCCCACCAAAAAACATTTTTATGTAAAATGTTGCCAAGACGAGCCCATATGACTCTCACTGTCAAAAAGTTATCAGATCTCATGTAAAGCCAAGCTCCTAACACTACACGCCCTAACTCTGCGAGGCCTAACTTTACAAACTCTACACCTTAGTCAAAATATGTGGCTTGGCCGTTCGTTACTACAAGAACCATTGTATAAAACAAAATTAATGAACAGTGAATTAATTTTTCACCTTACGCCGATGTGAATGTAGCAAAATGGCCAAGCCACATATTTTGACTAAGGTGTAGAGTTTGTAAAGTTAGGCCTCGCAGAGTTAGGGCGTGTAGTGTTAGGAGCTTGGCTTTACATGAGATCTGATAACTTTTTGACAGTGAGAGTCATATGGGCTCGTCTTGGCAACATTTTACATAAAAATGTTTTTTGGTGGGATTTCATTTCTTTTTGTAAGTTGTTTGTAACATATTTTTTTTAAACAAGTAGTACCTATACCTATATATATTTATCAAGTTTTAGATCAGATTAGACCTCTAGCGTCAAAAATTAAAATTACAGGTCTCATACAAACTCCCATACCCTAGTTTAAGGGGTCGGAGGATGAAAGTTACAAGTTTTATAATTTTTTTGTTGTTTGTGTGCTAATACTAGCTTACATACAAAATTTCAGCTTTATAGGACATTAGGAAATACCCTAAGAATTTTGATGATCATCAGTGAGTCAGTGACGAAATCAGCGTTTTTTAGATATAAATAAAATCTGAAGTATAAGAGCTAAAGTAATTAAAACTTTATAGGTTCAATAAGTCCGCTATTAACAATATATCCCGAAAATTTTGTTGATCTAGCATAATCCAAACCCAAGTTATGAATGTCTAAAAAAACGACGAAGCGCTTCGAGAAAAGGTAGGTAGTGCCCATGCGCTTCGCTTGGTTCGTCTTGGCGGGGGCACTACCGTGCCCCCAGATAACCTCTGACATGTCAAAAAATGGCAGCTGTCAGAATTCTACGCGCAATAAAAAACTAGGTATATGTTTTATATCTTGCACTATAGTATTGTAATATATATTTTTATACAACAGATTGGTAGTGATGTCGCTGGCGTCTCATCGGGTAGCTACCACGGACGGGAATGATGAAGGGGTTCTGGATGTGGTCGGCATCGACGAACATGTGCCCAAACTTATTGATGCTTTTGTCCTAGGACAATTCAAGTAAACTTACAGTTTACAATACAGTTTTAACCTATGTTTTTTTATGAATTGCCACCTTACGGTTTTTATTGAAGCTTTTTGAATTCGTTTTTTATTTGTCATTCTAGTTTTAAGAAACTGTTGATTTTTTATTTGTGTTCTACTACCTGACTTTTATTAAAAGCTTATTCAATTATAGGCTCTGAATTAGCAGACTTATGAAGTATATAAATAGCTTTTTACGCTTTGAATCCTCATCGATTTCATACTGATGCTGTTATAAGTATTTTATATCTTATTAATTGTTTTATTCTTTAATTTTCATGAAACACTTCTGAAAGTCCGTTAAATATTTAGTATTTTTTCAAAACTATGTTCGGACTAAAGCTGAATCTTAGTAAGCGAACGAAAAGATTTGAGACTCAATTGATGAACAGTAAGCCTTAGTTGTTATATTTTCTATTGAAAAATACTGTAAGTTACCTTATCTTTATAACGCCAGAACATTAAAATAACTAATATATACCTACTAAATTTTGTTTCTTCGCGAATCACGGTTAGCTGGCCTGGCCCACAGAATCTTTTGTTTTGTTTAAATTTTACTTAAAATAAAAGTTATTAATTGATTTCAAGATTAAAGTTAATCTAGGTTAAGATTTTTTTGATTTTGTCAATTTTGAAAGCACATATTTGTTAGCTTCGGTAAAATTGTTGAGATTCAGTATTGAAGAATATATCATGTTACACATTTTAGACCACATTTGTTCGAAAATCATATTTATAACATAATATTTAGATTGCATTCAAGTAGTTTTAGGGTGTTTATTATAAAATAACTTACACAAATTAGAAATAAAATTAATTTCATTATCATACGCTCATTAATAATTTTATAGCATTTAAACAATGCGAAGTTTTAAATTTTAATTAGCCTTAATAATACGTAGTTTTGGGAAAAATTATTTCACTTAAAACCATTGGTACATAGTAACAACCAGATCAGACCAGCTATATTGAGCTTTTCGTATGATTTTATGTTTAGAAAGCTAAATAAGATAAATATATTGATGTTGTTTACTGTGTAACTGTAGAATGCTTCAAAATAACGATGTTATCTGTAGGTCACTTTTGAAATTACTCGCCATGCAGCTTGGCTGGTTTAGATCTGATCATTTATGGCCAATATTCTGCATTGATTGTTAATTAAAGTGAGCCAAAGAAGTTTTGATATAATTCACATACAGGAGACACCAGTCGTGCTCAATGGCTTAAATAGTAACTCAGTGGTAGCTTTAAATCAATAAACTGGTTCCCTTAAACTCTCCAAGTCATTACTTTGTTTTACAACCCGAAAGTGAGTTACACTAGTTTTAAGCTTATTTGACTTTGTACGTTATTTTAAATATAGATACATTGCGTGGCCAAAGCAAAATGCATTTTATTAATTTATTAAACAAAGTACTGGCTGGAGACGTTTTCAATATAATGCAAACAATCGTTCTCTTTAAGTGTCTTTAAAAATATTTTCGATGTGAATTTTTCTTTAACAATTATTAGTAAGTAAGCGACCGTCGAAATTTGGTCAAAGATGAAACTACTGAATACGGGCTTCTCAAATCTGTGATCACTTGGTACTCTCTCGGGTTAAGTATTTTAATAGGTGAATAGAAATTGTTCTGAAAAGTTGCTGAAATTCATAATCTAAATTATAACAGTAACAAACACAGAAAATGTTTTAGCATAATAAGTATGTTTGTCATATTATTGGCACGCAATCAAATGGAATGGACAATTTGGACCCCATAAAAATCCGATATTAAAATTGATACATTAACGCCAATGGAGCAGTCAAAAGTAGACATTTCAAATGTCTGCCTTTGTCCATCACATCGAAACAGATTTTTTTCGTAAACTCCACTTATACTGAATGACCAATATATTTGAAATGTAAAATTTACATGTAAACGTAGAGCTGACGTCTCTAAAATGTCGATTCCAAATCAGATTGCGTGCGTATCGTTTAACCTAGAATTAATTTAGTCTTAACACTAAGCTTAGTATTTATTGTGTCGGCGTCATTTTGGTTTTTCGGCTATTTTTTGTATGACTTCTTCAAGTTCTAACTTTGACGAAATCTCAGCCATTGTTGGTACATAGCAAATTGTGTCTGTAATTTCTACTGTTACCTAAAATGTATGATTTGTATTTGTGACTAGTCACTTGTCTCAAAAAATAGCATTCTGTGATTAAATGATGTCTTGGCGACTCCGAACTATGGTGATAAAAATCTGGCTAAAGTTTTCTTTTAAACCTTGGATTCGAAAAAGATTAATGGGAAACGAAGCCAACTTAGATATAGGTCTGATGTACTAAATATTAGTACGGAGCTAGTTACAAAAACTGTGTTTTGGTTTGACTTATGTATCTCTACTTACTTTCGTTACGTTTTTGTTAACATAGTTTTTTTAACCCAGTTACATATTCGCTGTAATGTTTTACGATATTCTCTGAAATTAGTCATTCTTATAATTTGAATCTGGATATTCTTAGCGTTTTCATATCCGTCCTAAAAGCAGTGAAGATATTTGAATACCGAATTCATTATTATTTAGTTAAGTCAATAGTTATGTTTAATCCTCCACAGCCGCATATCAAGTGCACCACATATGTATACATTTTACAGTGTTAAGAAACATGTACTTGCATGATTGTTTTTACAGTTAATAAACCTATTTGTGTATTTTTATAATGTCTTTCATTTATATCTATGTCATTAAATATATATGAGTAGATAACATAAGAAAAACAGGAGTAATATCATAATATCTGAGGGTTGAAATTAGTTTGTGTTTAAGATAAGGAATAAAGCCAAGCATTTGTGCATTAATGAAAACTACCTCCTTGTTAACTACACTGTCCTTAATCTTTCCACACCAAACTTCTAAAATTCGCTGAGGATTCGGAAATTCTGAAGCTCTGGCTACCCCATTTACTGGCCTTTAATATATTTATGTATGACCCTTTACTGCTGGTGAGTTCACAAAAAAGAAAATGGTTTCATCGTAAATCTGAACTAGGCAATATATCTATGAAACTCACTTGTAACACACTGTTTACAACTTAATACATCCAGTCTTAAAGTTTAATCCAAATGCTTTTAAAAGATACAGTTTAAACTGGTTGAAATAGCGAAATACGAGAATTTGCTTTGATCTAAAAATTTATTCCCTCAATAGCTATTTAAACCAAAGTGTTTCTATCAAGTAGCTAAATCTATAAAATGGTTGGTGGTTCCAGAAATTAACCATGTTCACTAATAATTACCTCATTTTTCTTCTTTCGAAGTAGTTATATACTTTCTATGTAGTATACAGGGGTGGAAAATGGTCAGTAAAATCCGCCTGTAAAAGTAAGTTTTTACGAAAATAGTTAATTAAGTCGGTATTTTAGGGATCATGGGCTATGTTTGCTCTTCAAAAGTACGGTGGAATGCGTCATTGGGATTATACGTAAAAAAGTGCTACAAGTGAGAGTTTGTATATTTGGGAAGTTTGTTTACTAGGAATGGCAAATGTGATGAAGATATCGAAAGAAGGGTGAAGGGAGCACTGAATAGAATAATGACCAGTAAATCCCGGATGGGTGTGCATGATGCTGTTCTTGTTCCTACGCTTATTATGGCAGCAAATGTTGGGTGTGACAGTAGAATATGAACGTACATTAAATGCAGTAGATATGAGTTCCCTAAAAAAAGAGATGTTAGTTTATGTGATAGAGTGAGAAATAGCGTGATTCGTGAAAGGTGCGATGTGATAGATGATATGGTTTTGGCACATAGAGAGGATGGATCATTGTAAATTAGTAAAAGATATTTGTAAAGCCAATGTGGAAGGTATGTTATGAGAAGACGACCACGAAGGACCAATTTAGATGAAATAGAGAATGTGCTTAAGAAGGCAGGCGGCCGAAGTGTGAAGAATAAAAGAGCATTTATGAAAAGACTGAAAAATGGCTACGAAGGTTTGCCAGGATTGCACAAAGTGACGATCGATAGTCTTTGCGTACCCCAATGGGAAATAAGGGAAGTATTTTCCTCCTTCGAGCGATCAATCCAATACACACTGAGAGAATGGATGTGCGAGAGCTTCGGAATCAAAAATGCTTCGGCCTCTTTCGAAGGTAAAAGATTATTAAGGTCCCCAGTCCCCAATCATTCCTGTAACTCCAAAGTCGCCTCTTACGATACACATGGGAAGAAATGGGTTAGTCACATTCTCAGCCAACACAACACGGCTATATTATTATTAGTAGTCGATTTATAATTCCGTGTTTTTATTAATCCTTTTTAGGGTTTCGTAGCCTAAATGGCTATGGAAATGGTTTCGGATGGCAAAAAACGGCACATTAACAGTTTCTTCACGTCTGATTTTCGCAGTAAACAAAAACATAGTATGTTAAAAAATGGGGGGCTCCCTATATAAGTAGATAACTAAAAACAATTTTTATTATTTTACCTGTATCTTTAAAAATTACATCATAGTTTCTCAAACTTTATTTTTTGATCAATAGTTTGATAGGTATACGCCCGATTTCTGAATTGAGTATTCCAGCTGAGAACAATTTAAGTATCGTTCTGTCGCATTGAAATCTTAACAACTGAATGAGACAAAACGATACTTAAGTCGTTCTCGGGCGATAAACTCCTAAAGTGGTGAAATTTGTGGCTCCTCTTACTTTTGAAATAAGAAAGTGTCAAATACAAGTAAAATTTATAATGTAGATCTCAACGACAACCAACAACGGAAATTAATTAGAAAATATATTCAACAGTTTTCGTAAAATCTTAAATCGTTGGACTCGCACTTGGCCATTTCTTTCAGAAAGATTTGTAGCCCACCCCGCTTCTCGGTCCGGAGGTTTCGGGTTCGATCCCCGCTGAGAGCAACATTTATGAGATGGGCGTAAATACTTCTTTCTTAGTCTTGGATGTTATTTATATGTATATAATATATCGTTGAGTTAGTATCCCATAATACAAGTTCTACTTAGTTTCGGGATAACTTGATCTGTGTATAATACAATATAATTTTATTTTTATATATATTTATGCCGTGTAGTGTCGGCTTAGGATAACACTACCCCATTTCTTCCGGTGGGTGTACGTAAGAGGCGACTAACGGTATTGGGGCTTTTAAGGGATTTTTGGGCGATGGGGTTGGAGCGGCTATTCCCAGTAGTCTTACTGGATAGTCTTACCAGTAGGACTAATGGGATTTTTATTCCTAATAGTCTTACCGAAAGTAGGACATTGTCTATGGCGTATTTTTCCCATTAGTCTTACTTGACATTTGTTTAAGAAACATAGACCTCGTAACTATTAGACATAGACAGTACCTTATTAATATATTTAATACATACAACGCCTACAACACTTGTTTGTAATTTTCAGTTTTACTGATTTATTACTAAGGAATGTACATTTTAGACACGATTTTTTTCTATTATTTTGATAAATGAGAAGTTATAACGTTTATAAAGTTTTTTGGAAATTGTAACTTAAGCAGCTATAAAAATGTACGTAAATTTAACTTTCAATGGAAAAACTGTAAGATTTTTTTTTCCGATGCTTAATTTATCTTACCTATTTTTGGGTCTGCTGTCTCTATGTCCAGAGGTCGACGTGATATTTTTCATGAATCAGGTTATTAATAGGGTTGTTGTGGTCGGTTTGTTATATAAGTTATGTTGTTAGGTCACATAAAGTTGACCGACGGCTTCGTCATGATAAATTTTTTGGGCAGCACAGAACCGGTTTTTATGGAGATCTTTCGGAAAAGTCTTTCTCCACCTGTGGACGTCTTTTGGTTGATTCTTCTGTCTGATTATTCTATAATTCTGCTTTTGATAAACTCCAACTGATAATTTTGTATAAAACCAATAAGCTTTTTTATTTATGCTACCCTGGTACTTTAAATACAAAAAATATATTATAAATACATAGTTATTTTACCTTTTGAGGACTGTATTTTGGCGGAAAATATATTACAACCACAAACCCATTCCCATGTATATCGCAAATTATTTAGTTCATGGCAAATACACCTCAATAACATATAATGTGACAGGAAATCAGCCAAAAAAGAATATTCGATTTTAAATCATACATTCAATTTCACTAAGGAGGTATGTCTATGAATCTTATTTGGTCTACATAAAAGTTGGACCATTTAGAGGCACCAAAAAGTTTTGATTGGTTAGTAAGACTAACCCATCAAAACCAATGGTCATACTAGTAAGTCTATTGGGACAAAAAATCCCAACAGTCCCACTGGTAAGACTATCGAGTAAGACTACTGTGAATAGGCGGGTTTGAGACCCATCACCAACAACCTTTATTCCACCATCTTTTCCCCACGCAACTTCCAAAAGTGACTGAGGAATTTCTGATTCCCTAGCTCTGGCTAACCCTTCAAGGGATTCATAGCCGTGAGTATATGTATGTATGTAATTTTATTTTTATAGTCTTGTTACATGCCCAGTTTCATGTACTAACGTAGCCTAGTTCTTTAGAAGAGACGAAACCATTTCCGAAGTCATTTAAAATGAACATAACTCAAACCTTTACGCCGTTTATCCCCGAAGGGGTTGGCAGAGGTACTAATACTTTTGAAAATCACGTGACATTGTCAGCTGGAATTTAGAGTACCCACGTTTTTCTTGGACAGTGTACTCACGTGATAGGGGCAGTCCTACCGCCGTTTTAGTACAAATACTGCCACATGACAAAGTACAACTTAGACGTATGGGTTTCCTCACCGTTAACAACCATGATAAATTAACCACACATATGACTTTTTTAGAAAAGACAAATTGGTGTAGGCCCGACCCGGTATTAGAACCCTCATCGTCTGATATCAGATTCTCAGGAAAGTGGATTTATAAATAAAACAGAAATATGTGCCTGAAGTCCTTTAATTTCAAGAACATCTTGTTTTATTTTAAATACATAAACTGCCAATAGAAATTCAATCTCTATTATAATCAAAAGTATAATCGAAGTAGGATTGATCAAAACTTTGCACGCGAACATAACCATCTTCTCCTCCTGACGCATAACTTCTGCCATCGGGATGGAAAGCTAAACTGTTGATGGGACCAAAGTGACCCTTGATGCGGCCAAACTCTTCTTCAAACACTAAATGGAAGAATCTGGCATCGAATTTACCCTGCCTTGTGGATGTGGTGGTTACTTCCATAGCATCTTGTCCACCTCCTAATACTACATGGTCTAAAATAGGGCTTAAAGCTGCAGAATTTACTGGACGTTCGGTTTTATATTCTTTAAGGAGTTCCAAAGAGCTGGTATCAAAAAGTTTGGCAGTCTGGTCCTTTGAAGCAGTAATAAACATAGTTCCATCCCTGGACAACTGCATGTCATTGATTTGGTGGGTGTGCTCTTTTACTGAGTGAATCTTTTTCCCAGTCTGAAAGGTTGAAATTGTATATATTAGTAAAAAAGCTGGCTAGACAAATTTTGAGGTGGATTAGTAATATTGGGATGAGTGTACTAACGGTATTGGGCCTTTTAAGGGATATTTGGGCGATGCAGTTGGAGACCTTTACTTCACAATCTTTTCTCCACTCAACTTTCTAAAAGTGGCTGAGGAAATTCTAATTCCCTAGCTCTGACCCCTTCTTGGGATTTATAGGCGTGAGTATATGTATGTATGGAAGTTAATTTCAGAAAGAAATCTATTTTGGAAAACAAATTCTCCATTCTTATTAAAAAAGCTATTCCAAAATACTACACTGTATAGGAATCTAACTCAGATAATTTCATTTATTTGTAGTTGTTTAAATTCATATTATGCTGTACTGCTTACCCTAAGGTCCCACTGGATAAGGTCTCCAGCTTCATGTCCAGTGATAATAGTTTCATCTAAAGTGCCCCAAACCATTGAGGTCACTTTGGAGTCAGTGATTTCCCATTTCAAAATAGGGGATTGTGTCGAAATTGAGTCATCAACTGTTCTCGTGTCGACAATGAAAACCTGAAATCAAATGAAAACATAAATTATAAAACATAAATGGCAATTGCAAAAATCCCTAGTCTGCTTTAATAAATATTCTAATTCATCAAATCGCATGTAAAGACAACCGAAAAATGATGTCCAAAATACTTTTATTACCAACAAGACAAACTTTGTATTGTAATTTATTTATTTATTTTTTTAATAAATAAATTAGGTAGAAAAAACTCTTGTTATCATTGTCTAACATTAATCTCTGCTGTTATGCTACACATGCTGTAGCAATATAATGTACAATTGCTGAATTAATACTATCAATATCGGAATGGAAGAAAGGTTTTGGTTCAATATGAAATCCATTAATAAGTCACAGAATCCAGAAGTGTGTAAAATTTAATTATTACTTTTATTTATTATGATCTTAAGTAAAAAGTTTACAAAACACAATCAGATATGATTTTTGTATAACTTTTGGCTAATTATTTTCATATTATATATTTGTTCCAGAAGACCTAAAGTTTGACACCTTTTTGGAAGGGTGTATAATGAATGGTATTGAATTAAAACAAACCCATTCTTTCACTTAATTTGTTTAAACATGAAGGAAACTCGGTGCTACAGCAGATATACGCACAGCAGTTTATTAAGTTAATTTATAATATTTTATATCACACATTTTGCTGTGACCATTTTATATACATCAACATACATAGACAACTATATATTATGTTATGATAGATTTACCATAGAGGTCATATACCTACTCCAATAAAACAAAGCAAACTTTTGACTGAATTTATTAGAACTAATGGCTATTACTAGCAAACAACATGTACTGCATAGTGTAGCTTAGAGTTCTAACCTATTTTGCCCGGGGGTTTTCATGAAAGGCTAAAGTGTTTGGAGCTTTTTTAGGTGATTTTAGGCGATGCAGTTGAAGACCCAAAACCATAATTTTACAATCTTTACCCCATCCAACTTCTTTTTCTCGAAGAATAAACATTGCAAAATACATTGCTAAGAACCCCAAAAAATGGGTAATCCAAAATTCAGAATCAAAAAAACCTCAGCAAAGTTAAGAAGTGAGGTAGTGAAAATTTGGGATATAAAATTAAGAATGTTTGATGATGGGTTTTCAGCCATATCACTCAACAGTAATGTAAAAAGCCCAAAACCATAAGTAGCCTCTTAGGAAACCCACAATTACAAATAGGTTAGTGTTATCCTAAGCTTCCACATCACAGCTCAAGATTAAACTCATTTGTTACTATAGTCGAACAAAATAAGATTAAATTAGCTGTAGTTTAGATATTGTATAATAAAGCAATACCTCACAAGGGTGACCCATAGCTTTATCAGTGGTGTATGCAGCCTGGTTGGCACTGTAGCTGAAGTTACATGTTCTCACTGACGAGTTGGTTTTAATGGTAGCTATATTCTTCCCTGTTTCCAAGTCCCATAGTCTGTAAAATGAAATGGTTGTGAGTGATGAAGTTTATGGACAATAATTTAAAACAAATGTAAATCAAACTATGGCACATCTCTGCTAATTTATGTACAATCGGGAATACATTTTGCAACAAGGTTGCATTTGATCCATTATACTTTTAGTTTTTTTGATCCATCTGTATAATGAAAAGTAGTGATTTTTTCGGAACTATTTTGATAATATTTATTTAACTTAATAGATCCAGTCCAGACGTCCAGAAGCAAGAAGATGCAGTAATGGCCATTTTGGTCGTTTTGAGTTAATTAAATATTTGTGATCAGGAAATTTTATTAGTATTTTTCTGTCTTTCTTACATTTTCCTAGGACAATTAGATTTTTTTGGCAAAATCGGTCAAATAGTCTTTTTTTACAAGTTAAAATGCAGTAAACACATCAATTATGTAGTAAACTTTATAAAGAGTAACTAAAATACTAATTAACATGCAGTTGGAGCTCACATACTGCTTTCTAATTTAAATCGATATTCTATCAACATTTATACAAATACAAACTAAAATGCAGTTCATCTCATGTTGAATATAGATCAAAACTATTGAACTGCATTTTAGTAAATAATCACCACATTTTTAATGCAGTACAGGGGGTTAAAATTTATTATTTAATTTATTTGTATGTTAAAGCGATTTGTGTCATTATTATGGGTCTATAATATGCACACTGATAATCTAAAGAAAGTACTTTTTCAAATATGTTTTTCTCATTTTAGAAATAGAAATATTTTTTTTTAATAAAAAGATAAAATAAGATTATCTCGGGATCATCTTTTTACCATTACCGTGTTTCAGCATCCGGAAGGCAGTATTATACTAGAATCAATATTTAGAGCATAGAAAACCAGTGGAACCATATTTCTTAATCTTAGCTACATGAGTTAAATCATGGATATGATCCTTACATTTACTAGACTTGAGTTTGCAAAGGCCTAGTTCTCTTAAGCTGTCTCTTACAACATGCTGCAATAAGAGTTGGGTAGTGATATAATAAGCTGTCTATGCAACATTTTAAGTCTTTATACTTATGTAAAAGTTTACTAATAAGAAAAATACTAATGAATAGTAACATCAATTCATATTTATTTGAAAGAGTAATGAAGACTTTAGATAGAGTATCTAGTTTTTAATTTAAAAATGTACCTGCAGGAACTGTCACCACCTCCGGTGATTAGGTTGATGGTTTGCCAGTCAACGTCCAGGCACCATACTACACCACCGTGGCCATTGAATGTACCCAATCTTTCTCCATTCAGGGACCACCACACATTGGGTTTGGAATCTTTAGCAGCCGAAAACAGTAAATCACCTTCACGGTTGTACTTTATCTGGGTGATAGCACGTTCGTGTCCTTGCAACATTAACGGTTTCTGGAATAAGGAATAATTCGTATTCATGTGACACATCATAAAATCAAGACATGAAATTATTATTTTAAGCACGCTGTGATAGGATTACTGACCCATGGGGGTACAAAGTGATATTCAGTTACTCACCATTTTGGTTTATTTAAGGATGCTCTTTGAAATATTATAACTTTTATAGATATATTATTTTATTTGCAAAAATAATACATGTGGTGGCTTGGCGGAGTACCGCGATTTTGACAGAATGGAATAATGACAATGACATCCGCGAAGTGACAGATATTACAGACTATAGTTAAGGTTGTTATATTTCTTACCTACTTTGACGACTCAGTGCAAAACTTATAGAGCCAAAGATGTGTTAGAAAGATGTGTGCCAGATATGTTTCACTGTTTTCATTCAGATGTATGGAACTCGAACATTCAGATCGAAAACGAAATTTCGATTGAAACTCGCAATCCGCCTACAGCTTGAAACAAAAGTTAAGATACACAATGACACAAAAATACAATGAAATGAATGGCTAAGGCGTGGAAATGGCCCTGCTGCTTTCAATGTTTTAATTTAATAAAAAGTTTTATCGAGTCTTATTTTTTCTGAATACAATAAATTGTATTAAAGTTTTGACAAACTATTTCAAACAGTTATTTTTAATTATTGTACTGATTAGAATTGATAACACTACAATCTCGTAAAACGAAATGAAACTGTTTAAAATGACCCCCGAGAACATTCATAGCACCGCTTTTTTGTAAAATACTGCTGCTTTAAGAGTGGTTTGTTATTTATTTGGTGCATTATTTTCATGTATGTCTCTTTAGGATTTTAAAGCGAATATGAGATGTTTAGCAAAGATGGAAGCCGGAAATATTTGTCAGATTTAATTATTTTAACCATTAAAACGAATAATGTTACAGGTAAATAATATTAAAAGAAGTTTTATTAACGCTTAAAAAGTGTGTTAAATAGCTAATTATCAGGCGTTGATATAATACAAGCTTTTAACTCTTGGATAATAACTGTGCCGATGTGCAGTTTTGCCGTGGTTACGTGAACTCAGATCGAACTAGGCACCGTGGACAGACGAGTCTGAATGCAATGATGACCTACCACCGGATGCTCTCTGATCTTCAGAGTGGTAACTGATGGCCGGTGCTTCATCAAGTGTGGATCCACTTTTAACGCTAATGCCTATCGTTGCCGCTCGCAACTTAATTCGACTAAGTGCTCCCACTTTCATGTTCACCTGATTATCCGAAATTAAGATGATTCCTTGCATCCGAGGGTTCGCAAAGCTGTTGGTCCCGGTTACTTTCCAGGTAGTACTCGTTAGTTTGCCAACCCACACTTGACCAGCGTGGTGGACAATGGTCCAAGCATCCTATACAGAGTAGGCTCGACTCCTCACGCTAAAAGTGCTCACTGTATCTGGTTCTAGATAAATTTCGTTATTAGTTTTATTTAAATCTACGACTTCTCATTGCAATTTTTCAATACGAAAAGTTCAAAAGTTCAATACGATTATTGTAGTGGGAAAGCATTATAGAAAATAAAATGTTGATTTAAGCAGGACTGTTATTCACGCCACCTGCCAGTTGATTTATAAAATACATGAATAGCGCGAAACCATTTCATTGTAAGTGTTTCGCCAACTCGTCGCTTGCTCAGAGCACCTTATATCTTACAATTCTTCCGCTACTCGCCGCTAGATAGAGCCATGCAAATTATTAAACCGATAAATTTCATCACTCTTTGTAAAAATCATATATTGTGGGTGACAACGTTTGTATTTGAATTTTGTTTGTTTTTCTTTATTTTTGCACAGTTTTACTCTGTTGTTTTATGTTGCTTTTATTGTAGTAGGTGCTTTAATGTGTTTTTATCTATCTATTTGGTTAACATTGAGTCTTTTTTCTTGTCTGAGTCTTGACGAACATCAAGCGATGTATTTATTGTAGGACATAATCTATATAAGTAAAAACATTTTTGATTTGTTCATGACTGACTAATAATTATCAACATTTGTTATTCTAAGCATTAATTTGATACTGGGCAACTGGCCAGGTTTTTTAAAAAAGCAAAAAGAGCTAGTCACAAGTAGAACATTAAAATGATTTTCAATTATGTTTTTATCTCACACACCATACACCTATTTAATAATAAAAGTTTTTGTTTATTCTAATTAATTGTCAAATTAAGTGTATTTTTTTATATTCTGCAATATAAAAGGATGTTGTAATAAAAGTCCAAACTTATTTCACATACATTTTATTTTCTTAATTTATTAACCATTGATTTCCAAGAGTACAACTAAAAAACAAATTAAAGTACAAACACGTTATGCATCGCTAACTTAATGTAGGTAACTTGTCCTGGGAACCAGTAACACATCGATTGACTACCCGGGCGCACCACTCTCACGAGAATTACAAATCAAACTCAGTTTGCTTATCCTTGGTCAAATTATTTAACAGCCATTTTTCATTTTCATTTTCTACTTTCAATATTAATTATGTTATTCGTGATTTTTGCATCTCAGTCTAATTTTCATACATTTTCAGTTTATAGACTCGTTACCACGCACTCTGACATATAAGATAATTTTAATCTATGGACAATACTAATAAAATAAGTCTTGTAATTGAGCGAGCCCAATTGAAAATATTAATTTGCAGAAATACTTAGTCTTTATTTAGAAGTACATGAAATTAGCCAAACATGGTGTTAATATAAATATTCTGATTCTAGATATCCTGAAAGGCGGAAAAAAGTAGTGTTCCTAACAGAATAAACATATAAAGCGGAACGTGTGTGTTATAACGAAATGGAAAATAAATTGGATACATAAATATTTTGACCAGAGTTTGCATATATACACAAAGTAGAGTTTAACTTTACATGTAATTAAGTTATGTACAACAACACTCATCAACAAATTCAAATATATATTCTGTTACAGCATTACACTCATTTAAGTAGGTATTAATTAATTACAACGTCTAAATTTACACGCTTCTCATAGGTTTTAATAGTAACCAAGGTAAGTGTTTCACTATATTTTTTTTACAAAATCCCTTACTCTACTAATGTGAAAATATTTTTTCTAAATTTCTGAACGTTACGTGAATATTCTGCCATGGACTGTGAAAGTGTGAAATGCAATAGTATTTGTTATTCACTTATCAATACTTACATCTTTTATTCGTAAATCTATTTATCAGTCAAATTATTTTATAAAAATGTTTATTATAACTAGGAAGTGACTTGTGTTCCGTGAACACGCGCCACAAGTTCTGTGACACTGACGAAGTCACGGGTCGCCCGGACCGGTGTCTGGGCACAACATACGCTATCTACTATACTCCACATTAACCGATGTTTACAACGGATTTGCAACAAAACTATGGAGCAAATCTCATTGGACTATATTCAAATGCAACATCAATAAGCTAGATGTGCGACACGAAGCAAACGTATAAGATCAATTATGAACTGTTTTGAGTGTAGCTTCTAAAATACCGATCAAATTTTATAAATCAAGTCAGCTTTCTTAGTTATTTTCAGTGGTAAGTGATTGCAACGAAAACAAAATTCGTTAAGTAAGTAAATACGATAGCACAAACTATTATAAAATTATTGAAAAATTTCCGTGGCACTGTAAATTTATTTAGCAAGTAAAACGAAGTGAAGCGAGTGAGTGGTCACCTTAGACATATAATATTTATTTAATCTACATTATCATCATATAGCCTCCGTGGGCTTTCACGTCCTATGCTAATTAGGTACTCGCCAGTAATGCGCCAATTCTTCATTTATACAAGTTCCTGAATACTATACTTTGTACAACGCAAATAACATCTTAACATTATATTACATTTGAAACAGTACTGTACTGTCCTAACAATACACTAATCTACAACAAAGTAACTGTCAATATTGTTGACATAAAAATAATTTACAAGTAGAACGATACACGATTTATGGTGGCAGATAATATTATGCCATTTTTATCGTGATATTTTAAAATTCTATAAAGGCATCTTTACCTCAGACTTTAGTTTTTACACCTTCATTGAGAACGGTGACGATTGTATAAACTAATCAGTTAAAATTACATAGATTAAAAATAAATTATAGTTAGAGATACGTGTTTGTCACGTACAGACTGCACATGCTACCGCAATGGTGCTCGCGGGTCCGGCAGCATTCGTTTTTACGAGTGGTAGTTGGACGGTGCCCGGTGGGGCGCGCGCACGGTGATGAGCGCCGCGGGAAACACGTCTGTACGTCACATACACGTCAATATAATTATCCTAACAACAAATTTTTCGTAACTAATTAGGCATTTAATGGCAGTGTTGCAACTGGTTGTATGCATGTAAATTAAGATCTACAAAATAATAATAATATAGACAATATCACTAAACTAATGGTAACGTGTTAGGAGGAACATGTCACTCAATTCGGTAACGTACTAGTCCCGTGTGAGAGCAGTTTCAGTTTTCCAAAAGGAGC
Source organism: Bedellia somnulentella (assembly GCA_963576735.1). NCBI lineage: Eukaryota > Metazoa > Arthropoda > Insecta > Lepidoptera > Bedelliidae > Bedellia > Bedellia somnulentella. The sequence goes on along the minus strand of OY755172.1, from coordinate 10,793,699 downwards.
TTACTCTGCACTTTCAGTTACTATTCCGTTTAAACATTCTTTGGCTTCAAATCGTTTTTATCGTCAAGCCATTACTCCTCTTAAGATATATTTATATTTTATTATTGGGTATTTACCAATACAAAATCACTTTTTGACAAGATTGGTTATACAATTATACATATTGTTAATTTGCCAAAAACGGCAGTATTTTTAATAAAAGGTGTATTTTTCCTCTCTGCTTACATTAAGATCAAAAATGATTAAATTAATTAGAACCTAAGTCCCTAGAACGAACTTTTTGGTAGAATTATTCTTATTATAGTAATAAAGGATGTTTCACCCTTCTTAAACATGTAGCGGTAACGTTTCACCGTTGTCAGAACATCGATAATTTACAAACAACATTAACCATCATAATACAATTACAAAAGACAAAAACCTAACTATAGGAGGCAGTGTTTCCTGACAGTGATCGTCTTATATTTACTTTGTAACTTTTTTAAGATTATAATATATAACTTTTACTTTGTAGAAATCTGTAAATTTTGCTTCATTGAATTTGTGAATGTACTACTAACATTTAAAACATAGGAAAATGGTACAATATTATGAGTCTGATTTAATCTGTACAGAAGTATCTATGTTATTGTTATTTAAGGTTATTTACAAAAGCTACAAAAAATATATATTTTACAAGAAAATGTACTAAATTGGATGAGGATCACTAGTGAAGAGTATCTAACTAAAGGGACGGGAAAATTTGAGAATTGCTCAATTAAAAGCGTTATATTGAAATAGTCATATCAGTCGTTCACTTATTGGTCATCCTCAAAAGGACACAGGGAATGTCGTATTCTGTAGATCAACTAACAATGGACCAAACATTATGACTGTTAAATTCAGTACTGCCAATAATAAAATGCACCTTTCATGACTGCATTTATCACGTGGTTAAGGTTTAAACAGTAGAATAGTAATCAAGCAGTCTTTGTAAACGATGAAAGTTTAGTTACTTAATGCTACTTATAAACGAACAAGTCATATAAAATCAATAGTAAATTCAATTAGTAGTTTGCTTCAAGAGTAGCCTACTGGGTAACCATAGACATTATAAAATGCAACCTAAAACAGCAATATTTCATTTACAATTATAAACAGTTTAAATCTAAAACAACATCTTAATTAAAATATATAATTTACAGTCTATATGTACAAAAGTGAAATATATTATGCGATCTTTTCAAATGACTAATTAATTTATTAGCATATATTTCAACTAACTAACACTAAGTAGTCTTTACTAACACATTATAAAACACACAATGTCCCTCGTATAACTAGAGTAACTATTAATATTATCAGTCTGTCGTTGGGACGTTTTATTTCACCTAGTAAAGATAAAACCAAGACACACAGCTATCGTCTCAACCAAACTTGATGTAATACCGCACTCATTCAGTCATGATTTTATTGTCGCTGATCAGCGGAAGGATGTGAACACATATCGGCGTTATTGTGCGCGAGCGTGATCATAAGACGAGCGTGCGGCGGGGCGGCAGCAGCGGCGGGCGCGTGTACATCGTAAACTACACGCCCTGCTGGGCCATATACTATCTGATTTCAGCAGAATTTAAAACGAACGGTACGTAGAACATCTTGCTCTCTAATAGCAGGTTCGCTGCGGCCTGGATCTGCAAATAAACAACGAAAGTTAGTAACAGATATGGAGGTTATAGTAGTTGAACAAAGGGTAGTCACTTTATAGGAAATGTTTTTCACCTCGGGTATTCTCGCGAAAAGCTCCTGTAGCCGGCCAGGGTGGTGAGGCGCAGCGTGCTCTAAGTAACTTCTTAATACTTGAACGTATCTGTCTTGAATTCCCTCCAGTTCCACTTCTGCAAAAACATAGAAAATCACATTAAAATTATTATATGTCACTTATATTATTGCCTTGGTACTGAAGTGAAGTGACTAAAAAGATGGATGCTTGCTATTGATTTGCTACTCGTTGCGAGATGGCGCTAGTGGCAGTACGTAGCGATCGACAACAGAAAAGAGGCGCGCGTTGCGGCAGCGGTGACGTCACGCGCTCAGTAGGTCACTTCGATAGCAGGGCAACGACCGCTGCTAGCCGTTGACCTCCGTGCGCTCGACGCTCGCGTTCGCGTCCTCACCGCGCCCGCGCGCCCCGCGCCCCACCTCTCACCTCTAGCGTTCGCGCCAATTCTATCTAACGCTAGCTACAGCAGCTATTATCCGTGCGCGTACTTGGCTTTGTTGCCAGCGACTTTATTTGCACTATGCCTTTTAATGTTATGCATATTTTGGGAACGTACTATAAATATACAAGTGTCTTAGATGTAGTTATTCTGATCCGAATACACTTGTTAAACTCACTTGTGTTTTTTCTTTCCTTTCGATGGTTAATGTTTTAGGTCTTATTGGTGGAGTAATAGAGAAAATTATAAATAGTGATTATATGAAATGACACAAAATTACTTCTAACATTTAGTTTTTTTGTCCCGTATGAGACCTACTTATTAAACAAATACCAAATTATGTATTTTTTCAAAGCCCTTGTTTGCCACGCTCTATTTCTTTATACATATCTTTCATACATATTTCTCTATAAATCTACAAACGATTTATTTTGTTCAGTTATTTTCCATTTACTTTCTCTATTTAATTCAGCTTGGTACAATCAAAGCGAACTGTTACATAAGTCGGTGTGAGTTTGCAAAGAGGTTGTGTAGTTGATGCTATAATCCGTAGGAAGGTACTTTTTCACGCAACGTCTGAGGTGTACCGCGCCCCGCCCCGCCGCCCCTCGCTCCGGCCCGCAGCACAGCGCAGTGCAAAAGAGAAAGTGCGCCTTCCGCGTTGCGCTTTCCGCTCCGAGAGTGAAATGCTGTCCCGTTAGTTGATGTAACCAGCTTTGTTGCTACTATTACGTTACGGTGTTACTTTTTAGTGACTCCGTGTCGATTTGATTTATGATTTTATTTAAAGACCGAAAAATGATCTATTCAACCGCGTATGCTACCAGTTCATCTTGCACCCGATAAACATATTTACTTTGTTTTTTTACGAATGTTTCATAAGTTTGCCTTGAGTACTTAAACGATCATAATCTTTCCGCGTAATTATTCACGTCCCAGAAATTAAGATAACATTTTTATTTGATCGAAAGGAAAATCGCTGAAGTTTCGTATTATGACTCGTATGATTTGAAATATGTACGTTTTTATAGCATAATTTTTATTTTGATTGCAATTGAGTAAAATTATAATTGAATAAGGAATGAATAGGTAGGTAAGTTGCGAGGTTAGATTAGAGGTACATTGAGAGCTGATATGTAGCATAGTACAATGCGTGTGCGCGGTGAAAATAATTTTCTAACATGGCGGAGTGCGGGCGACCTAGTTGCAGCGGCGATAACGAAGGATAGAGTAGTTTCCCTTCCTAGCAGCTGCTCTATGAACGACTAGAAATCGTTGGCTACCACTAGAAGCTTAGATATTTTATCTTAAAAAATACTTTTAGAATTTACAGAATGCCAGATTTAGCCGGTTCTCAGGAGGTTTTCTCCGTTTCGTTGTTATATAATTGTACTATTATTATAATTCTTCAGCTCTTAATAAAGCGTAATACATATTTTGCTGAATATTTTAATCGATTTGTTACAATTTTGAATTATTGCCTTGAATTGAACAACTTCTTGTTGCTAAAGATTATTTTGCTGTCCTTGAAAGGAGTATTTATTTGTGCGTTTCGAAACATACCGCGACCGATCACTGATGTATTGAATAGTACAAATAAACATAATGCGCTTTAAAAAACAGAATCCAAGACTCTCTTCCCCATTGCGGAAAATCTAAGAAATAGGTAGTGAGAGACACTTACCCTGATTAAGCAAGATGTAGACTTTCAGGCAGACGTACTCCTCCATCCTGAGCTGGATGCGTCGGAACACGCAGGTGATCTGCGTCATCTTCTCCACAACTAGCCCAACGTCCAACCGCAGCTGTTCTAGGGTTATTGGTCGACCCATCAGAGACGTCAAACAGCTTTGAAGTGTACGTAAGTTTGCGTTTACCTTTAGATATGAAGAATACAACATTGAAATATAGTCACAATTTTTTAGATGACTTAAGTTTTTAAACGTTTTTTTTTTCTAAAGCAAGTACAACTCAATGATTGCAAATACATTTGATATTGGTCATAGATATACGAAAAGACTAGACGTGATAAATATTTAGTGTTTAGATGCAAGTGCACGACTACTTTCTATCACAATTGCAATTGCGTAACTCAATGCTGATCACGTAACTGCACTCCAGCAGAACTTTCTGCAGTGAAAGTGACCTATGAGGCCGTGCGAGGGTTTAGATTGGTTAAGATTATCTCATGAAATGAATTTGAAATAGTTGCATACCTCTTGCATGAAATCCTGCTCGTGATCTGACGACGGCGGTGAGTGCGCATGTTTTCCGTGCATAGCTTGATAAGCAGCTGTCGTTAATACTGAGATCTCATGCCATTTCTCCATCAACAGCTTGGAGTGGATTTCCATAGGAATTTCCAATATAAAGGGAAGCTTTTTCGTCCATGCAACCATTTTGTGAACGATAGAATCGCCGATTTTACAAAGTTTATCACCAATCTCTGATGTGTCATGTAATAAATCGGGTAGATGTCTGACTGTGGCAATATCTTCCATAGCATCGCAATCAATCAACGCACGGATCATATGCAAAGCCCTTTCTAAGGGCACTGCTCTATCACGGGATGACGAAACTGCACTTTCCAGTCGCGCACGTAGGTGGACAATCTACAAACCATTAAGTTATTATTAGTAAGTTGTACGGAATAATATTTTACATTGCAAATAAGCATGAGCAATGTATCTTACTCACCTCACTAGGATTAGTCAGTGCAGTTTTAAGAATAGTTCCGTTTACAAGATGAGAGGGGAGTGGAGGCAAAGGCGGGTCTTTTGGCTTGTCTGGTGGAGATGCTCTGCTGGTTGCCGTTGATGATTTATTAGCTTTCTTATGCTTCTTATACTTCACTTTGTACAAGTTGTAAACAGCTCCACTATTCCTGCCTCCAGGCATGCGGTCTTCACGAACAGCTGTAAAATTAAAACATAGAGAATAAACATTTTTGTTATGTCATGTACGCTATATTGATAATATATTCCTTAAATATTTGCTCTACCAACCTTGCAAAACCATTCCTTGCTCAATACACTTTTTAAAGCGGCAATATTGGCATCTATTTCTTTGCGCTTTGGTTATTTCACAGCCCCCATCTGCAACACATGTGTATACCCTTCGATTTTGTACAGTTCTTTTAAAAAAGCCTTTGCAGCCTTCACATGTGATGATTCCATAATGTAGTCCTGTCGCTTTATCCTCACAAATCATACATATCATTGGTTGTTCGTCCTCATCTCTTTCTACTTCAGGAGCATATGCTCGAAGCTCAGGACGCTGCATTGACAAGTTGTTATTACTACAAACTCCTGATGCTCCTGCTGAGTTACCGGTTGCTCCGGCACTTAAATTTAACGCGTGCAGTTGCTGATGTGCTGGAAGCTGTGATACATCTCCTGCCCATAATAATTCCATATTTAGAGGTGGACCTCTTTGCCGTCTCAATTCACCGCCCAAATTCAATAATAGCCTTGCAGCGTTTTCTTCCGTGCAATTAGCCGGGTCTGGAGTCGGTGGTGTTGGTGGCGTGTGCGAAACACTAGGAGCGGGATCACCTGCTGGAGTTGGTGCGGGTAACGTCCAAAACATAGTCCGGACTCCTCCAGACTCTCCCATTATAACCGCTGGTGCTCCCCGCCATTGCGTACCTCTAGCGTTCTTTGGCTCTATAGGTTGAGGAGGGAAATGACCACCAATCAGTTCCGGTTTTACACCGTTAATACAACCAGCTGGCGGCCATGGCCCAGGAGCTAGTGCAGAATGAGATCCAGGAGGGGTTTGCGACGGAGCTCGAGGCCTGTATGGCTGTGGGTGTTCAGAATGAGGAGCTTCAATTTTAACTGGTGACGGCTGTGGAGTTGGTATTTGCTTTGAAACCGTTGATACATTCTCAGTCTTGATGGCGACGGGTGCTCCCTCAAACTTAATGACGGAGAACGGTGGTGCAGAGCGGATGACAGTGGGGTGACAGGCAGGTGAAGGTGATGGAGAGCCGCCACCGTCAAACACAGGAGGCGGGTGCGGTGGCGTATTGCACCCCCCTTCGGCCATACGCGGCGATGGGGGGCCTGGGTCCGGAGACGAAGTGCTCGTATCTGCCGCTGACTCACCTACGAACATTATAAATACATTTAAAACTAAATAGTCGCTAGCAATATGTTTGACTGAAAAGAGCGCCGCCACTTGGAAAAATAGAAATTAGGTGAAAAGTGAATGACCGCGAGATGCGTTCGTACTTTCAGCGAATGCGGAGCGGGCACAGCGCGCGAGCGTGGCGGGGCGGGCGCGACACTGCACTTCGCGGCGGGCACGCCGTGTCGCCGACTAGATTAGCCGGTTACGTCACTATTTTACTCACTTATGCCTATACCGATATAGGAAAATCATTAATATTTTATTTAGATGAAAGCACTAAGTTCCTTAACGAAAGAAAGATAATATTTCATAACCGTTACGGACCCCAAATTAAGTAGAATATTTACACTAAAACACTACAAAAAGCAATTTGAAAACGAAAATATCACAACTAAACTGCAGAAAACTCCACAGCTGGTTAGTGTACTCCGCAATGAGAAAGTGAAAGCAATGCGCCCGCGCAGATGCAATGAGCCCGGAAGCGTTACATTGCAACGAAGCGCTTGTTATGCTACGAATTCTGAAAGTAATGTTTCACATAAACTATATCTTTATAAAATTTACTTTCTTTCACTGCACTAAAGATATACAATAAGATATAAAATCATGAAATCACCGACTTTTTACTATCAAATCCATAGGCGCAGTGATTACCCTCTACTTGCAGATTACATCACGGTTAGCAGTTCATCGACTTGTAAGTGCGGTGGTTGAGTTGCCCTTAATTTGTCACATGTCTCAAACTGACTATCGGATCGCAAACGTGAATTTTGGCAATGGGCACGTTAAATATAGTAATGAACTTCATTTGTGGGCGGAGACGTGTTGGGCGCAGCGCGAGCGCAATTTAACGTTGTTTGTTTTCGCGAAGAAAAGCGTGGAAGAAAGTTTTCCACGTGCGGCGCGATGGCGGGCGTCGGGCGCGCGTAGTGAGCCCGACCTACCACACGAGCGACAGTGGCCCTCTCCCCGCGCGACGCTGCTTCCTGGTCCCTCCCTCCAGCCGCGCGCTATTAGGTCACTCAAGCCACGGCGCACCGTGCGTGCAAACTGCAACTCTACAAACACCACTGCAACGCGTGCACCGCTCTCGCTTCGAGGACAAACTCTAGTTTGCTCGACGTCCTTTGCTACTCCTATTGGAGGGGACCGATCGTTCTAGCCACGTGATGCAATAGCGTTTGGTCTCTCTCCGGAGGCCCTAGATCGTAATTGCTCTTATGTAACTCGGGCGAATCTAAGCAGCAAAGTAAATCTTACATAGCAATAACGATAAGTTAATAACACGCTAGGTATGTATACGCAGTTAAGACCTAAATTGATTTAGCTGCTATATAATGGCGGCTACTGTCTATTATCGTTGGAGTGTAGAAACGCCGAAGGTCGGCCGCGGTCTCTGACCTGCTGAACTAGGTCAACCCCTGCCTCACCACCACCACCACTAAACAAACACAATGTCGATACATTTTCTCGTATTAACTTGTTTACTACATTTTCTTGCATAGTTCTATTATTAAATCCTTTTTAAAGTCATATGCTTTGAACTTAATCAATATGTTACCGTTTTAATGAAATAATATTATGTTCAGTGATAATTTCCAGGTATTTTATGTATGAAAGAATGGCGACGAAGCTCGAGAGGTTTTCCAGAATCGTAAAAAGTGGCAATCCATCGTTTCTGCCTACCCCAATGGGAACGGAAGTATATTTACGTACAGAATAATTTAATAATGGAGTAACAATAATTTATAAATGATAATATAACACAAATATTACGTGAATTGCCCCAATTTATGCGTTCGATTCAATCATAAGTGAAACAATTTCATACTGGAGCGGAACAGCAAAGAAAACATTGTCACTTTGGCACGAACATGTAATGACGTCACATAAATGTGCATGACGTGAAACAGTGCAATTAACATTTAAATGGTTTAAATTATACTCTAATTATCGTATGTCAGATGATCAATCTCAATCCAATGTGGGTTGCCAATTCTCAATTTGTTTCTTTCAAATGATTGTAAGAAGAAATGTTACGTACTCTAAAGAATTATCCTCATCCGACTAACAATGACGCCAGCAAAATCGCTGATGATTACTTTCACTGGAGCTATTTACGTAAACTTTCTTTATCAGTGACATGACAGTGATGGTGTGCGAAGTCATCGCTCATAACGTTACACAATCCATTGTTATGATGTGCAGCGCGCCTTGCCGGAGAACCTTTCTTTGACGCATGTGTTACTATCACTTTTATCCATTAATGCATGGGCTTATAATGATTTAATTTAAGATTTTTTAAACATGCGTCTGCAAGCAAGTTGGTATATTTTTGACGGTCAGTTCTCTTGTTATATTATTACTTTCATAAGCTTTTTCTATAAATCCGTAAAACTATAATTTGGTGTACGAGAATGGTTTATGAATTCACTGAAATGTATTTACTCCAATATTCGTTGCTTTATTAAAGAATACTTAAAAAGGCTTTTTTATAAGCCTTCGAATGAGTTGAATAGTGATATGATCGAGACAAAACCGGATATGTATTGGAAGGTGTCGAGTGAAAGTTACGGCATCTCATGGATGCAGCTTACACTCTCACGCAGCGCTTATTATTGAACGCTAGCTGGTGACCATCATTTTAAAACACTTTTTATGCATATTATAGTAGTTATACAATCCGAACTTTGAGATGTTGTTGAACTGTTATGTTATATGATAATGGCGGAAAATGTGGTCAAGCTTTATAATAATACTAATATTTATACGTTATTTTTATGGTTTTATATATATCTAAACGTCAAATGGGAAAATAGACCAATAACACTCTTAGAAATAACAAGATCTTGTAGTAGTGTTGAGCTTGTAAATATTATCATTTTAAACGGTAAAAACTGTTGTCTTCGTTAAATGAAATATTTGGATCACTCAATACATTAATCAATATTTTTTTTGTATAATATGCCAATAGTATATTGCAAGTAAACAAAATGTAAGTAAATCCGTGTGGTGAGTAATGTAGCGGGTTTCTATGCATTAGTTCCAAGGTGAACATTCACTATTGCAATTGAAAGCGACAACGATACAGGCTAATACGTGTCGCCTCTTCTCGAGCTTCGTCTTGCGATTTCAATGCACGCTTTGAATTGTAAATTGTGAAGCAACACTATGCCTTGCTTGTAATGTCTAGATGTTATGCTACATATATGGAGGACTGTGGTTTTACAAACTTATGAGAATTTCCTAAAACTTTTGTTTAGATCTACGAGTATATTGAAAATATCCCGAATTAATTATCTTGGTTACATTAAATTAGTAGGCTCACGCTCTTTTCAGTCTTTATTTACAACAAATAATAAAATAAACCACATTTACAGGCATCATTTGTTTCTTAACTTTCTATAAAGTCCCCAGTGCCACCCACTGTCTGGATGTGATTAATATTTTTAACTTATATTTAAGTTTAAGTTAAAACTAAAGAATTGCTTCAAATTAGAAAACTCACCATCGCTACTACACCGGGAGTCAACTTTCCGCCTCTTCAATTTGAGGTCTTGGAACAGACTCATGTTGTCCAGGTCACACGGGCCACGGCTGAGTGTCATTATTCCTGTAGACAAGAGAAATTCCATACTGTTATAATTATCTTATAAAAAACTAATTAATATCGAGTGAAAATAATATAAACTAACTGCAATCGGGCGCCATGATATGATTGGATATATAAAACGGTCCTCGTATTGTAGGTTTTCCTGTGGTCATTATCCAGTAAATGTATTTTTAGAGATGAGTGACGTGGAGGGTGCGTCCATATCTGATAAACTTTTTTTCCGTCTAAGCGAGCCGCGCAATGTTCTCCATTTTTATTAGATTTCGATCGCGCGATTTTCATTCACGTTTATCGATACTTTTACTTTGAGATTACCTCTGAACGTATATTCACGTGATCGCTTACGACGCCATACATTTTTTCACGCACATGTTGATCAATTTCCGTGCTGTTTTTGCAAATACTAAATTCGATACTTTCATAAAAAATTGGTGTAGCCAACATTTTTTATTTTCTTATTAGAAATTACTCATCTACTAGATTGTTACAAGTTGCTTGATCAATTATATACATAAAAATGAAAAAAAAATCAACTTTCCGTAAAGCTTGTCACTAAATCTAAAAAAAACATTGCTTAATACAAATCTTCTCTGGCAGCACATTAGTAAGAATCTACTTCGCAATAAACAATTTTAAGCGCTTGCAAAATAATTGTTAATTTTATTATGATTGATTGTCACTTTATATTTTAAGAAACCATGCAGTTTGTTTTAATTTAGGTACTTTAAATTCTAATACATTAGTATAGGTGTTCAATTACGCTAATATAAATGTTAAACATATTTCGACCGAACACGCAACATACCGCACATTATTTAAAATACTTTGTCTTCTTATCGCATCGAATTTCTTGGCAATAAAGTTTATGACGCCATGAAATAAAATAGGAAATGATGGTTAATAAATGTAAGGCGACCTTGGCAGTGACTTTGACCTATCAGTTTAGTAACACCTTATATTAATTGACGTAGGTTCGTCCACGTCAGTGTTCATAACTCCGCTCCTAGTGACGCTGAGCTGATAAGAAACTGATTCATGATGTATGACGTTTCATCTTACATCACGTCGCTGGGAGGTGCGTATTCTGTGTTTCTTTACACTGGAACTTTATTGTTTCTTCAAAAAAAAATGTAATACTTTTATAAAAACGTCATAGTCATAAATAAGCGGTAGTAGAGTCGGGAGCTTATTAAATTTATAAATTCCTGGTTCATACTAAGCTAAGGAGGAATTTTATATTTTATGTATGGATGAGTCAGCTTTGAATAGAACTCGATCTATTTGTTTACAAAAAAATATAATAACATATTAACGGTACAATAAGACAGATCATCACAACTTTCACATAGGTTTAACACGATGTTAGTTAATCCATATACTACATTTAGTCCCCTATGCAATTACTAAAATATTTTTTGATATCGGTGCTTTCAGTGCAGTACAGTAGTGCAGTAATTAATGAATTTATACTTAATAATCAAACTAGAAACAAGCTGTCTTATAATCTGTATCGATGGGGTTTTATTAACTTTTGAGAATCGAAGAGTACAGTTTTGTAAATTTTGGCACTACTTTATCATGGACACTTGGCTAAGATACGTTAACTTTATGAAACTATAAAACCATTTCATCGAATTTATACATTATACTTCTTAATTGTGGCATAAATAAAATAGCGGATCTTAAAGGAATAAGTATTAATAAACTATAGTTACACTCCAATATAATAATTATTTATCCCAAACAGTTTCGACACTTGTTTGCGGACATGTTAAAAGTTTATTACTCAGAGTTGACTTTATTTTTATATCACCGGGTTCAGTGGTTTTCAACAAGATGTCTGGCAAGTCAAAGACCTTGATAATGAAGTGTACATAAATAAAGCGACAAATTACTTGCGAATGAACTGAGTACGTGACGTCACGGACATGCCGGTGATTGAGACGTATTTTTGTGAGATATGGAAAATGTGTGTATGTACTGTGGTTATGTGTATCGAACCTTGATCGAATAGTTATTAGAAAACATATTATATATATTTTTGTTTCAATATTTAAGTGGAATGGAAGAAGAGTATATTGGAATTCGTTACATTTAATTAAAATTGGCAATATATCAAGAAACTTGTTGATTTCCTTTTCCCAAACTTAATTGCAAGCTAAGCTGTACTAACCCTTCTTTTATTCATATTTTGCATCAATAAATTTCAAGCGTTTATTTCAGTAGAGTAAAATCAAAATCGCGATAAACTTAATATGAAATACATAAAAATATAATGATCTGCCATATTTTACGCGTATATATACAACATTGATGTTAATGGCTACATAAGGAACGTATAAGTTGCCCTTGTAGAAATGTGCACTACAGGAAATGTTTGCTTCATTCGGGTCTCATTTCCGTGACACAATGTCAGTGCCATACCGAGGTCGTCTCACCAGAAACTATCAAAACATTCATATAAGTGATGTCTTAAATTAAAATATTGATTTTGTCCTGTACATAAATATATACTCACGGCAATAAATCCCTAGAGGGGGTAGCCAGAACTAAGGAATTAGAAATTCCTCAGCCACTTTTGGAAAGTTAAGTAGGGAAAAGATGGTAAAATAAAGGTTTTTGGTGATGGGTTTCCAACCGCATCGCCCAACAATATCTTAAAATCCCCAATACCGTTAGTCGCCTCTTACGTACACCCACCGGAAGGAATGGGGTAGTGCTATTCTAAGCCGACACTACACAGCAAATTTTGTCCTGTGTATCCAATATATATATGTTTTCTTAAACGGTTAGGTTACTTATTTATTGAATCCGGACAAAAAGCGATTAGTTTGTTATTTAAAAAAATATAGAATTTATGCATCAAATAAATTAAAATGATATAAAATCTATGCTGGTTATTATTTTATTTGAGCTGTTGTTAGTTGAGTTAATTAATATTATACCAATTACGAGTATTAATGAAACATATTTTATTCACTATTTGCGTATTATATACTGTAATTGAGATAATTACAGTGGGCTTCTGTGGATACTGTATTTCTACTATACAAAAAAGTGTCCATGTTTTGTTCTAATGAGAATTTATATACTCTTTATGCACCGCTTGAATACAAAAACAATAAGTTTTCAACAAGCTTTCAAAAGTAAGTAAGAAAAGAGTTCAACGCAGTGCTTCCGTTCGTACAAAATAAAGCAAAAAATTGCATTTAAGCCGAATAATAAAATTCTCAAACTATATTTTAGTATACTTACACTCACTAACTCAACATTACTAATGTTTATGAATGTACACCAACATTTTGAAATATAAATATTTCAAGTATAATTTATGAAAAAAATAAGAAGGAGAAAAAACTACACAAAATATAAACTTTGTAAGCTTTACAAATAATGCGCTAAACAAGTGTTTTGCTCCCAATCTCAACTCAATAAAAATATAGGAGTGTCTTTTTGTTACATTAAAACAAACGCTTTATACCACATTCATGTGAATATAAGATTTGTAATACGTATTATTTTTGTATGTGTCTACGTTTTATACCGGCTATACGCTGAAACGGCTGGACCGATTTTGACGGAACTTTCACTGCTAATAATCGATGTAATGATTTTTTATTTATCTGAAAATCCGTACAAAGCCTAATATAAGCTATCTGAGGGATATGTTATCAATAAAGCTAACTTAGAGGAGGTACAACGGTCTCCGAGATGCCTTGACATTTCTCACGTGACATTGACGAGCTCGAGCCGCCGTCAGCTAAAACGTTCCATTTTCATACAACGACTCACTTCCGAAAATATATCAACTTGTTCACTTCCTGCCTACACCAATAAAACGTTATCTTATTGATTTTTAATAATAAAATTATTTATATAGAATAATATAATTAATATAGTTTATTTTCTGCTTATATTTCAAAGTAAATAACATTCAATCGTTTTTAAAAATTTGGTAATATGTAAAATGTGTTATAGTGGAATCATTTTCACCATAGTTAATTGTACCTAATTTATTTATTTCCTTCTTAATACTCACTTGAGCAGTTAATTTAAAATAATGAACGTTCTTATTGATAGTAATGATATTTGGTAAAAAAACTTGAAACGTCCGAGAGTATTTATAACACAAATATAGAATTACGAATAGAAAATGTTCATTTCGTACCTACTCCAATTTCCTTTCATAATAATAGTAGGCCTGACAATGCATATAATTAACTTAGCTCAATCATCCTCCCACTTAACTCATTGTCAAGAAATCTTGTAATGTTATGTACCTTTTCGCTTTCACTATTGGAAAGTAAAAATAATTCGGCAAACCAAAATGGCGCGCGGTCATCGACCTCAACCGCGGGCTAGTCATAAATCATAGACAAAGGGCCTCCGAATTGAAAGTAAAAGTGAGTACCGGTCACAGAGCATAGTGCTCGATTTGGTATGGTCACGTTTGAGATTCATGAGATGATTTGGAATGTCACGGCTATCGTTTGGAAAAGTTAAGATACTAGTAAATATATGTATATTAACGATTCTGCTAGAAAAACATTTAAAAATAATGATTTGTTTATTTACTCTTTAATATTTACATTAGTAATAAATTAAAAAAAATATAATAGTTTATCATAATCGAAAGTATTGATATCTTTGAACGAGGGCTTTTTTTTGGAGCACTTTGACAAGTTTTGAAGATATTGATATAAATATTTACACTGTTCGGAGCAATCTAATTGTTATTTATTTTTACTGGGTTAGCAAATAATTAAGTTAAACAGTAGAACCGCATGCCTTTGTCGTTAAACAGGTAAACTGCTACGAGAACAAGACTACGACTACTATGATGTTCGTAGTGGATATAAAACGAACTTGAAGCTGAAAGATTTTGAAAAACGATATAAATTAAGTTATAAGAACTTTGTTGATGTGTCATATAACATTTTATTTACTATTTCTAGTTTTATCCAAAATTTAATATAAATAATATGTTATGTTTATGTTATGTTAATAATGCCTTAAAATACATGATTATTAATGTAATATTCTATTATTAATTATTTTTTACTAGTACATATTATGGCAGGAAAAATAAGAGGAAGTGTTTATTTACCCATTGTGGAGGTCATCGTCTGGAGCTGCAAAGTATGAATGGAGGCGTGTGACGCCTCTTCAGGACCCAGTTTGTAGTCCTCCGACAGTTTGTCAACAACCACTAAATTCCGAGCATCCCACGACTATCCGGACTCGAATCAATCACTTGTCCTATTTAGGTCTCGTGAACTTTCTTAAAACACCAACTATCATAGTTTTGAAATGGCACTCATCACTAACACCAATAGTCAGGCGATGGCATATCCTACGGAAAGCAGTAGTGAGGTTTCGCTGCGAGGCAGCGGGCGGCGGAGTACGAGCGCTCGACCTGAACCACTGAATTCGGCAAAGTCACGATAACGACTGCGCGAATGTCGTCATGCCGAAATTCGAAACACTTTCACCTAAATATTCCGGCTCCGTTTCGGCGGACGCGGGCGTCGCTCTCAGCGCGCACGCACACTACGCTGAGCTCGTCACCTAAATTACGTACCATATAAAAATTGCGTCAGTGTTTTTCGTAGTCGACCTTACGTTCAACGAGCGTACTGTCGAAAATATTGTTATCTCACTCAGGCACTCATTAACCGTTACACTAAAATATTTTTGTTTCTTTTTTTTTAAAGCAAACCTGTGCATTGAGTTCGAGGACGCGCGAGTGTGAGTGTGCGATTTCGATAGCGAGGTCGTTAAACCCAAGTAAGATATTTCAAAATTTTTCAGTATCGAGTTGGGAACTGTTAACTGTAGGTCGGTTGAGCGGGATCGTGTGTGTGGTGTGCTGGCACCGGCGCTCAGCTATCGCCACCGCGCAGAACTAGGTCAACTCGCGCAGACGTCTCCTCAGCTATTAACATCTATTACTGTATGAAATCCTATACTTGCTCTCCAAAGAGTAAAAATATGCATATTTATGGTAATCACTTTGTATTCTTATATAAACAGTGTCATTAGTAAATTTTCTAAAATTACACATTCAAAGTTATAAGTTTGGCACAGTAATGTAGGGTCATACCTAATAGCGATTCCTACTTTAAAAAAATCACGTTATATACTTTTGTCTTTTGTGTAACGCAATAATTATTATGAATGACAAGATCTATAATATATTATAGATTGTATAAAATTTATTTAATAGTTCATGTATGATCACAAAAATATGGCTTCATATAACTTATAAAACATTAAAACTAGTCAGTCGCATAATGATTTGATAGAGAAATCTAAATATAAGCCAGAAAACACATTGAATATCTAGGTTAAAAACATTGTTAGAAAAACACGGCAGTATTCTGTTATTTTACGCAATGACAATATGCGCGCGAACCTACGTCTTCGGGTTGGCTTTAATAAATCACCACCATTTTACCTACTTCCATAAATACATAAAACCTCAATATGGTTCCTTTGTTCGATAAAAGTCTCACCTCAATTACGAAGAGTCAAAAATTTCCACGAAACTTATGTAGGTTCATAATAAGATATTTCAAAATAGAGCACAGAGTTATTTATGAATCTAGTAATTGACGAACGAACTACTTCGACAGTCAAATAGTTTGGCAATCCATGGAATAACCTAGAGAGTTTTATGATATTTATAGTTCCCTATAATATTCTGTTCTAGTTCCTACATTCCTAAGAAGCACGAGAGCAGAGTGAATGAAGTAGAGACGAGTTCCCTTAAGTTTTTTAAAACTATGATTGATTATTCAATGATGTCACTAGAGTATTTGTGAGATTGGGTCGCAACGTTAACATGAACAAGACTTAAATAATTTCAAGTGGTCATTTAGTACCTACACTTATTAAACTATCTTTCCTCTTGTCTCCAGACTAAAGAGTCATTAGTATGACTCTATAGTTTTTGGCGATTATGTATATGAACAATTAATACGAAGTACTTTAATCAGGTATAAGGACCTCATAGAAGCGTCTGACAACCTCCATTAAGTGGATGTGGTGGACTATGTCTAATAGGCTATTTGACTGTAATAAAAATATACATTTCTTTTATTTCATTAGTCTTAATATTTCTTTTTTGGAGCAATATGTAATAATGTGAGATAAAAATATTGAGTTATTTCACTACAATCCGTCTTTTAATATAAGTATTTTTGATGCAACTTTCACGTGACTATAAACAACAATGAAATGGCTATTTCTATAATGACGTAGATCGCGCATAAACAGACTGTGTATCGCTTCGCTCATTGGAGTTTAATGCGGAATTGACGTCATTTGTGCTACAGCCGCCATATTACTTAAAGTCGCGTTTTCGCGGCACATTTGAACATTGCATCGGTTTTTTAATAAAATAGCTAAAATGAAGACAGAAAAATTTTTTTAGGGTACCTTATAAACAAATTAACACCGTAAGATAGTTTTCAAAACGTAGTCAAATAGCCTTTTACTGATAGATTCAAGCTCCTCGGTAAGGACACACATGATGAAAATATAAATACTCTTAAATTAATTTTCCTAAACCTACACGTACAGTACAATTGTAAAGTACACAAAACTACTATAAGATTTTGATGTATCCTAGTTATTGCGATAACAATATATCCGATCTGAGATTAATAGTTTGAGTATTTGATATGGAGGTTATTGATCAAATTCACACGCTGTATCCAAGTCGATATGAGTGACAAGACTCTGGTTAACCGATAACAAATTTAGCAGTGACGAAGACAGCTCACGATGTTTACACTTTCCAATTTGCAATACAATCAGTGAAATATCACTGACTGATATTTTGTAGGATACATTTTACAGCACTATACATTTGTTTTAGAAGTGCTAATAACACATTTTTTTTACAATCGCCTTGTAAGTTTAACTAAACTTCTATTTGGTAAATGACATGACATATACTCACGGATATAAATCCCTTAAACGGGTAGCCAGAGCCAGGGAATCAGAAATTCCTCAGCCACTTTTGGAAGTTGCGTGGGGAAAAGATGGTGAAATAAAGGTTGTTGGTGATGGGTCTCCAACAGCATCGCCCAAAAATCCCTTTAAAGCCCCAATACCGTTAGATGCCTTTTACGTACACACACCGGAAGAAAGGGTAGTGCTATTCTAAGCCGACACTACACAGCTATTGCTTATTTCTACCAAAAGAATACGTATTTAGTAATCATGTTATGCTAGCTGAATTAATGACAAAATTCTAAACTATAGCCAAAATGTAATCAAGCTAAACTCTTAATTTAGTTAACCAATTTATGTTTTATTTCCTCTATATATATTGAAGTAAGTGTAGATCTTAATACTGAATGGGGCCTATTCCTCTTTAGTGTTCAGTAAAAAAAGTTAAAATGGTACTCTTTTACTTATACTCCGCTGTTCCTTTGTCACCGGGCTGTGTCTTATGACCTGCTGAAATGTTTACAGATGATATGTTTTTAGTGCTCATTCTTCCTCGATATTGATAATGGCAACTGATAGGCACTTCAAATATCCATAGTATATTTTTATAGATAACAGTGCAGAGCACTTGGTGCGTGAGCCAACTCAAACTTGGCCGGTTTTCTAAGTCATATGTGTACTCCGTTTATCAGGGTTAGTTAGGGTTAGTTCCGGTAAGTGTGTTGGTGTATTTATCCGTTCAGAAATTGGGTACTTGGAACACTTGATGTACATAATATCTTTCGTGACGTTATAGACAAGCATCTTTCTTAATGTATGTCAATAACCTAACTTGTCTTCTTTTAATTTCAATATTTCAATGTATATTAAAATTAATGACAAATTGACACGTGCCATGTGATCATATGTTTAATAATGCAGTTTAAACAATCAAGTGGCGTACGTGATCGAATGAAATGTATTGTGCTGATTAGGTCGATCAGCGTATCGGCCTCACCCTGCTTTGGTGACAATCCAAATTCTGCAGAGTTGAATGATATCAAGTTGAACGACCTACCCAATTCGAGCTAACACATTTATAACCAATCGAATGAGTAATAATAGTGTTTTTGTAGCGTCATTCTTTTCTTTTAACTATCTATTGTTTTAATTAGCAAGCAATACATTTGTTTAAAAATCATAACTTAAGAATTTAATGTATAACCCTGATACTCCTAATTACATGTTTAACATATAATACTCCTCTGTATTTTACTGATACAAATTAGGTTATTATGATAGCTTTTCTATATTTTTCAAACAAAAAAAACTTTTATTTCTGGTCGTATCGTACGATAGCAAATATAATACTTCCGTTTAATCAACTTTAACATCCTAACCATTTTACCAATGGGTCAGTATCCATTGCATTGCAGGCCAGTGCCTGCAACTGCAACCCTTATTACGTGTCAAGCTAAAACTTTTGAGTTTAAATAAGACGACAAAAACAATTAAATTTTAAGAAGATCTTATCTGTTACGATTTCCAATCTTAAGTCATTCAAAGTATCTTCAAAATGCTTCAGCATTTTCTCGTACTTGTATCTCTATAAAAACTGGTCATACTACAGTCATAGTACCCAGCGCTCGGTGTTATATCGGCTTCTTTCAATATCTATTCGCATTTCCTTGTTACATAAGCAGTCGTATGTCACCCATCAAGTGGGTCCGCCGCCGCACCATATTGGTAGTAAGAGGGGGGGAGCCTAGTTTCGCAATCGTCCGTAGCCGTTTTCACTTTTTCGCTGTCAAGAACGCGGCTTGATAAACAAAATAGAATTTTGAACTTCACGATATTGAACAGTGCATTATAAGCCTTATGGTGTAAGCACATAATATCTATTTGTTGACTTTTTAATCCTAGACAATAGTGAGTCTATGTCTAAGTTTTACAACTATATCTTTTTGGTTGTCAGTTCTCAATTTAAGACTTAAAAAACAGCAAGCTAAGAGTGAAGTTGCAATGGTTTTTATAAGAGTATTAGCTAATAACATTAGTAAAAGGCTGTTCATTGACCTTTTTGTCAGTATTGGGAGTGAAGTTACATTGTATTTTTAACAGGCTTAAATGAAAAAGGAGCGTGTACTTTTGACCGTTACCATTATGTTTACTCAATTATACGAAAATTGTGGCTTATTTACGAAGTGATTTTAAGCAATACAGAGATGACCCTTATCTAATTAAGTACCTCCAATACAAAGTGCATTAAATGTAAATTAATATGGCTCCTCACAGCATGCTTATTTATTAATATTTTCAAATATAGGGGCTTAGAATTTTTGGGTGATGCGGTTGGATACCGGAAATCGAGAAGGTTGTTGTCTTTATTTTACTCAAATTCTAAAATTGGCTAAATAATTTCTCATAACGCTCCGGATACTCATTCTAGTAACCTCTAAAGAAGACATACGAGTAGATTCTATTGATAAGAAAGCTGTCTATTGCACTAAGGGCTAAGTCGCAGCGGTAGCGCAGTCAAGTAGAAAATATAAAAAACATAAGTATATAGCTCCTTTGGAGATAAACAGTCTATATGTGGAGTTTAGTTTGAAAATAATAACATCAAAACTAGCCAATTGCCATCAATAGATATCATAGGTAGAAGAAAAAGTAATCTCGCGAGTAATAAGAAATATTTTTCGGCAGAACTTACAACTTTTATTAAGTTTCATAGTGTTTATACTAAGAACAAGTTTATAATTGCCTTAAAATTACAAATATTACCTTAGAATTACAAATATTACCTTGTTAAATTTGACGAACATATCGTTTACCTCTTGTCTAAAAAAAACGCACACGTTTGGGTATAATGAAAACACACATTACTTAGATTCTATGATGGGAGATGAGCACCAAAGAGTCGTTTTGTAATTTAAAATTCAATTAAATCATAATGCGAATCCCATATCATGGTATTTAAAAGGTGGTTTCGGGGTATCGGTAAACGTTTTATTTAGTTCGGTTGGATATGAAATAGAATAACTTTTTATTGCACATCAAACTGTCAAAATATTTACAAAAATATACTGTTATGCAAGGAGCAATCATGCCAAAAAAATAACTTTGATATTGTTTGCTTTTCCTCTATACCATTATTACACTTTTTTCAAAAATGGATTTGTCTACGATGATTCCCCGTACGTAGTACGTAGTTATGTCGTAGCACCTAGCTACGGCTTATGAGATTGAAATTTTATGTGCATTGCAAAGTTGAAAATTGCCTATATTTAAATATTTCCTTTACTCAATTTATCTTCTATACATCTACGCAATATTTTTCTTATCTTACACATTAAGAAAATTTTAGTGTCTGTTTGTAATACTAAATTTATTGTTTTCTCCTAAATACAAGTAAATATACCAAAACAGCAAATAAAAATATATAATTGACTGTCTGTTTTTCTAAATTATTAATAGGTATCCATGCGAAACCGGTGCGGAATAATATAAGAACAAAATAATTTATATTTTGCATCTAGTATGTAATATAAAAAAACATGCAACACCGAGTCATTAATTATCTCCCAGCAACTAGACACTGAGATAAATATACATCTGCTCAATAGATATGTAATGAGATAACTAATAGTGATGTTTGTTTCTCAAATTGAAATACCAAAAGTAAGAAACAAAGGATTTATATTGATCAAAATCAAGTTACAAGTCAAAATAATAGAACGATTGCAACAGCTGACATTGCCTCTCACTCCTCAGCCCACGTAACCACTAGTTCATTACGTAAAGGTCTTTTACCCCTGTTTATTTGGGACGCCGATATAAAAGAGATGTTTTAATTTATTAGCACTTGTTGGTTGGGTAATATCTTAAACAATGCGTCTGGCATAAGTTCTATTAGTAGAAAACACTATGATTTGTAGTCTGAGCAACGATTTGCGATGTAAAAGTCCACTATTGTTGAGGTTATGATGCAAATGAAATCTAGCGAGAGGGGATTTTGCAGAGTACATGTTTTCTGTTGTTACCTTCATCTGCCAATCACAAAAGCGTGAACAATTTGATAAGTATAGCATTTTATTTTATTAATGCTCTATATATCAAGATGATTAAATTTGGAAAGACCTTTATAATTGCAAGGTCACTAGTTATACAGAACTTCATTCTGAACAAAACAATCGTATTTTTTTAACTTTTTGGTAAGTCTGGTTCTCCAACAAGTTCGTATGAAAATAATGAAAGTTGTTTCATATTATTTATTGTACTGTTTTCTACCCACCCTATTAAGAATCAAAGCGTGAGTTAATCACTTCTGGTTTAGTATAGAGGCCATGATTTTAACTTTCACAGTCGGCTGGTGCATCTTTACGTAAGTTATACTGCGCTTGCGCCGTCTATGTCAGGTTGCGTAAATGTCGAGTTTAGCCGGCTAAATTATATATTCATACGCCGGAACAAAATAATAATAATGAAACAGACTATGAATCAAGATGTGGAAAAAGGGTTTAAAAAACTCAATTACTCCTTTGTTCTCAAAAAGTAACTATTAATTAATTTTTTTTGTGAAAATACTTAATCACAATAAGCATTGACGTTATATTCTCGTTTTTTATTACATTTTAATATTTTTTAAGGATGTTACACAAATAATCTGCATTCTATTTTCACTCTCTAATTTAAAAAATCTTATAAGGACAGTGACTATCGTAAATGACAAAATACTTTTTCTTTTAAAAGCCCATAATTTAAAATGTTTGTTGCCGAATGACAAGCCACAAGTTGGCAAGTAAAGATAAAATATAAGTCAGAAAACAAAAGACAAAACGGCTGTCTCAATTTGCGACATACTGAATAAAAACGAGTGAATTATAAGCGATACACGTTTATTCCCAATAAAACTTTAATGATAATGTTGTTGTTCTCACATATGTATGTTTTTTTAATTGCAGCGAGCGTGGAACAAGAATGATTGTATTTGAAGAAAGATGAGTATAGCAGGCTAATTGGATGCGATTTGTCGGAGAGGGTGCATGTGTCCCTCACGCGAGGAGGTCACGCGATCTTGTCGTCACAGTAACACACTGAGTGCAGCTAGGATAGTGTTTTCCGGGGTGAATGGCCGCGTTGCGTAAACCGCCTGCTCTTGTGGCGCAACCGCACTCGCGCTTGCCCCTCTATCAACCGCAAGAGATGCTTGACACCCGTTTAATGCCATCTAGTGGAGAAATCGCGAACTAAAATTTCATGTTATGGATTTTTTTGGAAATTTCCATTACAATTTAATTTTTATGTTGTTCAAAAGAAGTAGATAAGAAAACGAGTTACTAGAGGTTGAAATGATGAAAATTGCACACATTCTTAGGATCTTCCAATAAAGTGATCAATATTATATTTTAATCCAATTAAGAACCAATCTAACGAGTATTTTGTATGGTACATTATTTGTATCCTTTCAGACTCAAACCGAAAACCAGCCATCGGTAATCAGTAAAAATTAAGCTGAGCACATTAATTTCTAAATATATTCGTAGGTCAAGGTTTCAGTCTCCGAAACGGGAAAATTACCACACATCAACGACCTCAACTTGAGTCCGTTCATTTCACAAGTGGCAGCAGTGCGGCGGCGGCGATTGGTTCCACGCTGAACGCCCGCCGGCTGCTGCTGAGCCATTCTTCGCGATCGGAGAAAAGGAAAGTTGGTTATGCAACAACCTGATAGAATCGTGAAAGGCGAGCACGTCTTAATGTCAGGAACCCGTGGTCAAGGCTCCAAAACTTTTACGACCAGATGAATATAGATATGCTTTGTAAAGGTTAAATATGTGATGTATGATAACATTTTTGATGTTTTAAACTAAACTACCATTTCCGGAATTTCATAAAAAACTGAATTGTATTCGTAAAAATCTTTTGTAAGTAATTAATTTTAATATTTGAAATGTTTGTTAAACAAATGAGAAAGAAAGTTTTCAGACTAGTTCGCCATTGTTATTATCAAAGAAGTTCAGAGCGTGACGGTAGTTGGTAATACAAGAATAGAATGTAAAAAAGTGAACGAAAGCGAGAGCAATTGGTGTGTCTAGCACGGTTGGCTGGAAGGCGGCGCGGACGTGTAGCGGGTCTCAGCGATAACGGTACTTAGCGTAAACAGGGCTTGGGAAACCCGCTATCTTCATCTGCCTTCGATTTTAAACCCATTGAAACGATATTAGAAAATCAGTGTTGAGTTTTTATTTTGTTTGCACGAAATTTTAGCAGTTTTGAATTACTATACTTTTGTATTGTATGTCCTGAGAAAAAGTAAAAACGATTAATTTTTTTTATTTTTATTAAAGCGCTACTGGACAATTTATTATGAAAATGTTTATTATGTGCAGGATTTATTTAATAGCACCTGATAAGATCTCGACGAAGCCTTACCACTTTCCCTTTCGATGGCGGGTGATCATGCCTCATGGTTACCGTTCTAGCAAAACACTCGACCGAACCAAAACGTGTTTAGTATTCACGCTGCGTGGCCAGTCAACTTGGTTGCATCATCAGCATTTAGTTGACACATCCGCTAAACAAAAGGTCACACATATTTTAATTTAAAAAGTTGTTTGTGATTTCTGTATCACAATTTTAGTTGTAATTATTTATATCAAATTACAGGTTCTATATTGTTATGTTCGCAAAGATATCCGAACACAACAGTCAGCAGTCTGAAAATGTATATGTTGTAAAAAAATATTTCTGTTGGATTCATTATTTTTAGACCATTCCTTACAAATCTGTAAAGTGTGGCCTAGTGCATCAAGTTATATATTGTTTAATATTAACTTAATATAATCTCTATAAATCTATATATTTTGATGTATTTTCTTAATCACAATTTTACAATTGTGTAGTTGACGAAGGTTAGCCAGAGCTAATAATAACAAGTCCATGACTCCATGTTGTCGCTGCGCCGACGCAGACAATAAAGGTTTAGATCCAAGGTCAATTTAAAACAGAAACTGGCAGCAAAGCCTTAGCGTGAGAAATGCATCTACAAAGAAACATGCGCAAAAGTTTTTTACATATAAAACATACTCAGAAACATTCAAAGGGTCACAAAAGTATGTCTATATGAAAATAACACATCATTTGTGATGACTAACATAAAATGTTGTGTATATATCAAAGAACCGAAGTTATTACATAAAAGGTCAGGCAAAGCACAACAGCGTTCATTGAATAATTCAAATCTTCTTAACGATGCAGTCATAATAACATAACCGAGAACTCAAGTGCGATAGAGCCTACAATGCCTATTCAAATAAATTAAGTTGATATGTCTGTCAGTGATTTCAAAGTAGAAGCATTTTCAAATAAACTTTATTAAGAAATACCTACCTACTACCATTTTGTTACACTCATATTTTTTTTATTTAAATAGCCAATGCCCATGATTTAGAAGCTGCGTATATTTTCAATGGAAATCTAGTCATGATCTTTGTGAATGTATGTATTTTAACATAAGAATGTATTTGAATTGATTTCTTTTTTGGTCCAATAAATGCTGTGTGATTTTATTAACCAATAAAATTTTCGCTAAGGTATGGAATTATTTGAATATAAAATATTTTTTGAATTTCGATATTAATACGATATTAGTAATCTCAAAACAACACAAGCACATTGTTATTTTAGTTGCCTTACATCTTATCCTTTTAAACATCCGCAATAAACACCTGTTAAACAATAATAATAATATCGATGAAAGCATACTAACTAATAATAATTTAATGTACAATTAAGAATAAAATATAGGTTAACATAAGAAGAAGTAAACAATTAATAGATAACAGAATAAAAAACCATGTGTGAGAGAATGACGGACGTAATCAAAACGAAAGAGGTTTGTCAGGATCGTACAAAGTAGCGATTGATAGTCTCTGCCTACCCCAACGGACACTAATGGCGTGAGTAGGTATTCATATACATATTCATGATACATTCTGCCGTATTTTTTATATTGGTTTCAACAAACGTATTATTAGGCATATCGATCTTGTAAAATAATTGCACAAACAATATTTACAAGTGATGTATACGTTGACCTATATTTAGTGAGCAGTTTGCGCCGTATCGGGAATATCTTACCATCCCAAAGCTACTCAAAGTAAAGCTAAAATAGTCGCAAATAAGTATTCAACAAATTCATAGCCTAAGACTTGTGGCGAAACCCTTTGGTTTACTTCGTCATATTTTTGACAGGTACAGAGAAGTTAATATGCGAAGATTGATCACTGTAAATGGAGCTCGAGAGATTTGCTAGGATCAAAAAAATTGTTAATCGATAGTCGCTAGCTTGAAGAATTGATAACATAAGTATCCTCACCTAGCAAGGTAGTCAGATAGCACAGAATAAATTTCACGAGAGTCAATGTTTCTACTTTTAAGTATGTCAGTTCGCATTGTTGTTATCGTAATGAGCTGATGTATAATTATTATATTTGTTAGAATAATAACAGCTATTGTCAATATTTGTCAATATTAATAGCAGCAATGGCAATTGTCTTTACTTTAATGTGATCAAAAACCTTAGTCGACAGCAGAGTATGTATGAGTATTGAAAAAGTAGAAGTCAAGAGTAAACCGAGGCCGCCCTGCATCCTGCTGCCGAGCCGTATATCTTTTGCATTGAAGAATAAATGAGACAAGTACTCAGTGATATTACGCACGTTATAACGTTTCTAACAATAAATTAGTTGGGAGCTTAGAGACGCACGGTGCGCGAGCGTCACCTTGTCAGCGTTCGTTGACTGCGCCCGAGCGTTTTGTTCGAACGACCTTACAGCTATTGCGTTGCGTTAGATAGCCTACCCTTTACTAATCAACAGTTACAGCTTGCATCTCGCTCACTCTAATCATATCTAATACTGGTATGACAAAACGCGAGAGAAGTATGCTCAGTGTTCACCTTCGCTCACTGCAGAAGATGCTAACGAAAATGAAGGGCGATGGACGGGTCGAGGCTTTGGCGGTAAAAAATATTTTTAAGATACTAATTGTATACTCTCGACGATTCAACTATCGGTCAAGGTTGCGAAGGCAGCCGGATGTTAAATGCTCAAGTTTTTCAATATATTATATTAGCCTATCTAATATATATCAATGAAACTATTGTATATTAGTTTGGAATAATTGATGTTGTACATAATACAGTATAGTTTAATTTACACTGTTGCGAATGTTGGCAAAGTCTGAAAAAACCTTCTATCAAGATGTTTATCACAAATTAAGCGATGTTAAATCACTGTAAAATGATACCACACAACTAAAAACAGCATAGCAAGACAAGCAAAGAGAGATTTGAACTATAACATGCTATCAAATGTACATACGGGAAACCCAGACCTTACTCTATGAAAATTCATAACAATCGTATTTGTATTCTGAACTTTATAAAAAAATAACAATAAAAGACACCGTTTCAACTTTTTGTATACAAGTCGGTTTTTAAAAAGCCTTACAAGTCCAGCCATTATGAAGTCATAAGATGACGTCACTCGGTAATACATCCTTTCTCTTGCTTTCACCTTTCGACAGCAGCGAAACGTGGCTACTCGTAACGCTTCATTTGTATACAAACTGCACACAGCTGTCAGACTGATCTTATCCAGAATGGATCTGAACTTCAATTCACTATCGGAGGAGAAAGTGCACAGAAAAGACAATTGCTTAAACATGAAATATATTGTACATCTGCGTGGCAGATATCTTACATGGAGTTTGACAATTGTTTTTGACCTTATCTGATTTATTACCTGATATTTTTACATAGCCTATTGTAAAAATATATGTAGCCACTTATGAATAGAAATGGCCGTAGAAAATTTGCCATATTGTAATCAGCCCTTAAAAATATCAGTGACATACACCCAGAAAATCGACCGGGCATTGATTTATTAGTCATCTAGGACTCTCATTTCACATAGACTAACTAAATCGAATATGAGAAATAACGTTGAAGAACATACACATTCCAAGTCATCCCATTGAATCCATTCCTCTTGATTCCCTGATAATTATCAATAATATCTTATATACATACATACATATACTCACGGCTATAAATCCCTAGAAGGGGTAGCCAGAGCTAAGAAATTTAAAAACCCTTAGCCACTTTTGGAAAGTTGAGTGGGGAAAAGATGGTAAATAAAGGTTGTTGGTGATGGGTCTCCAACCGCATCGCCCAAAAATCCCTTAATAACCCCAATACCGTTAGTCGCCTCTTACGTACACCCACCGGAAGAAATGGAGTAGTGCTATTCTAAGCCGGCGCTACACAGCAGTACAGTATCTTATATACTCTTACATTATTCTTAACTTCTAAACCCCTCTTTTTATTAAACGCTTTTTACTTGATCTTGATGTTACACGTGGCCGTCCGATGCTACGAGTATTAACATCGTACACATTGGTCCTATACATTTCTTTCACTACTTAAGTTTATCCATCTGCTCCATTTATCCAAACCACTTTGCCCAAGAAGTACTTATTTAATTATAACAACTTGTGTATTTGCTCTGATTTCAGAGATCATTTTATACAAAATAACTAAAGAGTGCAGACAGGTTTTTGGGTGAGATAAGAAGACTAAAATGCGGACAAACTGATAGCAGAGCACATTACGAGGCGAGTTCGCGCTCCGTGGCCATCGGGACGCAAGTACAATCACTAGATAAACATATGGGTCACTGAACCGACCTAGTTTTACTAAGCCTACGCTACTATACTAACTCATGTTCGCGTTTTCGACAAAAATGTTTACAAGCACATAGACAGACGCACGCACACAGCCGTACTCACTTAACTGAGCTGTCCTTCTTGCAACATGTAAAGACAAGCGACGCTTCAATGTGTTGGTGAGTATACGCAAGTGTTTGTGACTATGGAATTGCGACTATGTTGGATGATAAAAACGTACGTACAGAACATTCGTGAACTCACGCTGATGATTTTGGTAGAGATAGACAGAGTAACATGTCATCAAAAATTCATTAGTTTCTTGGAAATAAAAAGGGTGTTTTCTTCAAATGGGCTCAAAGGAATTATTTTATATAACTTCAGAACATAATATAATATGATAGCAGATACTGTTAAGAGGAACCAAGTGTTTATTCAAAGCAAAGCCAAATTATCGAGTTGCACGGACGGATACGTGTCACTTAGTTTTCCTTACAATATGTCCCCTCACTACTGAACCGTGATAAATGAATAACATAGCTACGAACATATGTGGAAGAAACAGAGGAATACATCTTCACCAAAAATGTAATGCACCTGAACAAGCCGAGGTGGTTTTGTTTTATTTACACTAAAAATAACATTGTATATATTTACAGTCATTGAAATATTAAATGAAAAGAAATCATATCATACTAAAGAAATTTTGAATGTAAAGATTCACAATACAATGTTCTTAAATTATATCATAAGAATTACCAAGTGTAAGAAACTGGTTTGGTTTACATTCAAAGGCATTATTTTGAGATACTAAAAAGAATACGTGAATTTCAATATATGAGCATAAATTTCTCATTTTAACAACGATTTTTAAATTTCACACGACGGACCTATCTATGTGACTGTATAAAAATAAATAGATGTTCTTATTGACATATGATTACAATATTACGCAAAAATAAGAAAAGTTTATCTAAAAAAGACGCTACAATCCTATGTAGAGTCACTTAGTTTATCCAAATCTCATTTTTACGCAATTCATCTAATTAACTTACTTACTTACTTATACTCACACCCATTATTCCCATTGGGGTAGGCAGAGACTATCGATCGCCACTTAGTACGATCTTGACAAACCTCTCTTGCTTCCCTTACATTCATTATTCTTCTCATACATGCTCTTTTATTCTTTTTATCTAATTAACAGTTCATTTAATTCCAAGCGGAGGAAAAATAGGAGCATCTGAACTTTAAAGTCTCGTTTTTTTACTGATTATATTGAGTCATGAAATAAATATGAATATAATATTTATGAATGCCGTGTAGTGCCGGCTTAGAATGTTGCTACCCCTTTCGACCCACGGGTGTCGTAAGAGGCGACTAAGGGTATTGGGGCTTTTTATTGGATTTTCGGGCGATGCGGTTGGAGACCCATCACCAAAAACCTTTATTTTTACCATCTTTTCCCCCCTCAATTTCCAAAAGTGGCTGTGGAATTTCTAATTCCTTAGCTCTGGCTACCCCTTCTAGGGAAATATAGCCGTGAGTATATGTAAGTATGTATGTATATTATTTAAATTTATACTCCGTGGATATTTCAAGTGTCCACCAGTTGTTGTCAATATTTAAAAAAAATACGTTTGTTTAATAAAAGCCTTTAAATATTTATAATAGGTCATCCCCTATTTATAAGAAGATCTATTTTCAGAATGTTACAAGTTACAGGTAACTCACGGACAGAACGAAAGCAAAGTCTTAGTATCAGGGTCTCATTTTATCATATTGGTACAAATCTTTGAAAATAAAATAAAATGCTTTAGTTACTCTTTTGTATGACAGCAGCTGCCAGGAAAAATCCCGTTAAAATCAGTTCAGCGAAAAAGTTGTAAAGGATCCTGTTTTGGTATATGTACTGCTATGTGTATACATCTGTTTTTAGTTGAAAGAAGTGTAATGTAGAGTACCAAATTTGTCAATTTGTTTTAATAAAATAAGATTGATAATACTAAATTAAAGCTGTATTGATATTTGATAACGTGTATTGTGGGGAAACAAGAGAGATATGTCACAATCGTGGAAAGTAGTCTCTGTCAACCCTAATGGAAAAAGGGTGTGAGTACAAGTAGGTAAGAAAGTAAGTATCTTGATAGCTTGATTAGCTGTGTAGTGTCGGCTTAGAATAACAATACCCCATTTCTTCCAGTGGGTGAACGTAAGAGGCGACAAACGGTATTGGGGGTATATTGCAATTATCATTTAACGCATGCACTCTTTATCAACGGGTACTGATATTCTGAGTGCTCCTGTACGTAGCTATGTGTTCTAACCAATAAAATAAAGAACGTCTTGAATATCAAGCTTTGACTACCTTTCCTTTTTAAGATCATAGCTGAGGCAACAATGGATCAACAAAATCGATTGGGGGCTTCGTATGATATTAATAGGAAGAGATAGAATATTTCAGTCAAAGTTAACAAGCTACATGGAATTGTAATTTATGTCTCTCATCTTCTCTCGTTTCAAAGGGTAGCCAGTGCTCCAGTGGTAGGTAATTCCTCAGACTATTTTGTTGGCTAAGTGGGGAACGCCTGAAAATGACCTCTGAACCTTTAGTCACCTTGGAGAGCAGAAGAAATGGATAGTACTACAATAAGTATCATTTTGTGGTTATTTCTGTTATAAAAATATCATTAGCAGTAACATTTATTTCGCCAGATGGCGCTGCAGTTGTGAAGTTCTATATAGCTACAGAATTATTAGTAGGGTTTTTTCAATGTACCATTTACATTTACACCTTTACCATATATTAATTCCTTAAATTAGAATTCTATCGTTTAAGTAAATATTTTTAGGAAGCTTATATAGTTTTTTTTTAAATGTAGTTTTGTGATTCTGATTAATTGTATTTTGTCTTTATTAAAATATAAAATGAAAAAGAAAAAAAGTTGCTATATGTGACTTAAAAATATGTATAAAAGGTAGTTGCGATTTCAGTAGAAAAGTTCAGAATATGTGATAAAAGAACTAGTACCCGCCGCCGCTACGCGTTTTTGCGAAAATAAAAAAAACAGTGATAAAAGCAAGCTACAGTCACTTTAAAATAAACTAGAACAAAAAATTAAAATCAAGCACAGTGACCTATCTAAGCCTCACCATATATCATTTTGTTCAACTGTCCACCGGCGAGATTTTTGACCGCGTCCATTCAATAACAACACCAGTTTTCACGGATACCAAAGAAAAAGTTCATCACTGAAAATCTCTAGACAGCATATTGTCTGTTTGGGAGGCGGTTTGAGCGCCGCGGGTAAATCGGGCGAGCGATTGAACTCGCGGTAGGCGCCCGCACGGAAGTAGGTTAGTAACTAAAGTTTGTTAGCGTGAGGCTGCGGCGCGCTGCATTCGGTCGGGCGTCGTGCGCTGTTTCGTCTGGCCCAGGGTGCGCGTAGTCAGACTGCCACCCTCCCGGTGCAACTGTTTGGTACCCTCGATGAAAACAACTCCCCTTGCCTACTGCTCCCTCCATTCAGCGGCATCATGCCATGACTACTGAATATGTGAACACTTTTATGCATATATATGTTTTAAAAAATAGGTTGTTTTAGTTGTAAGCCGGGTAAAAACAATTTGAATCAACGAAATGAGGTTTTACACATTGCTAACAATTTATATTAAATAATACAAATTGCGAATGGGAACCAATGACGTGTGTAAATGTGTGTGAAAAACCTCTTAACTCATATCTATACAAAATACATATGTGTGTATACACAGGCTGTGTCAGAATTTCGTAAATAACAATTCCTCAGTAGATGATGAGATCCCAGCCTGTGACACTATGATCACTCTAAAAGCTCCAAAAGCCGTAATTAAGGAGACACTTCATAATATGAAGTAATGCAGAGTAAACTTTGCATCTCTGTCGCTATAAGGGGTTTAAGATATTCATGCATTTTATGCCAAAGGTTATCATTGTATACTGGTCTTTGCTTTGATACATACCACTAGTGATTAAGGCCATGACGTCATCTTATCCAGTAATTTATCTCTCGACTCGCAGCATGTCAGCTAACAATTTGTGTTTGATTGAGTGTTTTGATTCTGCTACGATACTACGTAGTAAAGTGCTACGAAGATGCTACGAGAATTGGCATAAAATTGCTACGAATAAACCTGTCTTAAAATTATTATGCATTTTAAAACATGATACATATAGTTATATGAAATGAAATAACCTGGGTTGTGGAATATTGTTTTATAAAAGGTATTATATTATTTTTGTGCCTCGAAGCAACACCACAATACAGGGTGTTTTTCCAGGCCAAAAAACATACATACATACATACATATACTCACGCCGTTAATTCCCATTGGGGTAGGCAGAGACTATCGATCGCCACTTCGTACGATCCTGGCAAACCTCTCTTGCTTCGTCTACATCCATCAATCTTTTCATACATGCTCTTTTATTCTTCATACTTCGGACGCCTGCCTTTTTGAGCACACTTTCAATTTGGTCCAAGTGTGTCTTTCGTGGCCGTCCTCTACTAACATTACCTTCCACATTAGCTCTATAGATACCTTTTACCAATTTCCTATCATCCATCCTCTCGATGTGCCCAAACCATCTCAACATTCCTTTTTCTATCTTACTTACAATATCATCTTTTACACCACACCTTTCACGAATCACATCGTTCCTCACACGATCACATAACCTAACATTACATACTTTTCTGAGGGACCTCATTTCTACTGCATTCACTCTGCTTTCATGCTTCTTCTGCCACACCCAACATTCACTGCCATACATAAGCGTAGGAACAAGAACGGCATCATGCACAGCCATTCGGGCCCTTTCTGACACCGATTGACTAGACATTAGGCTATCCAATGCTCCATTAATCGCATTACCCTTTTTCACTCTTCTCTCAAGTGAGATGCGTTTTATACAAAGATTTTTGTATATAGGTTCAAACAAACGACAACTTGCTGCAATTATTAGTGATAAAAGTGTGTCGTTGGCGGTAGAGGTAGGCAGCTCACACGCAGTCGTAGCTCGGATGGTTATGTAAGGCGGAGGCCGCTACGAGTGAACGAACGGCATTGACACGGGCCGCCCGCCCCGCGCCCCGCCGCCGCGCTCGCCCGCCCGCCGCTGAAACCAGCAGCTGCGAAATTGGGTCACCTCGCACCCGACCAATACGCTGTCTACTCTGACATTTTGTTGTAATCTAAATCTGACGGAACGCTCCCATCCCACCAACCTGTGGGACCAGGGGTTATTTGACGCAATGCTCTAGTTACAAATCCGTTTGTAAACGAAACCGTTGTTAATCCTGAACCGATAGCCAATTTGCCGGCTGATCCTTTTTGTATTTCTTCTATTTAAATAACAAAAAACCGAACAGTCAATTCTTAGTTATTGAAAAGTCAATCAAGGAGTATTAAGATTAAATATCAAAGATGAGGTTAAAAATCGTACGACAATAATAACTAAATAAAGTAAATGCAACAAGTTAGATATGTGACGTCGCCGGTATATTCGCATCCAGCAGCTTCCCGCGACCTTCACTTACTTGTTCGCCCACCGCATGGCAAACTAGAATCAGAACGCATCATTCTTCATATTACATTGCAAGCGAAGTTACTAATTAAGATTTAAATCTGCAACTAGCCCAAGTGTGCTTTGTATTTTGGTTTGATGTGTTAATACTGCAAGGAGGCGTTTAATAACATCAAATAACTTTTATGTTAACCTGATATTATTCAAAATTGGTATTAAATTTTTGTCAGTAAACAAAATAGCCTGTAAGTAAATAGTATGGAATAAGAAACGTTACACCCACCAAACAATATGGCAAGTATAAATATAACAATTGTGGAATGTAAGGTGACTCTTGACGCAAACGCTACAAGTCATAGAACCTATTTTCGTTAATGGTTAAATATGTTTCTCGAACAAGCCAAGAATTGACACTCTCGTTCACAGTTGAGATACCGAAACAAAATATTTAAATATATATATATACATATACAAAGACATCAAATCAATGTTTTACCGCACGTTAAAAATGTATCAAGTTTTTTTTTACATTTGTAGATTAATATAAAATATGAATAACTTATTAGAGTACTATGATGCACTTTGCACTTTAATTCTATCTATGATGCATGAAAACAGAAGGAAAATGCACTGTGCCGACTTCGACCGCTTGAGTCAACGAACGTCATTGAAAGTTCCGCGCAATCGAAATTGGTTCTTAATGCAAATACACAGAGTCGATAGTAATGTGGATGTATTGCACAACCTAGCCTTGGCTCCAACTGGCCTGGCTGACTTAGACATTCTATCTACTTTTACATTTTTACATGAACGAAGGCTCCGAGGTATTGCTTATTTCATTACTTTTGATTTTATAACATAGCGTCCCATTTAGGTACCGGTCTATAAAATTATGAATAAGCACCAATAAGTGTATTATATATTACGGGAATAATTGGAATAGGTACGTTACTCCATCTGTACCCCACAAATTTGTTAACTGTGTTGCAAATACGCAAAATGGGAATTTTTAATTCAAATGTTCGACACCTATGTTGAGTAGTTTTTTTTAAAAACTGTCTTAAATAAACTTCATACCAAATTATGAGCTGATAGGAATGATATAATTTGAATGATCGCATTTGCATAGATTTTCACCAACAAATTATGAGAGAACAAAGTACTAATCGCACGCTA
Source organism: Bedellia somnulentella (assembly GCA_963576735.1). NCBI lineage: Eukaryota > Metazoa > Arthropoda > Insecta > Lepidoptera > Bedelliidae > Bedellia > Bedellia somnulentella. The sequence continues at coordinate 10,758,340 of OY755172.1, read as the reverse complement.
TAGCCGCCAATGACCAAGAACGGTGTATCATAATTACAATTCATTAACATGAACCTACGAGCTGTACAAGGTTAGCAATAATTTCAATTTTTCATCCGGACAATCAGTCAATAGCAACAAACTGTGATTAGCAACAATTACGTTAACGCAACGTCGTGAATATAACACATTTGCCTACCTCTTTCAGGCTGTGTAAAAGGAGAGAAAATTGCCATAGAGACGGCAGCGAGTGATGGGTTGCTAAATTCGCATCATTCAATTCAATTTTCATGTGTGTCTATTGTACTCTCACTAACCTTATTAGAAAGACCAACTGTGTTGGTACTTTTCGAACTTTTATCATCAGAAAATATTTTTTGAACAGTTGACCTTTCATAGTTTTTTCTATTTATCATTTATAAGACTTCAATAAGATTAAAAAAACTATTATAATAGAACAAAATCACTACTATATATTACGTAACAGTATGATATAATTTAATTTTATAACTTATGAAGCCCACAATAATCACACCTTAATTTCAAACTTAGTCGTTTTCATCGTTCTATATTTATAATCGAAATTGTCACCACTAGCTCTACAAGTTTTGAATCAACAATATGACCTGAAATGCGTCGATATACTTCCCCATATATCTACAACCATAAATGCATTGCATAAACGATATAGGTTGCATTACGGTGGTGACTGCGTGTCCAATAGCTGCCCTAGTTTTGGTGCGCAGGCTGCATCGGAGTCAAAGTCCGTCATTGACCTAACTAGGGAGTACCTGCCGCCCCACGCTCGCCCGCCCAGCCGCGCCCCCCGGCAAATATAGACATACCCGGACCTGGGCCATTGATTACTGCTAAAACTACTTTGAATAAGTAGAAAATATATTTTATGACACATTTTTGTTTAGCTTACTAAGGGGTATTGGTGTTTTTTGGGCGATGTTGCTAGAGGCCAATCACCAATTATACTCTACTTTACTATCTTTTCCCCAATGTAACTGAGGAATTGTTTATTGTGAGAGTCTGGCAACCCTTATACTCGTATTTGCGATTCATAGCCGTGCGTATATATATGTACTAATTAACCTACAAAGAGGCAGTCAGAAACTCAAAATCAAAATTTTCAAATCTTTTTGAAAGGGTAGAGGGAATGTGATGTTCAAATATAATATCGTCGATTCTGAGTTTCAATCAGCTTTATAATCACTTAAAAATCCCCTTATCCTTACTTCGTGAGAAGAGATAGAATCGTGAAATGCCAAGACGGGCAGGGTTTTCATATTTATATAGGAGCTGTTTAGAAAGAACTCTAATCTATCTAATCTAATTATATTTTCATGTCGTACTGGGACTGTTACAGTTAGATATATTGTTTATTTATTTTGAAGTTATTTATCCCCAAGCCCGTGATCAGGTTAAAATATCTATTGTTGGTGGAGGACGCCACAACCATAATCATCGAGTAGTAATACAACTTGTTTGTATGAAATATAATATTAACTATGTATGAATTCTTAATGTTGAAAACTATACTATTTATATCGTATAGAAAAGGAAAATAGGAAAGCAAAAAATAAATTTTTAAAAAAGAATTATTTTGAAATACAATTTCATACTCTTTAATTGTACAAACTTGAGGTTCAAATATTTAAAAGTTTTCATCCTATAGTTTATGATCCTTCTCAAATCATAGGTGAGTATTAAAAAACTCAAATCGTAAAAAAAACTGTTGCAATGTTAGTTATTAAATATTTTTTTGATGAGTACTACAATCGTATTTAACTATTATTTTAATCATTATTATTAAATTTTAACATTATTAATAAAAGCTAGGCATATCATATTACACCTAATATAATAAACAAGAAAGGATGTCTATTATTTTATCAGCGACATCTATAGATTTTGACTTGGTAACTAAACATACATAAACTGTCGATTTGTAAATCAGTAAAAAAAACTAGGCGTGAATTTTGTTTTACCAAGATTGTACTCTCTGCCAATCCCAATGGACAAACCTAATTAATTGCTTTACAACGAAGCAAAGTACCGAATTGCAATAAGTTTTGAAGGTTGTGAGGGAGCAGTGTGTCGGAGGGATGAGGCGCCGCTGCCGCCGCCGCCGCCGCACGTGCGGTGCAGCGCGGGTGAACGAACGTCATTGACCCAATACCGGCCTCGCGCATACACTCGCACTGCGATCACGCCGCCATTGACTCCACCCCTCGTTTCCTTTATTTTTGTTGATATTTATTTATGTAACAAAATTTCCATTGCCTTGGGTATTGTTGGAATATATTTGTGAGGATCATGCATGATTACCAAGTACAATTTCTGATGAGCACACAATACAACTACTAACTGTATTGTAAATTTTGCAATAGCCAGCTCATCATTAACACCTAGATACAATTATTCACAAATGGCAATTCTTGTATATGTTTTGCACACAGACAAACTAAAATATAACCAATTATAAATGTTGAGACCTACTATATTGCAACGTTCAAATTACTCGATGCGTAGGCAAATCACAATTTATAAGCAGCGAAGGTCAGTCACATAGTTGACACGTTGTGTTTTCTGACTCTCCTCAGCACAATCTAGAATATTCTATGTCAAAGTCAAGTGTAACTTGTTTCTTTCATTTTATTAGGTGACCGTGTTAGCCAAATCAAAACATTGATGCAAATAAAGTCGAATGTCACTACAGACAATCGAGGAAAAATTAAGTTTTTTTAAATAGTATTTTAATCGAGGGTAGTTTAAGGCTCAATGAATGTTTGTTGCACTAGAAGCTGTTTCCGTCCCAGTTGAGAGCGATCAATACGAAATGTCGGGAAACGAACTCGCAACCTCGGGGTAACGGGGCCGCCGCGCACGCGCCGCGCCGCCCCCGGTCATCGGTGCATCCACCGACCTTTACCCACGTCACATATTATAATTTGATTACCATGTACCCCCCACTAGATCAATAATGAAATTTCCTTTAGCTACTTAGATTTCACTGTTTGAACCTAGTTTAAACTGTAAATTTAATCAAATTATTATATTCCAGCTTACTTTATTACTTTGCTAATGTTAATTTTCCCTACAGACAGTCTGCCAACGTAGAATACAGTGATCAGGCCATATCCTGATTTCTCTTATTATTTTATTAATGATGGTTTGAGCCTCTTTTAGAGCAATAACAATTTTCATTTATTTCTATGAAAGGGTGAGTTGAATTCTTTACTTACAAAACGTCGAATTAGGTTTGTCTTTGCATATTTTTTATAGTAAAAATAACCATATGTATATTTAATATTTTGCATTACAATGTCCATAAAAATCAATTAATATGCTGACCACTTTTTACATACCTAGTTCTTTTAAGTTGGATAAACATCGAATAATATGTAAAAACTATCATGGTTTTAAAACTAAACGTGGACAGCAAAATCAAATACAAAAACACAAGTGCCTATTCAAACATTGTTAAATATGTTGTTTGTAATTACGCCGTATAAATTTTGAGCACGAGCAGCCTTTTTCGAATGCATTGCCAAGGCAACTACCGAAAGACAGAGTGAGGTCAGAGACCAATGTCAGGGGCCCTAACACTTTGTCCCTGCTTCAATGAAAAAACAATCGTAAATAGGCTGTTGACGTGCTTCAACGCAAGTACAATTTGTTTCCGGCAACAATTGTGTTACAATTCTTTTGAGGCCTCAAAAAATACATACACATCGAGGTACCAAAGTAATATTACATCTGTTTCCTAATGAAATTTTGGTTCTAATGGTCAAAACACAAACTTTAATTTAATATCTACTTGGCCATCAATTTCACTCAATAATGTGGTTTATTAAGCAACTTTTTTGGGCGCTTAAATGTAAAACTCAAATGCATGATTCCTAAGTTAGTAACGGAAATAGGGCCTCCAATTTTTATATACGCTAGTGAGGCTCGAAATCTACAACCTGTAAATTGAAATTCAAGAAATTATCTTCTTTTAAGTTAAAAGTTAAAAGAGAAGACCTCTTGTTTTATTTTGCAGTTTAGATGATTGCAATTAAATCACACTGTTACACTGAAACGTGTATTCATTGCTGAAATATTTAACCCAGTTTTGGTCTTGGAATATTTTCAATGCTACAGAAAACAGAATTAATTCATCAATTCAGTATAATGGCTTTAATATAAATGGAAATAATCGCAATAGAAACATAACATAACATAACATAAACGTTCACGCCGAATATCCCCGAAGGGGTTGGCAGAGGTACTAATACTTCTGAACATCACGTGACTTTGTCACCTGGTGTTCAGAGTACCCACGTTTTGCATGGACAGTGTACTCACGTGATAGGGGGCAGGCCTATCGCCGTTTTGTACGAATACACTGTCACATGTGATGTTTTCCCTCACCGTTAACAACCATGATAAATTAACCACACATATGTCTTTAGAAAAGACAAATTGGTGTAGGCCCGACCCAGGATTTGAACACTAGTCGTTTGCACGAAAACCGAGTGTTCTACCCACTGGGCTATCACGGCTATCAATAGAAACACTCGGCATAAAGATCCCTCATCACGGGAAAGCTATAGCTAGGCATTTAACCATACATGACGCAGGTAACCACAAAGTACAGTACGAAATAAACAATAACAAGTGAAGAAAGACCAAGGTCACCGGCCAAGCAAACAGCATTGCAAAACTTATGTGGTATGTTTGCTCGCAGAACGGATACAGTGGGGCACTGCGACAGGTTCTATACGAGGAGTCACGTACCAGATTACGTATTGCGGCAGCTCCTGTGTATGGTGGTCAGTATTGACTATAGAAAGTTCATGGATATGAATGGTAAGAATGATGGTTTCAGCGTTTTGTTACGTTTCAGGTTGATAAAAGAAATCTTATTCAAATTTTTGGTCAGTCGTGAATCCAGACTACGATTCCTCAGCCATTTTTGAAAGTTTGTATGGAAGTGGAATGACCGTCTTTGATGATAGGTTTTTAACCACATCTTGATCGTGTACCTTAGTTGCCTATACGGTACCCACGCAAAGAAATAAGATAGTAGATTAATAATCCGACTTTGCTCGACTCAATCTACTTCTATTTCCTATTATATATTACTACTATATATTATTTCCAGGTGTGGTGTAAAAGATGATATTGTAAGAAAGATAGAAAAAGGAATGTTGAGATGGTTTGGGCACATAGAGAGGATGGATGACAGTAAATTGGTGAAAGAGATATATAGAGCCAATGTGGAAGGTAATGTTAGTAGAGGACGACCTCGGAGGACACATTTGGATCAAATAGAACATGTGCTCAAAAAGGCAGGTGTCCGCAGTATGAAGAATAAAAGAGCATGTATGAAAAGAGTGATGGATGTAAACGAAGCCAGAGAGGTTTGCCAGGATCGTACAAAGTGGCGATCGATAGTCTCTGCCTACCCCAATGGGAACTCACGGCGTGAGAATATGTATGTATGTATGTATGTATATTATTTCCAAACAGATTTTTACTAATAATACATCTGGACCAAACGGGCTAAGATTGTTTTGAAGACATTTTATACCAAATTGACATTGCAAGAGGTGGATATCAGCATTTAGTAAAATAAAAGGGCCTGTATAGAAATGCCTGATATAAGCGAAGCATGAGAAGTTAGCCTGGGCCGTACAAAGGCATTTCATAGTAGAATGGGAACTAATGACGCGATTATTACGTATACAAACCCGAAAAAGAATGTAAAACCAAACAGGCGAGGTAAAACTATTAGCTTTGTAATACAAAAATGAATATAAATATCACACCATATAATCGGGATGAACAGACCAGACAAAGTGTATGAAATATACATACGCGGTTCACACTCTCAAGAAAAGTAAGCCAGACTTTATGGCTTAAAATTTCACACCAATTTTTTAATTTGTTTGGGAGATAAGGTAAGTAAAGGAGGATGGGTCTCCAGCCGCGTCGCTCTTCAATCACTCAAAACGGCCTAAAACCTAAATACACATCTACAAATAAAGTATAAACCGGGTTAGTAAGCTGTTATATAAAACAATACTTAATAAGCTGGATTACAAACATTAAGGGTATTGGGGCTTTTTATTGGATTTTTGGGCGATGCGGTTGGAGACCCATCACCAAAAACCTTTATTTTTACCATCTTTTCCCCACTCAACTTCCAAAAGTGGCTGAGGAATTTATAATTCCTTAGCTCCGGCTACCCCTTCTAGGGAAATATAGCCGTGAGTATATGTATGTATGTACAAACATTGCTCCAACAATTGTTTTCCGAAAATTTTGAGTATTAAATGATTCTGTCTTACTAATTGATTGTTAAAGTATGTAACATACATACTTTTCTAGAATAAATAAAACATGATATGCCTCGCAAAAAGTTTTTGTTTATGGTTTCCCTTTTTAGAGCATCAAAATGTGTTATAAAATATGATTTAGGATTAGTTTGTACAACGAGAACACAAATTTACTTTATGTAGTAACTATAGGAAACATCAGTATCATTAAAAAAACTAGCCTAAGAAGCTAAAAACGAAGCTCGATAGGTTTGCCAGAATCGTACTCTACGTCGTAGGTCTCTGCCTGCTGCAATGGGAACTAATAGCGTGTGTGTATGTAAGAATATTTGCATATAGTCTAATAATGAAACAATTATATCTTCAAACAGAATTTTGGCCATTGGTTTATCCAGATACGTGAAGGTAGAACGCACGTGTAAATCAATGTAGTATTGTGTCTGTGAAGTTGTAAATGAGTAGGGTGGCAGTGACAGTGTCCCTTCTGACCCAGTTTATGCTCCTGCAAAGCGCCCCAACACAATTCATTAGATTACAGTCAAGCAACGTTCCGTGTTACAGAAATAAATCATTTTCAAATTATGTTTATGGACTTATCTTTAATATAGCAGTCAGATAAATTGGAGTGAAAAATTCTCGTATCAGGATAAAGTTTTTAATAATTTTATTATGATTAAATTTTAAAGTAATTTACGCTGAAAAAGGAATGGATCTTTTATATAATCTTTACATAGAGACTTTTCACTCTTATAATTTTACTAAAATGTAATACATGGGTCTCGACGAATTATGAGTAAATCAATCAATTCAAAATTATTTCTGTTAATATATCTATAGTACCCATGTAATGCCCAATAACGATAAGTACCAAAACCCGCGTATGTTGTTAAATTTCCTCACACTTCTCTTGCTGGACAGACATTTCAACAAGTAAAATTATGATATTTTTAAATACTTCTTGAAACAAACCCAACCAGTGGAAACGTAAGAAAAGTACCAGGAGATCATTGAATACAAGGAGGAACGTTTTATAGTGGCGCGGTTGCTATGACGACGCGGCCTGCAGCGACGCAGTGACCTACTTCGTACGCCCGCCCGCCTAAATGTTAATGACCTCCAAACTTCAGGTCGAAGTTCACGCCATACACGAGCGTCGATGAGATGTACCCCTTCCTATAAACGGATCGCGGGTCAAACCATGTATTGATCCTCGCCACTAATTTTGTTTGGGAAGAATCTGGGTTAGTTGAACTTGGGGAGTTTTTAATTATATCATTTGATGTTATAATTTATGACACAGTGTCTGTTATATATTTAGATTTTGATGGGCATAAGGCCACCAGGAGGTGGGCGTACTCAAACAGGTTTCTTAATTATTAATTTACCTACATACTCAGCAATATTTTGCGGATAATAAAGAGGACTCTTCTTGTAACTCTCCATCAATGTTACGTTGAATTATTTGATAATGTCTTCATACAAAAAAATACAAGAATAAGATTGACATCATGAACACATATTATAATTGTTATATGATCCAGGTAGTTCAATTTATTAATGGTACGAGGGTATCAACATTTTTGTCATTTTATTTCATACTAGTGGATCGTCCCAGCTTCGCACGGGTAGCGTTGTTTTTTTAAATATCTGAGGTTTCTTTCTTCAGTCCCTGCTTAAGCATTGTGAAATTCAGCGCAATGTTTTCAATTTATTTAATTTATAGCACTCCCTAAACAGTGTAGTTTGGAGATTTTGAATGCGCTTTAATGAACGGTTCAGTATTTCCATTAAATAGCAAATTGGAATAAAACGCTATGAAGTATTTATAACAATCTAAAAAATAAATCATTACGTGATGTAGGATGCAACTACTGGCGCCATCTAGTATTTTATATATAAATTAGTAAAGATTTGGTTTTGGTCACGGGCGCGCTGGCTTATTTTATGTATAATTTCGGTGTTTCTCTACCGATTTCTATGATTCTTTTTTTATTGAATAGGTAATAATGTTACCTTATTTAAATTAGGGATGAGTGAGAGGTTTACAAACGTAAGAGTAAACAAATACAATCAGAATGTTCCGAACTGCTAAGCTATCAGGAATTACACGTGTTATTGTAAGTCAACCGTAAAAGATAGACATAAACTGTTGAGGATTTTTTTTTAGATAATTTTATGCAGAATTTTTCCGTCATACATGATTTCTATGTAAGTTTAACCATTAAGGCTGCACACGCGACGGAAGCTTAAAAAATGGAGTAACTTCTCCCGTTTTCCCAAAATTTCCCAAAATTCCCCTTAACTACTCTGCTGGAAAGTATACAAAAACCTGCGCAGAAGTATGAAGAATAATTGTACCAAGTTTCGTTAGAATCCGTCGAGTAGTTTTTGTTTCCATAAGGAACATACAAACCGACAGACAGACAGACAGACAGACAGACAAAAATTTTACTGATTGCATTTTTGGCATCAGTATCGATCCCTAATCATCAACTGATAGTTATTTTGAAAATATATTTCATGTACAGAATTGACCTCTCTACAGATTTATTATAAGTATAGATAACAAAGCTTCAAAATACACAGGCTATTAAGTTGCTTATTTTTTAGTTAACAATTTAAATAAGAATTGTCACTTTAAACATTCACATAATATTCAGAAGAGATCACGAGAATGAACAACATAACATCATAACAATCGACATAATTCAAAAATAGGTATTTGTAAAATCGATTTCTATCCCCTCTGCTAAGCCTCCCCTCGCAAATCGCGATAAAGACAAATGCAACTTGAACCGAAAACACCTATGAAAAGTACACAATCAACGTTTCCTAGTCCCCTGGAGCCCCTAATACGATTAACCGATTTAAGGTTTAGAGAAGGAATTTTCATAAAATATTAAAGATATTTTTTTCGTACCTCTTTATTATTCTTTAGTAACATTTGTTTTGTAGATGTTATATACAGCAAACAGGCTCTTTTAGGTTTTGGTAGGCTAATATCTATTTTTTGATGTATGTGTTATGTGTGCATGATAATAATAAGTACTGCATAAGTAGATGTTTTGGCTAGACTTCGACGAGCGACTATATTAAAACAGTTAAACAAAGACTCAAATAAAACCATAGCTCAAAAAGGGGCTACAATACATTCATAATACATTCAATACATAACATTTCGAACAAAATAAAAGTGGCACACATAATTTAAAGACATCTTCATATTTTTATATAACAACAAATGCAAAACTACTCAGGATGTAACGTCATTCATAAAAATGAAACATAATCATTATTAGAAAAGGTCACCAAAGTACAACATCGTATAACTAACAAGTCTGTCAGCTGAATATATTCAACGTCTGGGTATTAGCAATGCGCACAACATAGTTATTTCTGCTAACTCATGCGAGTTGACCATCACGTAGGCACTCATTACGAAATCTGAATTTTCTGTGGTTGAAAGAAACGCTGGACTTAGTTTTGCTCCGGCACATCGAGTCTCATTAGGCCAGAACGGATGCGCAAAGGGGTTAGTTGGTGTAATTGGTAAAATAGCCGTGAAGTTTGTCCTTACATGAGTCACTGTGAGGGCGACGTGCGTGGCTCGGCGTGGGACGCTCGCAGGCCTATTCCTAGAGCGAAACTAGGCCGGGCGCCGACCGCATGGTTGGTGGTCCAAGCATAAGGTTTTGGCGAGTTGTACATGGTTCAGGTTATTGGATTTAGGAGTCTTATAGAAGACTTGAGTTTTAATGGATTCAAATACTTTTATTGAGATAATTTTAGGTTCTCACGCACGAGAACGATACAGTTATGGAAATTAAGTACTTTTCTAGGCAGCAGGGAAAGGGACTTCAGAAAAATGGCAAATTATTTATCTTATCATTCGGTATGAAGACAGTAGGTTACGTCTTCACAAGCATATAATCGTAAAAATTCTCGTGTAATGATACCATAGCCACCCCCGCATTAGGATATCCTGTGAAACGATTTAAACGTAGTAACTTATCAATATTGTAACACATTGCTACGATTAGCACCATATACATACACATACATAACAAGAACATTATAAAATAATACTAGTTCATATAGTTCAGTATTTCATACTAAACTACTATTAAATTAAACTGCTAAATTTCTTCCCGTTGGTATAGCATGGTGGTTTTTCAGTGAGTGTTGAGATATGAGCCTGTATGGTAATCCGTCACCAAATCCGCTTTTCGAAATATTAGTTCGGAGAGCTGTGTAGTGTCGGCTTAGAATAGCACTACCCCATTTCTTCCAGTGGGTGTATGTAAGAAGTGACTAACGGTATTGGGGCTTTTAAGGGATTTTTGGGCGATGCGGTTGGAGACCCATCACCAACAACCTTTATTTTACCATCTTTTCCCCACACAATTTTTCAAAAGTGGCTGAGAAATTTCTAATTCCTTGGCTCTGGCTATCCCTTCTAGGGATTTATAGCCGTGAGTATATGTATATATGTATGTTGTCAGGATTATGTTATACACCATTATAAATATCTTGCGTTTAAACCACAGCAATATGTCAGCCATAATATTTTTGTGCCAGTAAAAATTTGGTTCGGGAATAAAAGTTCAAGATCTATGTCGGAGCAGCTTAAATAGCACATCCTGTTTTGCTTCGTCCCATATCATTCAAATAAAGTAAGTGAAAAACAACGAACATTCATATTTTTATACAATTATTATTGTTTGTCATATATATTGATATTCACTATTATTAATATACTGGATATTGATATACAATTAAAATAAAATCATAATTTGTATACCTATATATATACAACCGTGATAGCCCAGTGGGTAGAACACTCGGTTATCGTGCAAACGACTAGTGTTCAAATCCTGGGTCGGGCCTACACCAATTTGTCTTTTCTAAAGACATATGTGTGGTTAATTTATCATAGTTGTTAACGGTGAGGGAAAACATCGTGAGGAAACCCACATGGCTGAGTTGTACTTAGTCATGTGACAGTGTATTCGTACAAAACGGCGATAGGCCTGCCCCCTATCACGTGAGTACACTGTCCATGCAAAACGTGGGTACTCTGAACACCAGGTGACAAAGTCACGTGATGTTCAGAAGTATTAGTACCTCTGCCAACCCCTTCGGGGATATTCGGCTTGAACGTTTATGTTTATGTTATGTTATGTAATATATATTTGTGTATGTAACACTCATTAAGTATATCTTATAAAATACAAATTATATACTCTTTGACAGTATCTAGATGTGGAAAGTAATGTTAGTAGAGGACGACCACGGAGGACATATTTGAACCAAATACGTAATGTGCTTAAAAAGGCAGTTGTCCGAAGTACATACATACATACATATACTCACAGCTGTAAATCCCTAGAAGGGGTAGCCAGAGCTAAGGAATTAGAAATTCCTCTGCCACTTTTGGAAATGATAGTGGGGAAAAGATGGTAAAAATAAAGGTTGTTGGTGATGGGTCTCCAACCGCATCGCCCAAAAATCCCTTGAAAGCCCCAATACCGTTAGTCGCCTCTTACGTACACCCACCGGAAGAAATGGGGTAGTGCTATTCTAAGCCGACACTACACAGCATTGTCCGAAGTATGGATAACAAAAAAGAATGTATAAAAATAATGATAGTTATAAATGAAGCTAAAGAGGTTTGCCAGGATTTTACAAAGTAGCGATTGATAGGCTCTACCTACCCCAATGGGACATAATAGCGTGATTATGTATGTTTGTAAATTATAATGATACATATTGTGTAAAAATATATATTTTGTCATACCATGCTGTGTTTGGAATGTTACATTTGGCTGATGTTCTATGGTTTAAAAAATATAACTACATAGCGAGATATATGTGTGTATTACGTTTATATATATATTCATAAAATATTTAATATATTTAACAGTAAGAGTATTAGTACACCGAACAAAGAAACTGTTTGCTCTTCGACCAAATGGTTCGGAAGCATTTCACTTACAGTTAGAAAGTGATTCATTGTTTTCACTCCTTAAGACGAATTATGCTTTAGAAAATATCGCGTTAGCCTGCGAGTAGCTTTTACAATTGAAATGATTTTCTTCATCCACAAGTAAAATGATGCTTATGCGGCTATTGCTAAACTCTCTTTCTTGTCTTTATAAATACATACATACAATAAGAATTTAGATTAGAAATTCCTCAGCCACTTTTGGAAGTTAAGTGGGGAAAAGATGGTAAAATAAAACTTCTGAAAAAACTGCATCATTTGTATACTTCCTAAGATATATTTTTATGCCCAGTTTTAAATTTACCGAAACCAATTATAATTAATTTCAGTTTGTTTGGAAACTTGGAACTATAGTTTAGTAGTCTCGGAAAAAAAATATATCTTATTATAATTTTCTCTCCAAATTAAATAAGCTAATTCCTATCTGTTATATACGTATTGTTTGAGACGGTAACTAAACATAGGTTTCAGTCAAACAAAATACATTTAATCTTACATAAGAATACAATTTGTTATATATGGATAAAAACTTTTTTTTCGCGGCATAATCTGCTTTCCCCTTTTTATTTCTATAGACCCGAGAATATTGTTTCAATTTCAACTCGGCACCGAGATAAAGGGTCTTTATAGACGGACGGATGGATACCAAAGTAATACTCTTATGGGGTTACATTTTTATTTCTTTTGAGTTGCGTAATGCTAAAAATTTTACTGTGATCATAGAGCCAGCAAGCCTTTTTTAGTTTTTATAGAACATAAAACTGTAACCAATACAAATCAGTAGAATTAAATGTTTTGGTCGATAAGTGTACCAAGGAGATGTTTTTGTAAAGTGTTTTGTATTGCGCCTAGTGCCTGCTGATATCAGAATGTAAGTTAGTTTAATATGAGATAAGAAATCAAGTCATGGCCGTTTATCGATCCCTAAACGATAATCGCTTATCAACCACATTATACACAGTTTCTGTACCTGTTATGATATTCAATGTTACTCGTATTTTCCCTTAAGGCCGGGTTGTATAACTGAATATTTATAAACGTGAATAATAATGCTAATATTTTATACATCTACCAGTATTTTTATTTACATAGGCTCTTTGACTTCACTAGAGTACAAACGAAGCTACAATGCAATGAGATCAGAGATGAAGACTGGAAATTTCATGCACATTTTTCTTTAGCTGGGAAGTGTCAGCTTTAAATAGGACTTTCCTATTTCTTCCTATGTGTTTGATACGAGTGGACTAATTGTATTTGAGAATTTTTAAGTGTTTGTCGGGTCATATGGGATTAACTTTTCTTTTTGCAAAACTTTATCCCACTCAACTTCCAAAGAAGCTGAGCAATTTAAAATTCCAAGGCTTTTGCTACCTCTTTTTGTGATATATAGTCATAAATATGCTCCGTGGTAATAGTAAAACGAAATCTACTCCTGCTTTGATTGTTTATCCGTTTATTCAAAACTTCCCAATGGTGAACGTAGGCAAGAGCCCCGAAATCGGTGCTGAAAGTGGTGTGACGCGTCACATATTTGGATTATTTCGGGTTAGTTATATTTAAAGTCGATCCGTTCGCATGGCCACGGTCTAGATCTCGAACTTGTCCGATTTTTATAAGATCATTGAGAGACGCGCGAACTTGCCCCAATGATCACACAGCTCTGTCATTCGATATAAAAATACGATTACTCGAATACCGCAGTAGACAACTTTTCTATGTAGTTGCGCTTTACAGCGCCCACCTAATATGCATTCAGCTACAACAGTTAAGTAAACACAAACAAAATAAATCGTCTAGAGAGGAAACAATAAAAAATGGCAAATATGTCAGTACACGAAATCCCTCAAACGCATACAATGAACTGCAATCAAAAAAAGTTCAACAATAGATTCTGAATAATTTTCGTGAAAGAGCATTTGACATTTCAATTTGAAAAGTGCATCAGCAGCGGGTGGTACTGGTGGTAGTTAGCGGGCGAGGGCGGGCGGCGGGGCGGGCGGGGCGAGGTCGGTTCGCGCGATGTAACCTACATACCGGTCAACACTCCGGCTCAGTCAACACTCGCTACAGGGACATTAGACGCGTTCTAACTCATCTAGTACTCGAACTATTCATAGTACAACTTGCCTATTAGCTATATTCGTTATAAATGTCATGTTGCGCGTTTTCCTTTAGGTTACAGAGATAGTTTTTAGAAACTTTTTTTTTTACAAATCCTAAAGTTACTTACCAGCCTTAATGGACCAATTGAGACGTTTGTTGAGTGCATTACTTACCTGAAACAATATAAAATACAAATTAATATTATTTCCTAGTCAATCTATTAATTAAAATGTATACAGTGACTGTGAGACATTGCCAGAAGTTTCTTATAAGTAATAATTTTTCGCGCGGTGCTAATGACCGTAACTTTTAAATTTAAATAACACTTGTGAAAACAAACTTATCTGAGTTAAATTTAATGACCTACAAAAATAAGTACCTGCCTGCTTAGTCATTACCAGACATCTTACCACCAAAGTAAATGAAATTTCGCATACATAATTAAACATGGAATTTGCAAGTCAACTGGTGCAAGTAATGTACAGTATGCAAACGCACTAATGCCAGCATTAGATGCGACTAGACAAGGCCATAACTATCAGTGAAATGTTAAGAAGGAAAGAGAAGGATATAGTGTCTATTGCATACACTACGAACGCAAATTATACCCACACTATCATATATTTTCTATTTCTATTATCCTCATGATGTAGTAGCGTTGAATTGTACATACTGATGTTTTTGTTCATAGCACATGTAATGACATAGTATGAAATGGTCATCATGTAACCAAAATAGCTTTTTGCTATGTACTCACGGTTTACGATAATACTACCTTACCCATATCTTTTCATGGATTTGAATGAGGCAACTAAAGGAAAAAGGTTTGGTTAAGTAACTGGTGAGAGATGGTTCGCAAGGATACTTTATACCATAATCTTCTAGATTTCTACAGCAGGCTAAGTTTTATTTTACTAAAACTCTGTCTAGCCCATTTGTTAAATAAAGCCACACGTGTTTGATGTATGGTTATAGATTATACAAGTGCAATTTAACAGCAATATGCCTGTTAAAAATGTATGTATATATAATGTATGTATAAAATTGTGTAAAATGTATGTATAAAATTTATGTCATTTTACAATTTGTACTCGGTACACAAAGCATGGTTGTTTTCTTCTGTTCGGAAGACATACTTACACAAGACTCATTATTTCTACTTCTTCAGTTAATTTCAGGTGTAGCTTTGCTCTCTTTATTTTCATAGAAATAATATTTCATCAGCTCATTTCGTTAATGTTATAAAAAGCGGAAACGGGCTTTTATTAAAACATAAGTTTTTTTTCTACTGCCGGTAGATAAGTAAAGTAAAAGTAGTTGTTTCGAATTATTGACTCTTTTTAAACCTTTTTAGACGCTAGCAATTAGTTTAGTATGAAATAATGACTCTCCTAAAATATCGTAAAAGTCTACTGCAAAATTAAACCACAGCTACTGAACTTAGGGTCACCGGGTTACTGCGTTTATGATTGTATCAGTATAAAAACACATAGCTGAGTTATAATTCTGTTGTCATAATTTAATAATATTCTCTACAATTTGCTGTAATATTCAGGAGAATAACTACACACAAATTAATTATAAAAAAAAATTGTACTAGTAATCATAAATTTCAGTTCAATTTAACCACATTTGTTGCTCTATCAGTATTGGATTTTATTTAAAATAAATAGCTTAAAAATTTATAAACAACAGCTTGGGTCATGTAGTTTATCAAACATACTATATGACCAAATACTGGTAACTATGGAAACTGACAATTTAAAGTAACTTTACTTATGCTTTGATTATTTTTATATGCTAATTAAAATGATGCAAAACAAAAAAAAAAGTTTTATATAATCATAAAAAGGGATGATAGATAGTCTTTTCCTCGCTACCTACTATGAACTAATCGAGACTCGTGGTGTGAGTGTAGGTAGATCTTTAAACTTTTTTATCGAAACCTTATTAAAACCATGTGAGACCATTTCAGACAAAACAACTTACAACAAAAAGTGAATGTTTTCGTATATTTGTGAAGTTCAACAAAAAGCTTGTGAGTCGAATGTAAACGAGGTTAAAGTGACAACTGTTTAAAAGAAATTAGGTGAGTAGTGATACGCAGTCGATAGTGTCGCACTGATAAGCGTGACAGTAAACTCGGACCGACTACTTCGCCGCAAAATATAATAATAGCACTATTTCGCTCACTCCGCTTCGCACCAGATTAGCATACATTCAGGGAAAACTAGGTTACTTATGCATTCAGTACTTTAGGGAAATGAGCTGATAAAGAAATGCTTCACTAGTCTAAGTAAGTTAAGGCCTTGCTTGTTTTCTAGTAGTTTGTATGATTATGCATTTGCAAATAGATATTGTATTCACGCCATGTAAGTCTAAAGGACAGACAGTAATGTGTCATAACACGTGACTTTTAGTATTTATGTATATAATTTCACCTATTTTTTTTTAATTTGTTATGATTTTTTATACCAGATCGGATAAATGACAAAATATATATTTATATAAAAAGCGTCGACGACGATGACTTGACTGTTCAACAAAATATCTTTATTTACATCAATCTTTCAATACTTATGTAAAAGTAATTACAAAATGCTTGGACCAAAAGCTGAATGGACTCAACCAGTGGCAGCGACGCACGCGCCGCGCCGCCGAGCGGTGAAGATCGCATGCTTTGGTTGCGACAGCGTGTCCTAGAACCCGACGTGAACCCGAGTAGCCTCAATATACGAGCCCCGAAACCAACCTGCTATCACGGTATTGCGTATGTTCTCTACATCGTTCAACCGTGTTTATTTATCGTTGAGAAATTGGGAACACTACATTTTTTGTTTAAAGATTGTTGTTGGGAACAAAAATTGTTTTTTAGTCGTGATTTTGGTAAATTATAATGATGACTTTTCTTTTCTGTTAGATGCAATATGATATGGGTATATTGATTGTTTCGGTAACATGATAAGATAGCAATAGAGAGAGAAAGACAGCAGTAAAAGCAGCGCAAGATTGGTCGTTGTGATTATGTACGGTGATGTCTGGCTTGTTCAGTACGTCTTAGCGTCTATTTGCTGAAAACAAGATGATGCTGAGAGTAACTAAAAATTTATTCATTAAATTGATTTTTTGACGGCAATTCCAGGAACATACTTTTTTATACTCTAACTATGTATTAAAATCTATCCAAATATTTGTTTTCTTTTATCGATATGTGGATTCTCTTTATCGTTTGATATTTTCCTCAAGTACTAAGTAGTTGATGAGTCACTTTAGTTTTTTTTCAGAGCTTAAGAAATTGAAATTCGTTAACCACTTTTGGAAATTGAGTAAGGAGAAATAAATAAAATAAAGCAGAGTCGGTGACGAGTTTCCAATCGCTTTAATAGCCTGACAGCCCCAAATAGCTAATGTATGGCACCAACAAGAAGAAATAGAGAAGTGGTATTCTAAGTGGACCCTACATAACACCCCACTATCTCATCTACCCTGACCACATCTATAAAATAAATGAGAATATAACTCTAGAGTCTGCTCTAAATTTGGGGCTTTCTCAATAGGATTTGACAGGTCCATTGAAATTAGGTTATCATGATAAATCGCACGGTTTCCTCACTCGGCAAATAGACTCCCGAGATTAGGATAACGAAAGGTGTCAGGTGCCAGCGTCACACTTTTCGTATAAATCTGTGTGTATTTTGTCAGTTTTTGGGCACAATTCCGTCACCGTCTGTGCCATGACACATAGATTGCACAATCGACAAATAGATAGAGCTCAATACTTGTTGTTTGAAATTTTCAACACGCTTTTTATGCAATAGTCATGAATATCCGGGTTATGAAAAATTGTAAAAAACACTGCCATGAAGAAGCAGTATAAAAAAGAGGATATGATGATAGAAGAATGAATAAACCATGCTTTATAGTGGTAATAATAATGGTAGAATATTTTAAACATAATATGGACTTTATAAAGGTAAGGTAATTTATAAAAGAAACTTTGCCATTCTCTTCAGAATGAGAGTTTGATGCTGTAATAGTTTATTAAAAGTAATATTATTTTGTCTGAGCCCCATCAGTTAAAATATGATTCACAATATTAAAACTTTCAGTCAATTTCAAAACCATCATTCATCATAATAGTTTAACCTTTAATAAGATGTTGTGTTCAGTGCGTTTTGGGTCACAATAGAGGGGCTGTCGTCCTACATCAAACATAATGCTGGCTCACTGCCCAAAAATAATTAGTCATCAGCGCTCATCAGTGTTCAAAGAACCTAGTTGTGGCTAGCCGATGATTAACTTCTCGGAATAATATTTTTGACGTATTTGTGTCATTCCAAAATATGTACCAACTAATTATTTGCACCTTGTTTTTAACCTGCAGTAGCCATACGACAGGCTGGATTTAAAGTTTAAAATAGAAAACTGTTATTGCTCATACCACTAGGCGTAAGCAGAGACTATCGATCGCCACTTTGTATGATCCTGACAAACCTCTCTAGCTTTGCTCCCATCCATCGATAATTTTATACATGCTCTTTTATTCCTCATACTTCGGACTACTAAATAGACCTCTTTAGGAAAAGATCCAGCAGGAGATCACATATTTATCAAAAGGTATATCCACATTTAGTCATCGGACTATGTAATCCTAGCAAAACAGTGATTTGTTTGAGTCCCAACTGTACCCTATCCAAGTGAAACATTTTTAACATGAACATCAAGCGGCAAATCATCTATACATATCACATATCTCATATCATCATATCTATCACATATCTCATGTGATATTCTGAGTATAACATACATAAACGTTCACGCCGAATATCCCCGAAGGGGCTGGCAGAGGTACTAATTAGGGATTGCAATCCGGTCCGGCGGATCCGGTAATCCGGCGGATCCGGCGTGTTTTCGGACCTACCGGATCCGGTGGGTCGGCGCCGGATCCGGTGGCGGATCCGGTAAAGCAAAAAATATGTACGCGAAAAACTGTAGGTTTGTAAAACTGTAGTACAATCAACACTATATGTTTTCTTAGATCGTTTTTTCAGGCACAGTCTGTGCCGCACAGAAGTAGGTAATGTTAACTCGCATTTTTCCATTGCAAAAATAAATGTTTCCTGTTTTTATTGTTTCTTAGGATTATGAAAGTTGATTTTATAAGTACTGATTTAAAAGACTGTTTTGTTAATTAAAAAGTAGTTAAAAGTCTGTGTAGATAATTAAAAAGAGTTTAATAGTATTTTTATTTAAGTACTTAGTACTTAGAGCAATAAGTGAGAGTCAGACTGATTACTTAGGTACTTTATTATTTAGCAACCGTGATAGCCCAGTGGGTAGAACACTCGGATATCGTGCAAACGACTAGTGTTCAAATCCTGGTTCAGGCTTACACCAATTTGTCTTTTCTAAAGACATATGTGTGGTTAATTTGTCATGGTTGTTAACGGTGAGGGAAAACATCGTGAGGAAACCCACATGGCTGAGTTGTACTTAGTCATGTGACAGTGTATTCGTACAAAACGGCAATAGGCCTGCCCCCTATCACGTGAGTACACTGTCCATGCAAAAGGTGGGTACTCTGAACACCAGGTGACAAAGTCACGTGATGTTCAGAAGTATTAGTACCTCTGCCAACCCCTTCGGGGATATTCGGCGTGAACGTTTATGTTATGTTATGTTTATTATTTAGAATAGTCTCATAATTTCATTTAGTACAAATAGTACCAAAAATTACATTACCAAAAAATATAATTTAAAGTGAAATAAATAAATATGATTAAATTTTTCATAAATACGTATTTTATTTTTATTTATATGTATTATTATCAAAACTAAAAATCACTAATACTAGGCCCTAAGTAACTTTAAAATCCGACCGGATCCGGCCGGATCCGGCCGGATTGGAGCCAATCCGGTGAAATCCGGCCGGATTGAAAATTATACCGGATTGCAATCCCTAGTACTAATACTTCTGAACATCACGTGACTTTGTCACCTGGTGTTCAGAGTACCCACGTTTTGCATGGACAGTGTACTCACGTGATAGGGGGCAGGCCTATCGCCGTTTTGTACGAATACACTGTCACATGACTAAGTACAACTCAGCCATGTGGGTTTCCTCACGATGTTTTCCCTCACCGTTAACAACCATGATAAATTAACCACACATATGTCTTTAGAAAAGACAAATTGGTGTAGGCCCGACCCAGGATTTGAACACTAGTCGTTTGCACGATAACCGAGTGTTCTACCCACTGGGCTATCACGGTTGCTTTTCTTAGTATCGCGCCTGAATATATGGAACTAGCGTTTATCTCTTATATCCCTTCAGGAATATACGGTGCTATTTCCCTTTCCATATCAGTAAACTTATTATTCCCAATTCTCTTATTATTTGTACAAATAGGTTTAATAATATTTTCATCTTGTTTTCAAATACTTATTCTGTAAGTAGGTACTATCTGTGTTTCCACGTACACTATGAATGTGTGGATAGATGTGTATTAGTTTGTAAGATTATTGGGTTTTATTTAATGTTGACTTTGGCAACATGGTTATATCAAGCTGTATCTGTGTGATTATTGATAGTTTTGTGTTTTTTAATTGTTTAAAAATGAAGAGTTGTTAGCCGTAAATATAAATATGCATTTATCAGTTGAAAAAAAGATTTTTTTCGATTCAGTAAGTAAATTCAGAAAGTAAATAAGTATTATATTACGAATTAAGAAAACTTAAGTTTATCAAAGTAAAGCAAAGATCCCCTTCTTCTGAAGCAGTCAGATCTGAAATAACTTTCTATTTCAGCTTTACTTCATATTAGCGCCACCTAGCGTACTACGAAGAAACTAACAAAGCTTATGCTACTCAACGCTAGGTGGCGCTCAAATCGCAATACGAAATTTACTAAAAAAGAATAACAAGTATTTAGTAAATACTTTTTATCATAGAGATTAATGTCTAAAATTAGTGGTAAAAACATAAAATCGTATGAATTGACGAGATACAATTTTCTTAAGAAAAGCCGAGTATTTCCACAAATGCATGATTCCCCATCAGAATATTTCAAAATCTATTTAGTTAAAAAATCAACAAATGAGTTAAGTAAGGAATATACTCAATACGAATGACGCGAGTATAAATAACAAAAAACTTTATTACTAGGAATGAAAACACCTATATAAAAAAATTTAAGTTATCTTGCTTTAGGTTAATGAAATAAGACGTACAAATATTGATTATCTTAAAAAATAACACAAATTTAATTTGAAGTATGTTAACACTGTGTAGTATCGTCTTAGAATAGCACTACCCCATTTCCGGGGAATGGGGTAATGCTATTCTTACCGTTTACTAATTGTCTGGTGAGGATTTTTCTTGTCACGTTATGTGATCGGTTTTTTGTGATGGTCAATTTAGTTAAATTATGTCAAACAAGCGTTTGGTTTGGTCGCATAAAAAATCTTTTATAAAGTAAAAATATGTTAAACCCAAAAATGTACAAAGCATATTTTGAAAATAATGAAAAAATGTGAATGTAAAGAGTTTCTTTGTTGCTTCTTCTCTTTACGAACACCTTCAGAAGCAACGGATTAATGATAAATTCAAAATTTTGACGTTCAAAAAATATTAGTATTTAACTTAGTTTTGAAAATTAAACTTTTTGACTTTTTCTTCCCGTGGGTATTCGTAGGAGGCGACGACAGCATTAAGGCTTTGTAAGTGATATTTGGGCGATGCCGTTGGATTGGAAACCCATCACCAAAAACCTTTATTTTACAATCCTTTCCCCACTCAATTTCCCAAAATGTCTCAGGAATTTCTTATTCTGAAGCTCTGGCTACCCGTTCTATGGATTTATAGCCGTGAGTATATGTATGTATGTGTAAATTATGTCTATTTCATATTCGTAGCAACAATGAAGTGCTACGAACACTATTTGAGCTACGAACTAATGACGGCTCAACTATTTTCAATATTTTTGATAAGTACATACATATACTCACGGCTATAAATCCCTAGCTGTAAATTCCTCAGCCACTTTTGGAAGTCGCATGGGGAAAAAATGGTGAAATAAAGGTTGTTGGTGATGGGTCTCCAACGGCATCGCCCAAAAATCCCTTAAAAGCCCCAATACCGTTAGTCGCCTCTTACGTACACCCACCGGAAGGAATGGGGTAGTGTTATTCTAAGCCGACGCTACACAGCTTTTTATATGTACTTTTCACGTATGTAGGTTTCCTCACTAAAAAGTATGTAAATTATTTATAGGAACATAAAATCGTCTCATATCTCTAGTGATTTCGCAGCCTAAATTGAGACGAACTACATCGAAACACATGTTTCAGATTATTTGATGCTCGATGTATATAGTATGGGGTAGCTTTATCTAATTCAATGCCATTTAAATTCATAGAATACTTTTATATGAAAGCAAGATATCATTAGTTATTTTGATACAAAAAAACATATAGTAATAACAGACATACAAACATATACTCACGGCTATAAATCCCTAGAAGGGGTAGCCAGAGCTAAGGAACTAGAAGTTCCTCAGCCACTTATGGAAAGTTGAGTGGGGAAAAGATGGCAAAATAAAGGTTGTTGCGGTGATGGGTCTCCAACCGCATCGTCCAAAAATCCCTTAAAAACCCCAATACCGTTAGTCGCCTCTTACGAACACCCACCGGCAGAAATGGGGTAGTGCTATTCTAAGCCGACCCTACACAGCAAGTAATATATAGTAATAACTCTATGAAACATTAAGTTACTTTCTACAACCATTACTTACTTTTACAAGTTTGTCTTACTTCTCTGTGTGTGTGTGTGAGCTGTGTAGTGTCGGCTTAGAATAGCACTACCCTATTTCTACCGGTGGGTGTACGTAACAGGCGACTAACAGTATTAGGGCTTTTTGGGCGATGCCGTTGGAGACCCATCACCAACAACCTTTATTCTACCATCTTTTCCCCATTCAACTTCCAAAAGTGACTGAGGAATTTCTAATTTCTCAGCTCTGGCTACCTCTTTTAGGGATTTATAGCCGTGAGTATATATATGTATGTCTTACTTCTATAAATATATCTTTTCAGTAAACTGATACAATACAGTTATGAATACATATATATGACCCTGGAAATAAAAGGAAAAGATATTGAATTTTACTTTAAATTATCAATACATACCGTGTTTGTATTAAAGTACGATTTAACAATTAATTTTCAATTTAAATTAAATATCATTTTTAAATGGTTAATTGTATATTAAATTTAAAATCTCAAAATAGAATAATTCTTTCAGACTTAACCTCATCATGAAATCGGTTGTATATTAGGACAGCGTGGATCATCAAATTTACGTTCATTCAAATTTGGAGCTGAGCAAAGCAAACCCCATTTTACCAAGAATTTAAATGAAACAGTATTCAGGCTTGACCAACCATATCATAAATCCCTAAGAGTTGTATGAACGCTGATTAAGGGAACAGGGACTTTGACAAGAGATGATCTGATGATGCTATCAGTAATTCATCACGCATTTTATGTACCTTATCAACAACTTACTCAAATGTACTATCGTAACAAATTCACAGTTTAACTTAACCCTTCATCAAAACACATTTATGATATAACGAACACGTATGTAACATTGCGAATTAAAACGAAAGCCTGAACACATAGCTACACATAGCACACATAGGCAACACTGCATAGAGAAGTGTGCAAATCTGTGTCGGTGTGTGTCCAGACACGGGTGTTCTAGACTGCTAGATATTAAGTTCAGTGCATCGGTGCAGTGTTGGGGCAGGTCCTGCGAGGTAGGTCGGGACCAATAGGAGTTGCACTACTTGCACCCTTCCAACCCCCTGATTTATTGTTTGTTTTGTTTTGGTTATGCTCCTTTTCCGATTACAATATGAAATGGATGATTGTAGTTCGTTGACTTATTGTGAATGTTTGACTGTGTTCGTTATCTATGTTTTATTTATAACGTTCCGCATTTCGGTGGTACTGACACGCCTCTTTTCAACGGGCTGTGGTGATGACGCTTTTGTTTAACGTTACAATGATATGGAACTGTTATTATAAACTATTTATAAGCATAATAGAAACCATCGCCTCTATATCAGGGTTAAAAATATGTAAGAGTGACATTTTAGATAAAAGGCTTATTTTTTAAATAAAAAGTTTATCATAATATATTGTGTTCCATTTTTTACTTTTAATTACTTTAAGAAAATAATAATAAAAAAACCCAACAATTTAAAATAAGTAGTTTAATGTTCAACTTTGTTTATTCATGTGGCCACCTGTAGCTAAAATTAATACACGTATACGTAAATGGAAATGAAAACTGAAATATACTTTTACAGCACTTATTTTGAATAACATTTAATTGAATGACAAATGCTCCGCAAGAGCGTATAATTCTCTATAAGTATTTACTTACTTTATTTATGTACATAAGGAGGATGTTGCCCTCGGTCGTCGACCCGCGGTCCTATTCGTGGAAATTCGGCAGTGTCCGTGGTCCAGAAAAGGATAGCGTTATGTGGGTTAGTGAAGAGTGAGTGCAACATCCGAGGGTGGAGACCTTGAGCTGGCAAAATCAAGGGTAAGGTTGGCAACACGTGTGCGTGAGGTCGAAGCCCCGGCCTTGTGTTGGTGACTCCTAAACCTCAAGTTTTATTATAGCCGCCGATGTATTTTGGCGTTTCCTAAATTGATAAATCTAGTTAATTACTTAGTTCGTTATAAATCAATTGATGCGTTTTTTTTGTTGTTGGAGAAATGTATAATAATTATAGTGAAAATTATTATCACATACGTTTTATTTATTTAACCAAAACCTTTATTTGTAAGTTGACTAACCGAAGGCTTATACTATATTATTATGTATCTATATTTTTAGAGAAGCCAGGGGTTGGTATATTTTGGTAATTGGTGGACGAATCAGTGGGATTCCCACTGCTTTTTTCTTCCCATCACCATATTTTAATATAATTATGATTGTACAACAGAACTGCCAAAAGCGAATGACAAATTATTAAACTTTTAAAAAGTTTTCGATACATTGATCAACTCTCGCTTAAACCATCAAAGCAAAGAATAATAGGTTACGTTATTTCTGTTAACATGTCAATTTCTTTCTACCAATCCCATATATGTTGTGCATTTGTCCGTATCTTCACATATAAGCGAAATATAAACGCCCATCACAGTGAGTAACCAATCAATATATTTTCAATATAATATTAAGGTACCCTAATAAATTCGCAACGGCTTGAAGGCCAATTTCAGGCTATGAAATTAGACTTATCCATATAAAACTATTTCAAAAGCAGTTAATTGCATTACGAGTACATCATCACTTCGACACATCATCGACCACGTGTTCTGTACAAATAGAAATATATCACACATCCACGAATAACACACCCACTCACGCACACAAATAACATTCGCAAAACGCTGGGGAAAATCAATATTGTCAGAGAAACTACTTCCCCATGGTTGCTGTGCGCGACGCAATACGGAAACATCGCAAGAGCTGCCAAGAGAGCAGGCCAAATAATGCTTTATCAAAGGGGAACAAAGTGTTATTTCCTGTGTTGATCGGAGGGGTTGCTAGAGGTGGAGGGTGTGAGTTAGTGCTGTCCTGCTCCGATGAATCGTCGATGGAGGTCGTTGAACCCGGTGGGTCGTTGCCCGCGCGTCAGCTATTGCACCCTGCTACCCCGCACACTGTTTACACCCCTGACTTGCCGAATCTTTTCACCGTTCCTTCCTTACAGAACTCAATCTATTTCAATTAATTGATTTTATAGAGTTGATTGCGATTTTTAGATAACCTTTTTATTTCCATTCCATTTTCCCCGAGGGTACCGCAGGATGCGACAATGAGTGTTGGAACCTTTATTGTGGCTGATGGGTGATATTGCTGGACACCCAACCCATTACCAATAAACCATACTTTATTTTACCATGTTTTCCCCACTTATCGAAAAGGTGGCTGATTAAATTACAATTCTAACAATCTGGGTCCCCCTTTTTGGGATTCAGACGGGTGTAAAGGTGGTTATGGTTAATTGCTATGATTGAAATATACGAAGCAGCGTGCATCGCAAGATCTTCAATTATTGATTTTGAATTTACCAGGCATTTTTAAAGCTTAAGTTCACTGAAATGCAACGTTTTCAAAACCTGTTATTTTACCCAAACCCACGTTCTGAGAATTAAAAGAAATTTGAAACGTTTCCAAAATTTCATTTAAAAGAAAATCTCTGTCATTTTAAGATAAGAAAAAAAAGAAGACAAAACAAATAATGAGCAATGAGCCATCAAAGCTTTGATAGTAATATTTTTATATAAAGTTTTTAAGCCGTAATTAAAGAAAAATATAACTTATCGCAGCTCTTTTTTGAATTTTCTTAAGTGCGTCTGCATGCTAATACTTTCAGTAATGCTACATTGCTTTCGATAATTGGCAAAATAAATATGAGTAATCATCTCCACGTTTCCAAAAAGACAGAAATTTATAAGGCCACTTTTTATCTTTAAATTGCCGGATGTTTGGCGAAGATTGAGTATGAATCAAAACAAGAAAGCTTTTTTTAACAAACCGATGAAGGAAAAAATATTTATCGTGTCAACGAGGCTAAAAGAATGATGCGGCGCGGCGCGGTTTACTCACACGAAGAAAATGTTTAATTTGGTTTAAATTCCGAACGCTATATCATTCTGGGTGGGTAATATCTCAGGCTGACAAAATGCGTGGTATAAATACAATGTGAGAATTTATAAGGGCCTTTGACTCGGTCATCGAGTTGAATAGCTTTCTATAAAGTTTTTGGTAGAGTTTTATTCGAATTAAGTATTTTATGAAGACGAGGGAGTAAAGTAGGCGAGGTTCACGAGATGCAGCCGAACTAGTTTCAGCAACAGCTGTGGATGTTCAGCGGCGGCCCACGCGGTCGGGGTCAATGGCCACACTATTTTCAACATGTGGCGTAGCGACGTTTTCCGCGTTCCACGGAAAGCTCGCTTCATATCTCCTCGGATAGATTCGGCAATCATCGGCTTCCTAATTACATCTAAATACATTTTACCGTAATAGTGTTATAGATATTTTTGTGTATGGCCAGGGGAGATTTCATTGTTCTTTAAAAACCTCTTCAGAATCCCTTTGACGTAAATAGAATTTATAGTTTGATCAATGATCACCCACTTATGTGAGTCTTTTGCACTTGAACCATATTTCAGTATTTCGCCAAAAGAATGTTTTAAATCAAGACTGAAACATTTGAGTTTACCTGATTTAATGACTCCATCTTTTAGGGGAAGAATTTTGATTGTATTTGCTAACGTAAGAGTTGGTAAAAACATTAATATTATTTTAAGAAAACACAAACGATTTCAGATTTAGTCAAGTAATAATAATCGAAATCCACTAACCGATTTCATTCCAAATTAGTGCACAATAAGTCGAGTTCACAAACTCCTCGTAATGTTAAGTATGTAATGTTAATGTTATTGGCTCGATTGTTGTTGAACTGCTGTCATTGTCACGGCCGCAACTCAAACATGATAATACTCCGACACAATACCGCGATTGTTTGGTAAGTACAACGCTCATTTGGCATATTTCTATGTGCGACATTTTAGTTTTAAAATTATTTCATTAATATATTTGCAGTGTAGAGTCGGCTTAGAATAGTATTATCCAATTTCTTCCCGTGGGTGTTCGTGTAAGGTAAGAGGCGGCTAAGGTAAGGGTATTGGCGCTGTTTAAGTGATTTTCGGGTGATGCGGTTAGAGACCCATCACTAAAAACATTTACTCTAGAATCTTTTCCCCACTCAACTTACAAAAAGACAACTTACAACTTCCGAAGCTCTGGATACCCCTTCTTGGAATTTGTAGCCATGAGTAAACGGATGGATTCATTAATATTTGAACTTAAATTTTCTTTTTTATTGTATGTTTACATGGATGTCACTTTTTAACTTAAATTTTTGAGTATTGATGGGTGGAATACCCACAATATGAACTAGTGCTTGGAATCGTTTGGCATTAATTTGGCGAGTAATTTCTATATCCTTAACCTTAAACTTACTGTGCATAAGTAGAATTAAATGTTAAGAATAATAAGTACACTTATATGAAAACCAACCCCCGTAGCATGAGGCTTGTGAGAGTGAGTATGTTATTTGGGAATGGAGAAACTGACATATTCTGTATGCATAATCTGCAAGTTTCTCATCTCATGTGACATGACAAGCCTCATGCTACTAGGACAATTATTTAAGTATATTTTACATCATGATTTGGCCTGAAGAGTTTTTCTGTTCTATTATGAACAAGTAGCCTATCAATTAAATTATAAGGTCATCTCTACTGCGGGAGTCATTCTCTTAATTTCTACCTTCGATTAAAAATCGGATTGGAACATTCTGTTGCATTATTGTTTTATATTCAAATTGAGTATTTACATTGAAGTAAAACAATCAAGCCGTGTAGTGTCGGCTTAGAATAACACTACCCCATTTCTACCCGTGGGTGATCGTAAGAGGCGACTAAGGGTATAGGGGCTTTTTAAGTGATTTTTGGGCGATGTGGTTGGAGACCCGTGACCAAAAACATTTATTAACATATTATTACCATCTTTTCCCCAATCAACTTCCAAAAGTGGCTGAGGAATTTCTCATTCCAAAACTCTGGCTACCCCGTTAAGGGATTTACAGCCGTGAGTATATGTATGTATGTATGTAAAACAATCACCTTTTAAGATTTTAAAATAATTTTCTACTTCATATATGAATCATATGTTTTTGTTATTGATTGTTTGATTTATTGATTGTGATTGTTTTTGGTTATTTGATTCAGAAGGACAAGACAGAGTTCACGTAGATCATACATACAACATATATATACTCACGGCTATAAATCCCTAAAAGAATGGGTAGTCCTTGGTGATGGGTCTCCAACCGCATCGCCCAAAATCACTAAAAAAAGCCCCAAAACCATTAGTCGCCTTTTACGATCACCCACGGGCAGAAAAAGGGTAGTGCTATTCTAAGCCTATAATGGAAATAAAACTAATGTTGACTAGGGTGGTAAATTTGTTAGTGATATAATAATTTATAAGGGTACTAGTGGTCCGGCTTCGATTGTTTTATTGTTTTCGATTGTTTCATTCATTTCAAGCGTAATTAATTTTATCTGATAGGTAGCTCAATTATTTATTCAGCTATGTTGTATCTGCTTCGAATAGCACTAAACTATCTTTTCTGTGGATGCCGTGTTTGAGAACGTTTGGGAGTGAGAGCCGTCACCAACTGTTCTTGATTTTATTTCCTACTTCCGATGCTCTGGGCCTCTGGCTATGGCTACCCCATTTTAGGATATATGGCCGTGAATATATGTATAGTTTAATTAAGAGCTTATTCCATTTGCCTGAATTCAGAACGTCCGATAGCCACAGAATCTGAATTCAGACTAGTGGAATAACGTTCTAGAGCTTATTCCATTTGCCTGAATTCAGAACGTCCGATAGCCACAGAATCTGAATTCAGACTAGTGGAATAACGTTCAGAACGCTAGGCTTCCGATAAAGAGACAAATTTCGGTTCCTAGCTCACTTCATTTTTTGTAGCTCCGTCTCAGGAAGGTGGAATAACGTTCAGACGATTTAGTCGCCTCGCGCCCGCCACAGCGAGAGGACGTGCCAAAATTTTTCATGCATATGATTGCAAATTACGTCAACAAAAAAAGATAATAAAAGTTTTATAGCAGATATACATATGCTCACGCCATTAATTCCAGGGGTAGTTAGGTAGGTAGGGGATCCATTTCATAGGGGTAGGCAGATATGTATAATTATATTCATACATACATATATACTCACGCTATTATTTCCGATTGGGGTAGGTAAATACGTTTTATCACATACATGCAAATTAGATTATATTATAAATACTCACGCCATTACTTCCCATCGGAGTAGGCAGATACGTTTAATTACATACATACGCGCATATACTCACGCTTTTACTTCCGCTTGTGGTAAGCAGATAATTTTAATTGCATACATACATATTTCCGTAAGGGGTAGGCAGATACGTATTGTTTCAAATACGCATACTTATACTCACGCCATCACTTCCCGTGGGGGTAGGCACAGGCGTATAATTACATAAATGTATACATATACTCACGCCATTATTTCCCATTGGGGTAAGCAAATACGTTCAATCACATATATGCATACATATACTAACGCCATTACCTCTCATTGGGGTAGGCTGAAACTATCGATCGCCACTTCGTACGACCCCGGCAATTTTTTTAATAAATATGCTTTTATTTTTAAGTCATATAGGAGTTCCCGCCTATTTAATATTTTGTGTGAAATATGACGTAAAAATATTTGGAAAAGGTTGTGTACATGAATAGGATATATGTAAGTATAGTAGCGAAAGAGATATATAGACGCAATGTGTCGTCGTTTATTAAATGAGAGTGGGATAGTTCATAAGAGAGTCCGATTGAGAGCGTTTTAAAAAAAAGGCGGGAGCAATTTCGTACGACTGCCCGCAAAATCGCGCGCTCGCGAATGATTCAGGAACTGAAATCGGTGTAGTGGAATAACAAGCGTCTGTGGCCTTCTGCGGCAGTGACTGTGAAGGACCTCCGATTTCAGGAACGATAAAAGTGTAATGGAATAAGCTCTTAAGGCTCGCAGTGGCATGCGTGAGTCACGACGGACCAAGTTCATTGTCACCGCGAACTTGAACTCGCAGGCAACGCGCCCAATTTACACTGCCAGCTATGCTAAGCGAGCTATCTGCCGTTAGTTCAACTAATTTTGATACTGGTTTTTAATTAGGAACTTTACAAAATTAAGTTTGCTTCTTTATTTTATTTTTGTACATATCTTTATAATTTATGTTTGCAAGTATTTGTTTGTAGTAATGATTAAGATTCCAAAAAATAAACATGGCGTTTAAATGGATAAAACGATCGTTTTGACAAAAAATGATACGCTTGCCTTGCAATAACTTAAAGTTAACAAATCATATGATTAAAAACACTTGCGAATCTTTGCTTAATTTATCTATTATATTTGTTCATTAGCCTTTTTCTACTATATGGTTAAAGGAATATTACTTATTCATGAAGTGTTTTAATATTTCTTCAGTTTTTGATTCCCAAACTATTATTAAATATATGAATAGCATGTATAGCTAACAGAGTGAAGTTAGCATAAAGTATGTTTTTGATAAGGCTGGTAAACATTGGCGACGTCAACGGCTGGCGAGGCGAAGCGATCGTCCGCGACTGATAACCGACCGATACCTCTATATTTACATTGATCAGCTTACACTTTACATTTACATTGCAAAAATATATAAATATTGGCATATCGAATATGTTTGTTATAATTTGCTGTACATGTAGATCTATTTATAGTTGGTGCCAAATGCCATAACTACCATAATCTTAAAAAACATTTGTCGGATATACATTCATGGAATTAAATAAAGATGCGTTTTATAACATGTCAACGAGGCAGGGTGATGAACTCAAAATTTATAAATAATATTAGTATTAATTTTTTTTCCTAAGCGAGAATTACAAAACGCAGAGTGAATATTAATTTTAACAGACATTTACATTATCCCTAAAAGTTTTTGTTATTTTTTTGACGTAAGTTTTTTCTACCATCAAATGATTATGGTGGAAAATCACACTGTCAGAGATGGTCCGTAAAATTCGAAAGATGGGAACGGATGTTAAACAATATGATATATATTGTAATTTATGACTAATATTACTTATGGTTTACCGCATGAGTAATAATAGTTCTTTTGTTAAAGTTAAATAGAGTGCGGATGTGATGAAATGTGAAGCCGAGCCTTCGAAAAACTCATTCATTCATATTTGTTTTGAGACTTCTTCTAAGTACAATAAAAGTTCAAATATAATTAGGTTGTGGACTCACCCAGTATTAAATTTCGTAGTAAGTTTCATGAGTAGACAAAATCCAAAAAATAGTTGCACTGCAAACACACAAATGAAATAATCACTTGTCAATGTGTACTCGTATTGTATGGTGAACAGCGACGAAACGAATATAAATAAAGCGTGTACGATATTTCGGAGTTCACTCGCGGCCACCCGAGAGGCCAACGACCGTCCTTAGCACAGCTGCGCAGAGCTCACAAACCACGTTTCATCTCTTTCCAACGAACCAGGCTCTCTCTCTTGCGGAAAACATTTAGTAGTCCCGCTTTTCCATAAATTAATATACATGAACTATGACTGTCTGTCAACCATTCACAAATATTACATGAATTTCTAAAAAATCGTAATACTATTGTGATCATTCTTTAACTGTATGTCGTTCCATCGTCATTGTTATGAGAACCGGTTCATTTCTTTATTATTAAAATTGACTCTAATTCAATTATTTAACGAGCTACACCATTTCACACGTTTGTTTCACTGACATATAAAATCTGTAGGAAGTTGGCGAGTGCGAAGTATTATGCAAGTAAGTCACGCCAGTGATGGCACGCAACAACACCTCGATGATACACTATCTACATTTGGTTTAACTAATTATGCAGAGTACTCTACATGGATTATGATTTGTAAAAAATGAATGCAGTTGGCATGCCTGATCGTTTCCTGAACCCGCGGGCTAGGTGAGCGAGGCGTTGACCCCGTCCCGTGACGTCACAGTCTAGGCTGCGTCTGCCGCTACCCGCTACTCTGCGTCAGCGCACCACACGTTACGACACTCACGACATTCTCACTCCTGTCTTGGATCGGCGCATCTCATTCATTCATCAATTTTATTAGTTCACATTTTCTGAACTTCATAGAGTAATCCTCTAAGTGCCGCTATTTGCTGTTTTTTTCGGTAACTCTAAGATTTCAACCCCAAATGGGTTAAAATCTAAAATGAATATATTTTTTGCGTAAATAAATATATATTTTTTAAAGAGCGAGGCGTGTATCTGTAAATGGACTTTGTAATATAAACTCATATCCCCATGTTGTGCGCTAAGCACTTGTGCTCAAAACAATATGCTAATGTCCTTAAGTTTTGTCTTGATTTTTATTATCAGAATAAACAATTCAAATAATAAAAATATTTTGCGAATAGTTGTTTTTGATATTATGTTGATTGTGATTGATACATCGATATCAGTTTCAATAAAAGGAGCTATCGGCATCTCCTCTAATTAAAAGGTTTAAATTGGCCGCCCAGCCTCCTCCCCGTGAAACTTAACTACTTAATTATGCAGGGAACATACTGTAAATTTAAATCATGATTCCTGTTCTACCAAATTGCATTAATTGCCTCCACACCAATAGTATCCATCATCACATGTATATCTTCCACTATAAACACGTTTTATTACATCCAACGACCCCTCATTTAGACTTCTACTAAATATGAACCCAACACAGCCACCTAAGTATAAGACGACTGATCAAAATGCATAACTCTGTGTTGTATTTCTGTTCAACACAGCGATGGCTCGCGCAATGCATTCTGATGTTTACTGCTATTACACAAGTATAAAGCTAAATCGTATTTGCCCTTGGTGGACCTCTCGGAGTAACGTTTTCTCCGACTTTGAACCAAATCGTCCATTAAACGTAATGACGTCGCGACCCTTTCGAACCAACACAATGAGGTACATAAAAATTTATTTGCTTTTCACTTTGCATGGATATACTCGCTTGGTGGCACGAAATGAGATTTTTTTAACATTCGGAGAGATAAATTTATTAAACATTGACAAAGCTAAGTCATGAACCTCTTTAGAGTTTGTATTTTTGGATATAACTTTATATTGTTGAGAAGTTAATTAAAAACACTATAAATAATGATTCCAATACATAACCTTGTATCCAAATGCTGTTACCCTAATTTACACCTAAAACTATTATTATAGTTTTTAAACAGACAATAAATACAGGAAACATAGACTAGCTAGACTGAGTATAATCGACGTTATTGTTTTTTCTTACCCCTGAACGTAATTTTGTTTATTTCACCATTTATACTCTATCCTCATCCTCTATTAAACTCGTCCGGAGAGGCTAGACTGATTCTTGGTGGTGGGGGATGTTTTTTTTGTGTAGATTCAATAAGGCTTCACTGTCGAACGTAAACTATTTTTTATATCCCAAAACGGCAAGAAACGATTCACAAAATAATGATTTTGTTTATAGATGAAGGAAGAGAATTCCTGCCTAACCTACTCTTACATAATTCGTCATCAATTATTTCGACGTACAAGCGGAGGTAATTTGAAACTGCATAGAGCCATAGTACTAAACGCAACAGTGCAAACATAACAGCCAGTACGTATTACACAGCACGCCGAGAAATGCATCGGCGCTTCCGCATACGAGCAGGAAGTGAAACAAGCACTTTCCCTTTTGCCCAAGCGCAGCAGCCGATTGCAACGCTCAGTATCATTATAACTTTGCTAAATCAAATAGAAGTACTTGATGCTCTTTCTATACTGCCAGATGTACTTTCGTATTTGACCCGACTATAAAACAGTTAACGATTGAGGTTAAGTAGACGCTCATGAGGCAGCTGCTGCAAAATGCATTATAAATATTTAATCGCAGTAGTTGATCGGGAGATCGGGATGTACTATGTATATTGTATATAATCCAGTTACTTGTGGCAATATTCTAAAGTGGCTTCCTTTGTCTAGGACAATTTTACAAAGCTCCTAAACGATTGCGAGTCCACCGTCGTCCAGTCACCATCGGTATTTTATTTTACCAATGTTTCTCATCTCAACACCAATATGAAGCTTCCACCTTTTATATCATTTGATATCTTTGATCATAAGTCCAAGTGGAATATGAAATAAGGGTAGCAGAATTTCAGAGTAAGCATTTCCTCAGTATTTTTTAGCAATCGAAAGCGGAAAAATTGTAAATGTTATTAATAAGCTGGCTACCGCGTTAACGCGTTCAGTGGTCAGGGTGGTCAGGGTCTCGACACTGAGATCATCACGAACGGTTCGATTCTCGGTGGGTAAAGATTACCTGAAAATAAAACTACATCGTGCTTCGAAGGGAACATTTTGTCCATAGTTCTGGTTACTATCACGGTAGTATTCAGTAGCCGTGTAGTGTCGGCTTAGATTAGCACTACCCCGTTTCTACCGATGGGTGTACGTAAGAGGCGACTAACGGTATTGGGACTTTTAAGGGATTTTTGGGCGATGCGGTTGGAAACCCTTCACCAACAACCTTTACTTTGCCATCTTTTCCCTACTAAATTTTCCAAAAGTGGCTGAGAAATTTCTAATTCCTTAGCTCTGGCTACCCCTTCTATGGATTTATAGCCGTGAGTATATGTATGTAGTATTCATTAAAGTCTGCCAACCCACACTTAGTCAGTGTGGCTAACTGAGGCCAAGTGACTTTAGTCGGATTAGGCTTGAGCCCTTGAGTGGATGTATATATGGGTAATTGGGTAGAGTAGGACCGGTCGTTGTAGAGATCTTTGAGTTTAGTGGCTGATGATGATGATATATGGGTGATGATGGGCGATGGATGTACCAACCACATGGTACATAAATCACATGAAAATCTCCAGATCATATTTTCCTCGTCGTCTCTCATCAGAAAAGATTCGATAGTATTATATATTCTTATTCGACTACGGTCACTGCACAATCCGAGAATTGCTCACTTATACTCCATATCAATGACAATGTGAATCGATCCAAATTGTGGTTTATGTTGCCAGTTCTCGCATTAGAATTACAAGCGACTTTCAACCCCATTGTTGCAACGGATCACTTTCAACCCTTTCTCTGACATTCAAATTTGATACCGGTTTCAAATGATCTAGAGAAGTTAAATTTGCGAATACATAACCGATTTATATTGTAGGCCAACACAATAAAGACGGCTGCGGCGCCTTCTATGACCCAATTTGGTGCGCGGCCATTGACCGGTGGAGCGCAGGCTGAGCGGGGTGAATAGACACGTGCACGCAGTATATGCTCGCGAATCGACAACCCCGAAGCGTATCACGAGATCGTATCGATTGTGCAAATGGAGACAGAGACACAACCGCTTATTTCTTTTTCAGCCCTTTTCGGATTATGGAAAAATAAGTATTTTTGAAGTTATACGGTTTGGTTTGCAGTGGTGCCTATGGAGAAATAGATATTAAATTTTTTAATGTTAGTGTAGGAAATTCTTGAAAAGAGGCTGCAGTGTGAAAAATGTGATCAAGACGTAATCAGCTAGGAGTACCCATTTTTCCCTAGGTTCAGGATCCCAGGTTTATAATTAGATACAGGATTGCAATTAGGTTATTAGTTGATAAGTTAGGGCCAGTTATTTGATCCGGAGTTAAAATTATAACCATTTGTTACATTGACTATTGTTAAATGACTAACCAGTAGTTAAATCGTAAATCCATTTTGGTTCGATATTTGACCATTTATTATTTATTTAGTTACTCTAACCACGGGTCAAAAAATGCATTTTGCTGATATTTAACTAATAGTTGCGATATTTAACAAATTGTTGAGTTAACCACGGATCAAAAAACTGGCCCTAAGGGCCAGAGTAACTAATGGTCAAATATCGAACCAAAATGGATTTACGATTTAACTACTGGTTAGTCATTTAACTATAGTCAATGTAACAAATGGTTATATTTTTAACTCCGGATCAAAAAACTGGCCCTTAGTGATGAGATATAGAATCTATGTTTTTTTTTAAATGTCAGTAATCTAATAACCGATCTGCTACATTGGAATACAAATATCACTAGAAATAGAAACAGATATACTATATCCTCCGCTATTAATCCCAAAACAGGGTAGCCAGAGCTGTAGATATTATGTCAATTTTTCATGTTTGTTTTTATGTTTAAATTTTAAGTCAATATGTTTAGTTTAAGTTTTTAATTAATATTTTAGGTTAATTTTAAGTTATATTTAGATTTATATTGCTGTTCCCTACAGGGTCCACATTGGTACTGAATTATCTTTTTTAATGTTTTTTGACATGAATTCCTCATGTGGGGATTATTACTCATAAATAAAAGATGTTATTAAAGGAAAGAAAAATTTCGACACTGGCGGGGTTTGAACCCGCGACCTTCGGGTATACGCCCCCGTCGCTCTGCCAACTGAGCTACAGTGTCAGTTGGCATCCAGCGCGAAATTTCTCTATCCTTTGTTTCTTTTTTACACGTTCAAGTAGTGTTTGCGTTTCCTACCTCCGAATTTTAACAAATTCGGACGGCCACTTGTCTACCTTTTCAGATAGAATGCAAATGTTGGAAACGCCTAACTATCACATAATTTAATGTTTTTTGACATGAATTCCTCATGTGGGGATTATTACTCATAAATAAAAGATGTTATTAAAGGAAAGAAAAATTTCGACACTGGTGGGGTTTGAACCCGCGACCTTCGGGTATACGCCCCCGTCGCTCTGCCAACTGAGCTACAGTGTCAGTTGGCATCCAGCGCGAAATTTCTCTATCCTTTGTTTCTTTTTTACACGTTCAAGTAGTGTTTGCGTTTCCTACCTCCGAATTTTAACTAATTCGGACGGCCACTTGTCTACCTTTTCAGATAGAATGCAAATGTTGGAAACGCCTAACTATCACATAATTTAATGTTTTTTGACATGAATTCCTCATGTGGGGATTATTACTCATAAATAAAAGATGTTATTAAAGGAAAGAAAAATTTCGACACTGGCGGGGTTTGAACCCACGACCTTCGGGTATACGCCCCCGTCGCTCTGCCAACTGAGCTACAGTGTCAGTTGGCATCCAGCGCGAAATTTCTCTATCCTTTGTTTCTTTTTTACACGTTCAAGTAGTGTTTGCGTTTCCTACCTCCGAATTTTAACTAATTCGGACGGCCACTTGTCTACCTTTTCAGATAGAATGCAAATGTTGGAAACGCCTAACTATCACATAATTTAATGTTTTTTGACATGAATTCCTCATGTGGGGATTATTACTCATAAATAAAAGATGTTATTAAAGGAAAGAAAAATTTCGACACTGGCGGGGTTTGAACCCGCCATTATGTGATAGTTAGGCGTTTCCAACATTTGCATTCTATCTGAAAAGGTAGACAGAGCTGTAGATATTATGTCAATTTTTCATGTTTGTTTTTATGTTTAAATTTTAAGTCAATATGTTTAGTTTAAGTTTTTAATTAATATTTTAGGTTAATTTTAAGTTATATTTAGATTTATATTGCTGTTCCCTACAGGGTCCACATTGGTACTGAATTATCTTTTTTAATGTTTTTTGACATGAATTCCTCATGTGGGGATTATTACTCATAATCTTTTATTTATGAGTAATAATCCCCACATGAGGAATTCATGTCAAAAAACATTAAATTATGTGATAGTTAGGCGTTTCCAACATTTGCATTCTATCTGAAAAGGTAGACAAGTGGCCGTCCGAATTAGTTAAAATTCGGAGGTAGGAAACGCAAACACTACTTGAACGTGTAAAAAAGAAACAAAGGATAGAGAAATTTCGCGCTGGATGCCAACTGACACTGTAGCTCAGTTGGCAGAGCGACGGGGGCGTATACCCGAAGGTCGCGGGTTCAAACCCCGCCAGTGTCGAAATTTTTCTTTCCTTTAATAACATCTTTAATTTATGAGTAATAATCCCCACATGAGGAATTCATGTCAAAAAACATTAAATTATGTGATAGTCAGGCGTTTCCAACATTTGCATTCTATCTGAAAAGGTAGACAAGTGGCCGTCCGAATTAGTTAAAATTCGGAGGTAGGAAACGCAAACACTACTTGAACGTGTAAAAAAGAAACAAAGGATAGAGAAATTTCGCGCTGGATGCCAACTGACACTGTAGCTCAGTTGGCAGAGCGACGGGGGCGTATACCCGAAGGTCGCGGGTTCAAACCCCGCCAGTGTCGAAATTTTTCTTTCCTTTAATAACATCTTTTATTTATGAGTAATAATCCCCACATGAGGAATTCATGTCAAAAAACATTAAATTATGTGATAGTTAGGCGTTTCCAACATTTGCATTCTATCTGAAAAGGTAGACAAGTGGCCGTCCGAATTAGTTAAAATTCGGAGGTAGGAAACGCAAACACTACTTGAACGTGTAAAAAAGAAACAAAGGATAGAGAAATTTCGCGCTGGATGCCAACTGACACTGTAGCTCAGTTGGCAGAGCGACGGGGGCGTATACCCGAAGGTCGCGGGTTCAAACCCCGCCAGTGTCGAAATTTTTCTTTCCTTTAATAACATCTTTAATTTATGAGTAATAATCCCCACATGAGGAATTCATGTCAAAAAACATTAAATTATGTGATAGTCAGGCGTTTCCAACATTTGCATTCTATCTGAAAAGGTAGACAAGTGGCCGTCCGAATTAGTTAAAATTCGGAGGTAGGAAACGCAAACACTACTTGAACGTGTAAAAAAGAAACAAAGGATAGAGAAATTTCGCGCTGGATGCCAACTGACACTGTAGCTCAGTTGGCAGAGCGACGGGGGCGTATACCCGAAGGTCGCGGGTTCAAACCCCGCCAGTGTCGAAATTTTTCTTTCCTTTAATAACATCTTTTATTTATGAGTAATAATCCCCACATGAGGAATTCATGTCAAAAAACATTAAATTATGTGATAGTTAGGCGTTTCCAACATTTGCATTCTATCTGAAAAGGTAGACAAGTGGCCGTCCGAATTAGTTAAAATTCGGAGGTAGGAAACGCAAACACTACTTGAAGAAACACTACTACTACTTTTGAAAGTGAAGTGAGGCGAAGATAGTAAAATAAAGGATAGTAAGTGATGCGTCTCCACATAATAATCACTTAGGAACCCTTTTACCATTGGTCATCTTGTAAAACACGCGAAAAAATGGTTAAGTGCTATTATAGTTTAAGCCGACTCTACAAGACTCTACAAGACATTTGATTTGACCAAAAATTTCGATTGCTACCTCAGTCATCATTTCGCAGATCTCTAGAAAAATCCTTATTATTCGATTTAGAAAACTTTGGAAAAATATTTTTGTAATACAATAACAATACACTAAAAACAGTTTTTAAAATTTCTTGAACATTACTAAAAAGAAGTTGTAGATATTTTTTTTCCGATAGGTATTCTTTATATTTTTCATCAAAATGTCACCACAGCAGTTCTATAAATTTTATGAAATTCAGGGCCTTAAAACCCAGCATATATGATTGCACAATTAGCTAGAAAATAATGCTAAATTCAATCACGTTGATAGTACGTGCTCAATATCGGGACTCATATAAGGCAGGGTAAAAAACCATTTCCTGAAATCCTAAAGTAGTACGGGACAGTAAAACACTTTAAATTTAATAAAAGCCGTCGTAAATCTGCGTAAGTAGACCACAACGAAGGTACCTAAATCAATGTTATAGATGTACTAAACCAAAACACGATAACAATACTGCTTCATACGTACAGGTACCAGTTATATCGCGCTACAAAGTAGGTCAAATTATTCAAAATACTATGAAACTACACTTTTAATTGAAAATCATGTTTGAATTACATTATAGTAAATTGCTTTGATGTAATAGTTTATCAGTATGATTTTTTGTTTTTGCTAAGAAAAATTGTTTGAAAAATTCAGCTGTGTGATTTGAATTATGAGCTATTTTAATCAAAACGCCCGC
The DNA here is from genome assembly GCA_963576735.1 of Bedellia somnulentella. NCBI lineage: Eukaryota > Metazoa > Arthropoda > Insecta > Lepidoptera > Bedelliidae > Bedellia > Bedellia somnulentella. The sequence goes on along the minus strand of OY755172.1, from coordinate 10,717,187 downwards.
CCCTAAAGGGTTGCAAGGTGCATAAGTTACACACGACATCTTGATTCGGATCTGACGCAAAATCATATACTTTGGATGTCACCGTACGTAATGTCTCATTATTTATTTTCATAACATAACATAACATAAACGTTCACGCCGTTTATCCCCGAAGGGGTTGGCAGAGGTACCAATACTCCTGAACTCATATTATTTATTTTCCTAAGTATCAAAAGCTGTGCATATAATCTCATCTCAATTTTTAAGCATAGTAGGATCTTAATTAAGCTGAAATGTAAACTTAACGCCAAAATCGGCTAAAACTAAGCTTTAGAATAGTATGAAGAAATATGATTCATAAACAAAAGGTCTACACTCTAACTTACAAAATATCTATTAGAAATTTACTTGGACATGTAGTTGCATAAAGTATTTAGTATTTCTAAAGTTTACGTAAATTATATCTCCGCATCGTTAAATTTACTTTTTAGTACTATTTTCATAAGAGTTAGAGATATTAAGTAATAAATATGAGTAATACAAATGTTTGAATATACTAAATATTTAACAGTGATCGAAACTAGGACATAACTTCTTAGATTATTTCAGTATTACTAAAGTACAATAATAACATAGACAAACAATACAAACTTGTTTTAAATTGTGTGTAATGCATATCCATTGATTAAATAAATTTTAAATGCATAATTCATTAAACTTGCCTTATGCACTAGTCCTGTATATAAACTAAAAGTATAGAATATACTTCCTCCTCATGCAATTTTTTTTAAATTGGTTTCGGTAGTTTTTGCTTCACGTTGTACAAGCAACCGTGATAGCCCAGTGGGTAGAACACTTGGTTCTCGTGCAAGCGACTAGTGTTCAAATCCCGGGTCGGGCCTACACCAATTTGTCTTTTCTAAAGACATATGTGTGGTTAATTTATTATGGTTGTTAACGGTGAGGGAAAACATCGTGAGGAAACCCACATGACTGAGTTGTACTTAATCATGTGATAGTGTATTCGTACATTACAAAACGGCGATAGGCCTGCCCCCTATCACGTGAGTACACTGTCCATGCAAAACGTGGGTACTCTGAACACCAGGTGACAAAGTCACGTGATGTTCAGAAGTATTAGTACCTCTGCCAACCCCTTCGGGGATATTCGGCGTGAACGTTTATGTTATGTTATGTTGTACATAATTTCTTTATTTGCTTTATTTCTACCATCTTGTCCCCTATCAACTTCCAAATCTGGCTGAGTAGTGTCTAGCTCTAAAGCTCTGGCTACCCTTTTTGGGATTTATGGCCGTGAATAATATTATACATACATACATATAAATGTTTGTATGTATAAACGTTTAAAAATAAGAGAGAATATGTATGTATTTATGTATGTTAACATAAATTAACGATAATTAATCATGAATCGCCTCCAAAGGGATGAACGTTCGGTATCAAATCCGGAGGTCTCACGTATGAACACTGGGGGGTAAACTAACATATTTAATTTGTAGGATTTAATCGAGCTTGGAGGGATATTTGCAAGCTTGAATCACTTAATTATCCGAGAGTTAAGATGACTCGTTAAGCTGTCGGTCTCGGTCACTATCAGAGTAGCAGTCCTAAGTCTGCCAACCTGCACTTGGCCAGCGTGGTGGACTATGATAATATCACCATATACAGGGTCCAGCCCATTACAAGGTTAGGTAGCATGAGAATAGGGACATATATAAGTATGGGCTGAGAGGACTCATTAATTATGTCGCGTCTAAAACAGAATGATCTGCAAAGTATCATGTTTAAGTACCATTTGTCCATTATTACCATATGTCATTATTATTATCTCAGCCAATAGAACACAAAACTTCCCAAAAAATGTACACAAAGACCGGTCAGTCACTGGCCGCATCAATTGGCTTCACCCACAACCTTCAGCATGTAGAGGATTCTCTTTTACCACGCTGTGGCATCCGATACGTGGATGCTGCTCCAGAATCTCAGGCGGCTCACTAGCATCGCATTATAATATAAGCTCTGAACTGTATTCCTCTAGGAGATTCATCGTAAGAAAAGGGAAGAGAAGAGTAGTTGATTCCAGTCGTACTTTTTAGGTAGGCTTTTGCGTCGCCAGCATTTTACAAGATTCTCACACAAATAACAGTATTTTACCCTTGGTAAAAAGAGGGGTGGTTTAGTCGTAAATCATATTCATATGTTATTAAAAATGATATGGTTAATTTAACGGCCATTGTTACGAAATGCAAATGACGAGTGCACACTCCACTCTGCGCGGGAGCTTAGGGAAGCGTCGCTAATCTAACTGACCTATATATCGGTAATATGACCGGTGAAAGACCTCGTAAACTACTACCGGCAATGCATTATTACTGCAACAATAAGCTAACGACGAACTAAACAAGCGACTTTACTCTTTAACTCATCACCGCATGATCAATATTGGTCTGCGTGGAAAACGTACGCTTTTCGCGAAACCATGTAGTTGGAAAAATAATTTATAGCTCCTAGTTTTAGTGCCGCTGTATTCCAAAATAAATGTAGTGACCGAAATGAGTAATCACCGCTCACCTGGTGCAATGCATAGAGTGAAATTTGATCATCTCGTTACATAATAAAGTGCCGTCACACCCGGGAAATATGACGAATACATTGACTTAGATCACTTACATTTTCATCCGCGGTCTCAGCGCTGTGTGCAGATCACCCTTTCTCCTTCATCTCTAATTGAAAGCAGGATGATAAGACCGCCTCGTATCTGAAGAGAAAACGAAAATTCAAATATTCCATGAAAACATTTTACTACTTTAATTAAAACGTTAAGAACTAACTTTAAAACTCTATTGTGTAAAACAACTCTTTTGTAAACTGAAAATTTGTTTTGTATGGAACAAGATGAAATTGCAGATTTTGTAGGGCTTGAACTTAAAACTTGGTAGAAATGTGAATTCATTCTTTTCAGCTGTACTGAAAAATAATCCATTTAATGATTTCGTCGTTGGAAAAAAACAAATTATAACTGAGAAACAAATGTGTTCTAGCCATAGTGATATTGAGAGAACTTATAAAGAATATTGCATAACAACCTGAAGTTTCAGTATATCGTTCTCATAAGCTGCATCACAAACAATAACGAACTCCAATGGAAGGTTCACAGAGTCACTCACTGAGCACGATGACACTCACATAAGGTCACAACAACTAGTCTGAATAAATTGTAATCACATCACTGTTCTCAAAATTATGTATTATCGTATTATATGCAGTAGTGTTGATAGATAAAAGCGTCGCGCGTTCTGCGTGGACTGTAAGGTAAGAGGCGACGGGTGTTCAGCACGGCGGCGGAGCGGTGACTGACCGGCACACTGCCGCGCGCCCGCTGGGGCCACTCCTCCGGGACCCTGCCTACGATACTCCCTGCTAACTTATTCCTCGCCTCCACCTTCCACCATACACTCTTCTTATGTATTCAGCAACTCCACTTCACCATCAGTCATGCTTTCCTTGAAAATTTAACGGAAACGTTGAATTTTTGGAAAAGCGCTCATACTGAGGTAAATGACCTCAAGTTCAAAGCGCCCGGCCATCCCATAGCCATCCCGAAAGTAAATACAAAAAATAATTATCGTATTTTTGATAAACCTTTTAAAACAACGATTTTGAAGCTAAAGTTATTTTCTATCTTCACAAGCAGGGTGAAATGAGACGGAGGACAGTTGTCGGAAGTCACGAATTGCATGAATAGGGAAATGTATTGGCAATAATCTGAAATTGCATCGAGACAGCAGCGAGCAGCAAGAGGCTTGCTCGGTGGATCGTATGATGGAGCTCGACAGTTACATAGTGTGCTGTTGCGGTGGTCACGACGGATAGTGAAAGTTTCTCCGACTAGTGCCTCATACCCTGCCGCCGTCATTGGACCTTGATACTGACGAATAGCCGTTGTTATGTTAGAAAAATATATATTAAAATAATTTGTATGTTTGCAATGTTCGTAAACTTTATAGCAATAGGTGTCCAGTACAGTGTACTCTACTAAATTAGATTTAAGGTAGCCATATATGGATCCGCATCCGTTTTTCTAATTTATATTTTTTTATAATTTGTTTGTATAAACTTATGAGTTTGAGAGTTATTTATGTAACCTCAAAACACAAACCCTTCTTCTGAAGCAGTCAGATATTATTTGAAAAAGTAGTATAAACTTATCCACAATTTCGATCAATGAATATGGTAGGAACTTTAGTTACACGTAAGATTTCATTTTATTTGCCAATAATTGAAAACATTGAAAGCGTTCTTTTTATTCTTATTGCTTATCTCTGGCTGAGCGACTGTTTAATAATGAAATAATTTATATGTTCGGATACGTACATGCACCCCAAACATCGGCTTGCTATTACTACTACTACTATCCCTGGCTATCATACGAATAAACCCAATGGGAAAACAATGAAAACAATCAAGTTACTTCTGGCTAATTGAGAAAATTATCAGTTTTTCTCTGTGAATTGTTTTTATATGATTCTAGTGTTATACATATTATTTAAAGTGAAAATCAGAATCACTCAATATTATAACTAGGTACATTATTGGATTTTTTCAGTGTCTTTTTACATGATTAGGTCTTTTATATTTAGGTATGAATGTAGCGGATAAAGTTGAAATTCGTGAAACTGTCTTATATCAACCTGCTGAGGTATTTTTTTCTCAATCTCGCAATTGCATGATGAAGTAAATAATTAAAGATAGAAACTCTTTGAAGGTTTTTTATGAAGTTTTAAGAGATTTGCTTTTTTTAACTAATTACGAGTTTATTGTACCTTTAATGTAGCTCAGATTATAGCTATTTACTTTTAACCTTAAATATAATACACATACATCGCGGCTATGAATCCCAAATTGGGGAAGATAGTAAAAGTAAGGTATCGAAAGGTGATGAGTCTCCAGCTGCATCGCCCAACATCGACTTAAAAAGCCCCATACCCTTAGTTGCCTCGTGTTCCATCGACGGGAAAATATGGCTTAGTAAAACGAACAGAATACTAAGCCGACACTTCAAAGCTAACTTAATATGAGTTATATTAAGTTAGCTTTAAAGTGTCAAATATTATTAATAATTTAAGAAAGATTTTTATCGAAAAAGATAAATCAATTATAGAAGCAAATAATATAGAACATTCACTGTTCTGTACAGCAAAATTTAACATTTGTTTTAAAAATATTATAAATACCAGCTGACCGGGCGCGGCTTCGTCTGTGTAGGACCTTATTATAAATAAATTAGCTATTAGTTAAATAAATATTGTGCATGTATATTTGGGTGGGATATTAGGTATAAACTACTGTTATAAGCTACCTAATTTTATCAAACCCCTTTCAGTAGTTCCGGCGTGATTGAATACCCAAAATATAATTAAAAACAATCACGTTATTTTTGTTTGATTTTTTTTGTCCCTCTTACCTAAATAGTTTATTTTAGGTTGTAATAGAAAATATAAATAAATACTTATTTTCAAAATAATAAGTACAGAATTTTGAAAAAATATAATTAGGCTTTAGAATTTATAAAAATTCCTAATTTTACTCCCTTAGGGGATAAATGTTGGAAATTTAAGTTTTTGAGTAAATTTTCATACAAACTGTACCATATGTCCTTTCTCCCAGAAAAATCTAAAAAATATATAATCTAAAAGTTACATAAAAAATTTCAAACTTTTAAGTGCACAATCGTATAAGTAAAAAGTTTAGGGATGAAATTTCTAAAATTCCCTTCTTAGTGCTCACTGACATTACCATGGTTGTTGACAATGAGTGAAAAATCTTCAGGAAATTTATATGGCTAAGTTGTACTTAGTCGTGTCACAGTGTATTCGTGCAAAACGGCGATAGGCCAGCCCCCTCAGGTGAGCCCACTGTCCAAGCAAAACGTGGTTACTGTGAAAACTATGTGCATAACATAAACATAACATAACATAAACGTTCACGCCGAATATCCCCGAAGGGGTTGGCAGAGGTACTAATACTTCTGAACATCACGTGACTTTGTCACCTGGTGTTCAGAGTACCCACGTTTTGCATGGACGGTGTACTCACGTGATAGGGGGCAGGCCTATCGCCGTCTTGTACGAATACACTGTCACATGACTAAGTACAACTCAGCCATGTGGGTTTCCTCATGATGTTTTCCCTCACCGTTAACAACCATGATAAATTAACCATACATATGTCTTTAGAAAAGACAAACTGGTGTAGGCCCGACCCAGGATTTGAACACTAGTCGTTGGCACGATAACCGAGTGTTCTACCCACTGGGCTATCACGGTCACTATGTGCGTTTGCAATTAATTTTTATTATATCTACATAATGAAGCTTTATGAATACTGAAATTGATTGGAGTAGCAAACGGTCTCATTTTACGGAAGTCCATTACTGGGATTGATTGGAGATCAAGTAACAAGGTGTACCTCTCAGGGCAATGGTTTGTTAATTAAAATATGATAAATATACCATCGAGAATATATCTGTAATTGCTTAAACAAATAAAAAATGCAATCTTTTGTTTTAATTTAGGAGGGTTTGTCCCACAGTATATAAACACGTTTTAATATTTTCGATTTATAATATCGATGTAAATGTCAAATATACCATATGTCTTTAAATATTTCTTTCATTTCTTAGAAAGTACTCATTGCCCCTAATTACCAGTGCAGAATGGATCTGTGAGAGTTTGTCTCGTGATAGCCGCCGGTCTCGTGAAATGGTACGCAGGAGAGTGTTACGCAAGCGAGCTTCCCGAGCAGCGAGGTCGTTGGCAATGGACGGGGTTCAATGTCACCAAATATATCACCAACTGTATACTCGTCTCACTCGTCTTGATACTTTAAAAGAGATGACTTGGCAAATTGAATGGTTATTTCACTCAGATGTAGTAATTTGTTAAAGAAAAGAAATTTGATTAGGGAAAATTTACATTACTAACTTAGAGTTACAAAAAAACATGTTGACATCGCATTGTTAACATGTTGATATCGACAAATTTTAGACGGAAGATTAAGTATAGAATATAATAATTGGAGAGGATGAATAAAAGTAAACTAGTGTAAGAGACACAAAGATTAAAATTGTAAAGTAGGGTTCATTGGAAACACCGATGAAATTTATAAAATACAAAAAAATACAAAGGATTTAAACTAATTGTGAGAACTCTCGATGATTGTAAATTGCAATCTTTAGTGTCTTCCAATTCCAATGCGAGTTTATGATCAGAGTTTAAGTATGTTTAGAGCGCACTAAAAAAACACAGACGGGCATTTTTTAAATAAATATAAATATATATTTTTGCATACACACATTTACTCACGGTCATAAATCCCAAAAAAGGGTAGCAAGAGCTTTAGAGCTAGAAACTCTTAAGCTACATTTGGAAGTTAAAAGGGACCATCTTTGTAAAAAAAAACATTAGTGATGGATCTCCAACCGCATCGCCCGCACCACCCACCAGTTGGAAAAAAGGTAAGTGACAATACACGGCTATTTTAGTTAACCAATATTATCTACTTATAATTGTAAAAGATTTAAATAGTAGGTACAATATTAAAAATGGACAATTGTATTATGGTAATACGATTCTGCACCTGTATTATAAATGAAAAGTCACGTAACTATACTCAATAAGGACTGCCTATTTCATCGTTACTCTACGATTCCAGTTACATTTGGGATAAGTTATATACTAACACTTTCTAAAAGGCTGAGCTCAGCAGCGTATGCCGTGCGTAAGATTAGAGAAATAGCAGACGTAGAAACAGCTCGTATTGTGTATTTCAGTTATTTTCATAGTATTATGTCGTACGGTATTTTATTATGGGGTAAAGCGGCTGATGTTCATAAAGTTTTCGTCTTACAAAAGCGAGCTATCCGATCTATTTACATGTTGAGGTCGAGGTATTCGTTGCGCGAAAAATTTAAAGATATTGGCATTTTAACTGTCCCTTGCCAATACATATTTGAGAATTTAATGTATGCCAAAAAGAATATAGGCCAATTTAGTAAAGTTAGTGATAGGCATACTGTTAATACTCGAAATAAGGAGAAACTTAACGTACCGAAGTGGAGACTTAATAAAGTAAGTAACTCCTTTATGGGACTATCCCTGAAAATGTTCAACAAACTTCCTTCTGACATATTGGAATTGCCTGTGGCATCTTTTAAAAAGGCAATAAAAGCCATGCTTTTAAAGAAGTCTTACTACAGTGTTCAAGATTTTTTAAACGACAAGGACCCAACGCGCACATGACCGTGTCCGTAAAGCTATAAATCTTCCCTCGTTATTCCTAGGAATAATTGTCTGGTGAGGATTTTTCTTCTCACGTTATGTGATTGGTTTTTGTGATGGACAATTTATTTTAAATATGTCAAACTAGCGTTTGGTTTTGTCGCATAGAAAATCTTTTATAAAGTAAAAACATGTTAATAAACTGAAATTGTACAAACCATGTTTTGAAAAAATGAAAAAATGTGAATGTAAAGTGTTTCTTTGTTGCTTCTTCTCTTTACGAACACCTTCCGAAGCAACGGACTAATGATAAATTTAAAAAAATTTGACGTTCAAAAAATGTTAATTTTTAACTTAATTTTGAAAAATAAACTTTTTGACTTTTTTTTTTTGACTTTTGACTTTTAGTTATGTCAATGAAATTAACATAAACACAAACAAAAATAATGCAAAGTATCAAGACATGTACAGATGTACATAGGCCCGCGGCCGGGCGAGGTGAATGCCCGCACTTTTCGGCAGGGCGCCGAGTTTCAGCTGTAACACGATCCTGCACACACACACATCTCACCACACACAAACCATACAACAACACACCCTTTGTCTCGCACACATACAACAGCTCATATTATATTTCTTCGAGTACTGACTACGCTAGCTAATAACAAAGCGGAGTAAGAATTATCGATACTATTCTGTTGACAATTAATGGAGGAAGTCTGACGGTATTTGTTTTGATCAACTTAAAACATATTTCTTAACAACTTTCAACAGTAATCGATGAACGAATTCATTGCATATACCGTGTGTGATAGGGTTAAATAAAAGCTCTAAACTGCATTCTTTCCGTAAGGCTCTTCTTTTATGCTAAAAATAGCAATAAATTACTAGCATATATGCTATTATAATCTAAGGCAAAAACACTCATTTATTTTAAGAACAAATATAATTTTATATAATAGACTAAACAAAAAAATCCAGAGTGAACGGCCTAATTCCACCCCAGGCCATCCGCGTATTTCGGGGGAAGTGCGTAGAACCGTGAACTCTATGACCTTTGAACTTGTGTGATCGTACCCTTGACTGGAGCAATGGCCGGTGCGATGATAATTGATAACCGACTACTGTTTCGTATGCATTGACTCGTTGTTATTAAAACGTCGTTTATCTATTCCTGGGTATTTTGGTGTAGTTCAACGGCTGGGGACTTTTATTTTAGGACGGTTTATTTATTGATTAAGTGTGATGCAATGAAGTGATGATAGAAAAGTCTTTTATTTTGTTAGTAGGTTTAAGCAAAATAAATTTGAAACCATAAAGAAATTAAGAAGTTTATTGAAAAGACAGCCAAATGTTGAATTGACCTTGCAACTGTAATACTGAGTTTTAAAATTTTATCCTTATCTAGCCATATTATATCCCAAAAGTTATCCAAGAGTGTGATCTTTTATCTCCCTCATTTTTTGTCAATGAAATCAAGGAACCAAATTAATACCAGATTGAAACAGTGCCCCCCTACTACATTCAAGGCCGACAATTGGGCAGCCAAGGTGGTAAACACGAGAAGAGAACAAACAAAATGTATTCATTACCGGAAAAGCTTATTGATTTATGAATTTAAATTGCAACTTGAGTAAATATATAAAAGTAAAACTGTACCCACGATAAACCCACGGATTCCCCTCAACTCAATGTATAGTGAAGCTATTTCTGATATTCCACCCAGTTTATTTTCATGAAGTAAAATCTCGAATAAATAAAATAAGCACCAGTGAACAATAAATTTAATCTCACTATTCGAGAGGAAGAATTTATTGTAGCACATAGGAAATGTAAAGTTAAATTCGGTGTTGATGTTTCAAAACAAAACCGTATCTATTCGTGGTGACATCACATGTTTATGGTAAAAATAAAATGTCGCAGCGTCGGAGGTCGTTCACCCGGTTTTTGGGCATCGCTCCCGACCCCAAACTCCTGAAACAAGGTATTCGTAAGGAGACGGCGGGCGCTCCTCGTTCACCCGATACTCACCATGCTGGGAGAATAACCACCTGGTGCTGGTGATAGACACTTCTTGTTTTAATAAATGTGTAAAAATAAATGATACTTTAGTTATGTTAACTTCGTTGACATTTAAACTTATATTTGGACACATCTTTGAAAACAATATTTGGTTGTTACAGTAATTTTGTTACCAGCCCAACTCCTGTACAGAAAATCTGTTTGAACGATTTAATGGTTTCAATTAGATTTTAATATAGGAGAATATACAGAGTATGAAAATAAATTATAATAAAAAAATGTGCATAAATTATTGGACCTACACCAATGTGTCTTTTCTAAAGTAATTATGTATATTATTAATGACTGTTGATTAATTAAGGCTGTAGTGGAAATAGAAAAAATCGTTAGGAAACCCACGCGGTTGAGTTATTTTTAGTCAGTAGGTAGGCACTTTGTGTTTGTACATAGAGGCGATCCTGCCTTCTATCTCTATTATGTGGGCACATTGACGAGGTATGAAGTGAATATTCTGAACATCAGGTAACCAAAATTATATGCGATAGTTAGGGAAACTAGTGCGTGCCTCCGTGTATGGCGCAAACAATTTGACTTTTTTCATAGGTTTGATCAGTTTTTACATCAGTACATAATATATTTAAATAGTTATGGTTGCGAGATGCAGTGATTAATGATGGATAGTTTGCTTGTCTTGCTGTTGTAGAGTCGAATCTTGTTAAGGTTAAGTAATTTTACGATTCACTCACGATTGTATTTTAGTTTTTGTTTCAGTGTTATGTGATTATGTAGGGAAGTAGGTATTTGACTTATCATTGTTGTTCGTGTAGGGGCTACCCCATTTCTGCCGGTGGGTGTACGTAAGAGGCGACTAACAGTATTGGGGGCTTTTAAGGGGTTTTGGGGCGATGCGGTTGGAGACCTATCACCAACAACCTTTATTTTACCATCTTTACCCCACTCAACTTTCCAAAAGTGGCTGAGGAGTTTCTAATTCCTTAGCTCTGGCTACCCCTTTTAGGGATTTACAGCCGTGAGTATATGTATGTATGTATGTATGTTTCTCAACTCAAAAGTAATATCGTCAATATATAAGCTTCGCTTTGTGGTATGGGCTTAGGAAAGGCACTTACTCATTTATTTTCGTGGATGTCATCTGCAGCGAAGTGTTTTAACGCTTTTCAAGTGATCGAAGGGAGATATTGCTGGAGATTCACCTTTCATCCTTTATTTATTTATTTACTATCTTTTTTCTTACTTAACTTCAATTTATATAGAAAAATAATATAATCTATACTTATAATAAATCTGTAGAGAGATCAATTCTGTACATGAAATATATTTTCAAAATAACCATCAGGTGGTGATTAGGGATCGATACTGATGCCAAAAATGCAATCAGTAAAATTTTTGTCTGTCTGTCTGTCTGTCTGTCTGTCTGTCTGTCTGTCTGTCTGTCTGTCGGTTTGTATGTTCCTTATGGAAACAAAAACTACTCGACGGATTTTAACGAAACTTGGTACAATTATTTTCCATACACCTGCGCAGGTTTTTGTATACTTTCCAGCTGAGTTGTAAAGGGGAATTTTGGGAAATTTTGGGAAAACGGGAAAAGTTACTCCATTTTTTAAGCTTCCGTCGCGTGTGCAGCCTCAATGGTTAAACTTACATACAAATCATGTGTGACGGAAATATTCTTCATAAAATTATCTAAAAAAAAATCCTCAGCAGTTTATGTCTATCTTTTACGGTTGACTCACAATAACACGTGTAATTTCTGATAGCTTAGCAGTTCGGAACATTCTAATTATATTTGTTTACTCTTACGTTTGTAAACCTCTCACTCATCCCTAATTTAAAAAAGGTTACATTATTACCTATTCAATAAAAAAAGAATCGTAGAAATCGGTAGAGAAACACCGAAATTATACATAAAATAAGCCAGCGCGCCCGTGACCAAAACCAAATCTTTACTAATTTATATATAACATACTAGATGGCGCCAGTAGTTGCATCCTACATCACGTAATGATTTATTTTTAAGACCGTTATAAATACTTTATAGCGTTTTATTTCAAAACTTGCTATTAAACGGAAATAGCTGTTTAGGGAATGCTATAAATTTAATAAATTGAAAACATTGCGCTGAATTTCACAATGCTTGAGCAGTGACTGAAGAAAGAAACCTCAGATATTTAAAAAAACAACGCTACCCGTGCGAAGCTGGGACGATCCACTAGTATATAATAATAATAAATAGAAATTATTATTTAATTCTGTAACTTTGGCTGCTCTTTTGTGACATTCAAAGCCATGCATATATTAATGCTTGTGGCTTTCTTATTGGGGTAGGTAAAAAATGAGAGAGTTAATCGTTAGCCTATCTCTTTAGGCTAACGAATAACTCTCTCAAACTCAAACGTTCACGCTGTATATCCCCGAAGGGGTTGGAGGAGGAACTAATACTTTTGAACTTCACTTGACATGGTCACCTGGTGTTTAGAGTACCCGCGTTTAGCTTGGAGAGTGTACTCACGTGATAGGGGGCAGGCCTATCGCCGTTTTTGTACGAATACATTGTCACAAGACTTACTACAACTCAGCCACGTGGGTTCCCTCACGATGTTTTCCCTCACCGTTAACAATCATGATAAATTAACCACAAATATGTCTTTAGAAAAGACAAATCGGTGTAGGCTCGACCCGGGATTTGAATCGTCGTTTGCACGATAAGCTGTCACAAACTTAGTATTCTCGGAGTTCTACCCACTGAGTTATCATGGTTGCCAAACGATTACTACAACATAAATCACCAATTTCTCCCACTTTCTTGATATTCATTAATTATACCTTTCCATCGTCACACATAACATCGGATCCCTAACCAAAATGTATATAATTAATGCACATACAGAAGATTAAACTGGTGGACTATAACTAACACGTGGCATGTTTAGCAACCCTTTTATGTGGGTAGAAAATACAATCAAATCTTTCATTAAATAGCATTTAAATATTAAATATAAGAAAGAAACATTTTGACACTTATCTTTTTAATGTTTCTTTATATTCTTACTTATTATTATTAATTATTATTTTATATCCTTTATTTATTAGTAAGGTGGTTTGTAAGGTTTGTAAGTAAGGTAACATAAGATTTTACATACATACATACATATACTCACGGCTATATTTCCCTAGAAGGGGTAGGCAGAGCTAAGGAAATATAAATTCCTCAGCCACTTTTGGAAGTTGAGTGGGGAAAAGATGGTAAAAATAAAGGTTATTGGTGATGGGTCTCCAACCGCATCGCCCAAAATTCCAATAAAAAGCCCCAAAACCCTTAGTCGCCTCTTACGACACCCGTGGGTAGAAAGGGGTAGCGACATTCTAAGCCGGCACTACACGGCACACATAAGATTTTCTTGAACAAAAACATTTCAATTAAGCATTTAATTATGTTACAATTATCAAATTTCATATTATTTATTATAATTTTTTCGAAAGAATTTGTTGCTGCTGGCCCGTGCGGCTTCGATCAAATTTTATTTATCCTTACCATTCTTTAGTACAAATTAAAATCTAGAGCTTAGTTCGTACTATACATGTAGTAGGGTTTTACAATGAGAAGACCAAGTCAGTCAGGACTTTATCGTTGGGAAAATCACTTCCAGATTCCAAGCAAGTATGTTTAATACCCACAACTGCTGCCATCATTAAGGATGTTTGAAACTTTTAAGAAATCCGTTAGTTAGGTGGTAACGCAGTGCCGTATAAAAACTTTATTTCCAAGTTTATTATAACTTACAAAACATTCTCAGTACAATTTCATGTTAACTTTAAAGGTAAATTATATTTACGAAAATTCCTTAACATTAAGATAAATTAAAACTTCATTTACTTTGCTTTACTCTTTTTTATTGTCAAACCTTCACATAGACATTGCTGCAGCATTGGCATCATACTCGAGAATAATGTATTTGATCAGTAGAATTCCCTGGGCATACCTAACCTCCAAAAGGCAGAAAACATTTTTATTCCCGCGCGTAACACACTGCACACACCATTATCGTTTACATGCGAATGGTCCACGATATTTTACCGGCAAGCTATCTTGCTTGACAAATTATGGTGAAGATAAATTAATATAATGATGTGTGATGTGGCTGAAGAGCATTGTAAGATGCCGGCGCAGGAGCACACGCGCACAGCCTCGTCGCGATAGACTCACGCACACACTGCCATAGATAAGCGCCCCGGTCAACGACCTCTGGAGAAATGGCGCCTTCAATGAAATTTCTCCGTGAAATTGTTTTCTTAGTCTCATAAGAGTACCACTTATGACGTAATTTATCTCATAATCAGGAAGCTACATAAAGCGTGTGTTGTGATTATTAGTTCTTGTGTTATATCTTTATTCAACCTTAACAATTACAAATATTTACAATCATGGTATAAAAATTAAATTAAAACTAAATATATACATTACAAACGAAAAATTTCGTGAAATTCATCGTTGTCGGTGTAGGGTAACGTGCCCAATATGCTAGCAGCATTTCCTCTTTGGATGGCCAAGCTAATGCGTTGGCCGAGGTAGCTGCCAGCTCTGGGATCGCCACACACTTCCACAAGGTGAGCGGACAGTTGTTTAAAGAACAGCTGCGCCTCGTTTCCCGACGGGCCGAGAGTTTCAACGGCGAAAGGTATGAATGATAGTCATTTCTTAAAACTGAGTATTTACGCCGTTTGAAACTCTCGGCGTTGGCAGCAGCAGTACCTGCCCGCGCCGCCGACCCGGATAAATGGCAAGGCAAGAGTGTCGACACAGGTTGCATCCCATCCCAGGATGATATCATTTAAGGCAGCATGTCGTGATAGGCGACCTGCACTGCGGGGGCATGAAAATCCGTGGTGGCCCCATTGGTCAACCTGTACTCCACAACGACAACGATCGTTGAATTTATTTGTTATTTCTTTTTTTTTTCATTGGGCAGACAGTTTTTTTTGCCTAGATTTTAATTTCGGGAGACAAATTAAAATCTTAAAAGATAATTTTAAAAACATAACATAACATAACATAAACGTTCACGCCGTTTATCCCCGAAGGGGTTGGCAGAGGTACCAATACTCAATACAATTTTAAATTTTGAAAAAAAAATTTGTATTCTATTTAGTTCTTTGTATTTTTTTATTCTTATGTAAGTGTAACTCAACACACTCGCCACAAAATATTTAAACTCAAACGTCAGGCCGTATAGCCCCGAAGGTGTTGGTAGAGGTACTAATACTTGTCACCTGGTGCTCAGAGTACCCACCTTTTGCTTAGACAGTGTACTCACGTGATAGGGAACCTATCGCCTCGTTTATACATCAAATAAGGTATATGACAAAGTACAACAATGTAGGTTTCCTCACGATGTCTTCTCTCGCCGTTTATATTGAATAGTAGGAAATGTGTCTGTATAATTTTATGTTTATTTTATGAACGGAAATTTCTCGAGAAGAATTTGAAATCTCTGATAGCGATGGAGAGTTTGATTTTACAAGGACAACAAAATATTGCATAACATATGCGACCTATCTGGTAAATTGATATGAGCTCTTGTTACTGACGAAATTAATACATCAAAATTATATGCGTATAAAATATTTACATCTTGCAAAATAGAATAATATGTATGTTTAAACTCTATTTAAAACCAAGAGAATCATTTAAAATATTAAATGAAACATGGAACATCCTCCCTTCTACGAGCAGCATAGACAGAGCGAGCGATGATCTTGATAGAGTGAAAGTGCTTGCGAGTACATCCTGACTTCGCCAATGAAAGTGAACTCAGCACTGCCATTGTACTAGGAAAGCCGTCTTACAATACTACTGTTACTATATCTGCTGTTTATCTTAGTATAAGACATATGAACCTTTATTTTACTTTACGTATTAGAAACCTTTTATTTTAGATTCTTTTCCTCACTGAATTTCCAAAAGCGCGGCACCCCTTTTTAGGGATTAGCCATGCGTCTGTGTATGTATTTATGTTAGGAATATGAAACGTTTTGGGTTTTAAGTGAATAGTTGAAAGTATTGTTTCGGATTTTAATATCACTACCCCACCTGTTATTTTGGAGCTTTTAGTTGTATAAAACGACTTACTTATTTTTTTTGTGGTTTGTACGTTTTGTGATAAGAAATCTAGCATCATCTTTTACATGATTGTCTTTTGCTCTAAGAACTTCTGCAAATGGCTAATGTCGATTCAGAAGCGTTTGCTACCCTGCTAGGGATTGGGCCAATTTATTTTCCTGTAGTTTATTTCATAAATTAGAAGTCATAAAATATACTATTATCATTTATTTTTTTTAATTTGTTGAGCTAACACAGAAAAAAAACGTTACTCTTTTATATAAGTATAACTATTAGTATAGATTTATTTGTAAATTAACTAAATAAGAATAGTAAAAGTAAGTATATTCTTTTGGTAAAAGTATATTGTATATGCCTGTCTAGTCTAGCGGGGCGGCGCAGCCGCAGTACCCCCCGATGCGCATGCGCTGAACGAAAGATCTCAATCTTCGCCAGTCTATAAGGAAATGAGGAAGTGAAACGGTTTGCGGACATTTGAACTTATAAATATTTATTGCTTAGAATCGTGTGCGAGACTGGTTTTGCTCAGAATATCTCAAGGAAATTATATTCCGATTGTACTAATAACATTTATATAGATTCGTAGAGTACATAAATAGAATTACTCACGTCTGTAAATCCTAGAAAAATATATGCCAGAGCAAGAGAAATGGTAATTGGCATGGCGATTTCTCAGCCACTTCTAAATGTTGTGTGGAAATCGTGAAATAAATTTATGTTTGATGATAGATCCTGGAGCCCAGACACCCGCGGAAACTAGCGCTGCTCTAAGCAAATAATGCACTGCTACCACACACACACACACACACACACACACACACACACACACACACACACACACAGTATATGATACTAATTACTAGAAAACCAGAAAAATATGAATTTATTATTAGAAAGGTTTGCTTTAAAAGTACTAGTTTGCTGTGTAGTGTCGGCTTAGAATAGCACTACCCCATTTCTTCCGGTGGGTGTACGTAAGAGGCGACTAACGGTATTGGGGCTTTTAAGGGATTTTTGGGCGATGCGGTTGGAGACCCATCACCAACAACCGTTATTTTACCATCTTTTCCCCACACAACTTTCCAAAAGTGGCTGAGGAATTCCTAATTCCTTGGCTCTGGCGTGAGTATATGTATGTATGTATGTTTGTACTAAGTACTAGTAAGTACTTATTATAATATTTTATTGTAATACATTTAATAGTTGAATAAAAAAGTTGAAATTAGTTAGCAAGAGAGATAAAAATGGCTTTAAGACCACTAATTGATATTGATTTAAACGGATAAAAAAAAACATGAAGATATTTTGTATTCAAAAACATGTGCGATTAAACATTTATGAAATCAGAGAATACTATAAGCTTTTAATTCAGAAGCTTATAGAGAATGTATTATCGAGTAATTTCATTCATCAAATTCGTCTACACTAACGTGAGGCGGAAATGTTCGAGGCATATTGAGTCTTTGTCCTTTCTTTGTAGACTGAGTACCGAATGAAGGAATCGGTTTAGGTATTGATGAGATGAATTCCGATTCCAATGCGTATGAATGAGGTGCGGATAGGAATTATTCAGGTGATGGATGGATTATGGCGGGCGTTCACCGCTTCGTGGGAGTCGCTGACCGGCCGAGTTGTGCTCAGCAGCTGATCAGAGCCACAGCAATTCGTCAACCGCATGACGTACGACTCCAGCCATTAGCATTATAGCGGATTTTCGGGGTATTTTGTGGGAAGCTAACTTCCGTCGTGTGACAATAGCAGACAACACCGAATAAAAAACTAGTGGACCGCCCCCAGCTTTGCACGCATAGTTTCATATCTCAAATATCTATGTTTTCTCAGTCAAAGCTCATCTTTTTTTTTAAATTCAGCGTTATCATACAGCCTATAGCACTTTTCCTCAGTATCATAAAAATAACATCATAACTTGGACAATAATTATTTCAAATTACCCAAATCTCTGAATCTGGCGTTGATAATGAACCTATAAAAAAGAATAATAAATAATATTGTATTGAAATTTAAGAAAAAAATTACTTTCCTTGGTGTATTTTAGAACCCCAATCTACGTCTTATGCGTGTTAATATTTTTAAAACTGAATTATACAAACTAAAATGTCACTGACGTTAAAATTTCATCAGTTTTGATCTTTTTTAAATGTGTACTATACCACTACCACCCCGTAGAACTGGCTATTGCCATTTTGTTGGAATACTCTTTCATATAGTCATGTGCACAACTCAGCCATGTGGCTTTCCTCACGACGTCTTCCATCACCGTTACCAACCTTGATGAAAGCATACATACTTAAACTCCCGCCATTAGTTCCCATTGGGTAGGGCAGTGACTATTGATCGCCTCTTCATACAATCCTGACCAACCTCCCGAGCTTCATCTAGATTCATCAATATTTTAAAAAAAGTTCTTTTATTCTTCCGACTACGGATGCCTGCCTTATTGAGAACATTTTCTATTTGATCTTAATGCGTTCTCCGTGATCGCCTTCTACTGAAATTACCATACACATTGATTCTATAAAGAAAAAGAAAGAAAGAAGAAAACGTTTATTCGCTGCTGCAAATTAACTTAGAACTACGCATACAAATAAATAAGTTATAAGAATACAATAATAAAACGTGCTAAAATTAAAAAAAAAACAAAAAGTAATTAAAAATGAAACAGTCAGGAAACACAAAGTTACTTTCCTACTACTAATACTTTTCATGCGCAGCATCGAATAGGAACCTGACTCAGTATTAAGTTATGAGTTTTACCTCACAACACTTATTTTCAGTCAGTCCTATAGTTGTGATAGTGGCACCCAATAATTTTAGACTTGATTAAAACAAACATACATAATATAAGATAGCACAATTCACGCAAACAAAAATAAAAAAAAAACTTCCCACACTTTACGTATGAACAAATGACACAGTGTAAAATATTACGATATGAATTTTAACTACTTATTATAGGAAATATAATAATGTATGGAATAGGATATAGGCCCAGGAGCTGGATTTAAAAAGAAGGATTCTGTTGTACTAGCATGTAGCTTTTAAGCTTGCGCTTTTAAGGATTCTAGTTGTAACCCGGATCGGGGGAGATCATTCCAGTACTTGAATGCAGCGAATCTGAAACTGCCTCGCTGAAGACAGTGCATAGGCAAGAGCGCTCTAACTTTATGCTGGTAGTCGCTTTTGGACCATATTTCGCTATATATACGAGTACATACATACTCACGCCATTATTTTTCATTGGGGTAGGCAGAAACTATCGATCACAACTTTGTACGATTCTGGCAAACCTCTCTAGCGCTATATATTTCTTTAACTAATTTATTACTATAAATTACGACGTAGTTAACTTATTGAAAGAAACTTCGATTTAGGCACGGGAAGCATTGGTGTTTCCGCTGAGCTATCAAGATTTGACTGCTTTAGATTCTGTTCTTGAACAATAAACTGAGAATCTTATCATTTTACATATGTCACTTTCAAAGACTTATTGCGTGCGTCTGTACGTATATAGTTGAATACTATCTGTGGTTAAATTATAAAAATAATTAGTTCAAAACGTTTTTTACCATGTTAAGGAACTAATTCTGAATTTCGTTTACTTATATTCTTGTTTTGGTTTATTTATACACTGCGATTGTTCTTTCATTTATTGACGTCAGTGAGTTTTGTTAATACAAAAATACAATGTGAGTCAATGTAATTCACTAAATTCAGAGGACACAATAAAGTATGAAAAATACAATTTGTTTGCTCGCTGAAAGGTGTCATTGACTTCCGGTAAGGTATGAGTTTTAGACGATTTGCTATAATTTAATCTATACTTATAATAAATCTGTAGAGAGGCCAATTCTGTACATCAAATATATTTTCAAAATAACTATCAGGGGGTGATTAGTGATCGAAACTTATGCCATAAATGCAATCAGTAAAATTTTTGTCTGTCTGTCGGTTTGTATGTTCCTTATGGAAACAAAAACTACTCAACGGATTTTAACGAAACTTGGCAAATTTATTCTTCATACTCCTTGGCAGGTTATAGTATACTTTTCAGAAAAGTGATAAATGGGACTTTTGGGATATTTTCGGAAAACGGTAGAAATTACTCCAATTTTTAAGATTCCGTCACGTGTGCAACCTTAATGGTTTAAGTTACATAGAAATCATGTATGACGGAAATGTTCTTCATAAATTGTCTAAAAAATATTGCGCAACAGCATATATGTCTATCTTTTATGGTTGACTCACAATAACGCGTGTACTCCTGATATCTTAGCAGTTCGGAGCATTCTGATTATATTTGTTTACTCTTACGTTAAAAATACTCTCATTCATCCTAATTTAAAAAAGTTAACATTATTACCTATTCAATAAAAAAATAATCATAGAAATCGGTAGAGAAACACCGAAATTACACATGGAATAAGCCCTCGCCCCCGTGACCAAAAACAAATAATTAATAATTTATATATTACATACTAGATGGCGCCAGTAGTTGTAGTTGTTATAAGTAGTTCATAGCGTTTTACTCAGCTCCACTTCAACTCATTCTGAAAATTAGGTTATGTTCGGAGATACTTATTTATTTATTTATTTATTTAATAGGTACACAAACAGCATTATAACAAACATTTTCTTTCATGATAAAACATTGATTCGGATCTGTTACAATGCCAAAAATAGTGCACACAACATTATTGGTCGTTATCGTTTTCCTTCTTATTAAATTATTATTATTAAAATTACTTGAAACAATATAAAATAATCAAAAATTCAAAATAAAACCCTAAAGAATAACACAAAATAATTAATAATGACAAAATTAAAATTAAATTAAAATAATAATATTATAATTCAATAAAATAAAATTAACAATAAAGTAAAAGATATGATTTGACAATGATGATTTTGAAATAATAATTGCATTACATTATATTAATTAATCAATTTGTGTTTTAACTAATTGCCTACATTTATTTCTAAAATGTGGTAATGTGTCATGATAAACGTCAGGTGCATTTTCTTCTGCAATTGAGCAAATAGAGTTGTAAATCTGAGAGACTCTGTGGATAGGGTTGTTACCCGCAATGTTGGTCCTAACAGTCTGGATGGCTAGTGGGCGTGTATTACGCAATGCTCTCTGTGGAACATTTAGCTATACTAAACCGTTCATATGAGCGCTTTCAAAATCACAAAGCTACACTATTCAGAATTGCTCGAAATAGTAATCATTGCGCTAAATTTCCCAAAGCTTGAGCAGTGATTGAAGAAACCTCAGATATTAAAAAAACAACGCTACCCGTGCGAAGCTGGGCCGATCCACTAGTCATACATAACTACATATACTGACGGCCATAAATCCCGAAAAGGGAAAGTTAGAGCTTCAGAGCTGGAAACTTAAGTCTCGGCCACATTTGGAAGTTGACAGGAAAAAAATATATATAATGTTTTGGGGGTTTGAAATTGCAATTCAATTTCATTTCCTTAGGGTTGGAATTACTAGAATTCTTTCTTAGGAAGCCTACACTATATTTATGAGGTATCTCTTTCATGTCCAACATTCATAGGTTTAGGTTTAGCGGTTCGGGCTGGGTGTTGATTGTCACTCACTTTGGAATTTTATCCCTCCGTTCCTAATCACCCACTTTTTTAATTATCTTAATAATATTTTTATCATTAGATTTGCAAACTTGACGGGGTTTCATACAAACTTCCACCCCCCTTTTAGCTCCCTTAGGGGTGGAATTTTCAAAAATTCTTTTTTAGTGGATGCCTACGTATTAATTTTCAGCCCAATTCGTCCTGTGGTTTGAGCTGTGCATTGATGTCATTTGATGAGTTAAATATTTTTTTTAAAAATAAATTATATTTTAAATATTGTCAAATTGAACAGTCACATTGAGAATAGATTAATATTGTTTTTATAAATGAACATATTTTGTCCTCTAGTATTTATGATGTTTGGGATATTTATTTCTTATACAAGTTTGGATGAACGTATTACGCCCTCTAGTGGTGAGTAGTAGAACTTAATAAACTAGTAGGCTTAAAAATGTCACTTCATAATTTAATCTAACTAAAGTCTACAAGTATTGGTATATATTTTTATTATTTTAAAATAAATTTTAATAAATTATGGCAATGAATAAAAACAAAGAGGTCAAAACAAAAACAACAATTGGGGCAGATTCACATAATGATTTGTTCGAAAACCTTCCCTTTTTGATTAAACTTAAAATAATGAGGGAGCAAAGAGAGAGGAGACAATTAGCAAAAATTACTAAAATCAAACCGAAATGGTATCAAGTGCTTTCTGGTAAACAAATAAGTTTATTAAGAACACTCAAGAACGCTATCCATATGGATCGATTATATGATAGACCAATAGAAGTGAAAAAAATCCTACTTACTTACGGATTGCATCCCCAACCAGTGTCTAATCGAGATCTTATGACGGCTATATATTTAGGATACCAAGATCCTAAGCAAACGCTTGCTCATATATTTTCAACTATGTCCAACCATTCTTACGAGGAAAATCTGGCTAAATATAATTTAAGCCAAAGACTACTGCTTACTGGTATATTTTATCTTGGGTTAGACGATTTAATAGAAATACTTAAAAAAACTCTGGAACCAGATGTAAAAGCTACAACTGAGAAATGTAATAAAATCGTCAAAAGGCGCCCAAGATCAAAAAAGTCACCATATCTTGAGAAGTTCGTTGTGCCTGATTTTAAAATTGAAGAACCTATTCGTATGCCGCCATCACCTTTACCAGAACTTGATTTACAAATCAATCTGGAAGAACAAAATACGGCTGCAGTTTCAAAAACCATAAGACAAAAGAATCCCCCACTCGATACAAGATTTACACAACCCCGAAAAACATTTGGAGACTGCGATAAACTGGCTGAGTTAAAAGCATTAGAGGTTAGCACCTCTTACATAGGGGGTCCAACGTCTACTTTCACAAAAAAGAGTCTCGAGGATAAATTAAAAACAAGTAAGAAACAGTACAAAGAATTTAAAAAGCTTTTTGGTATTGATTTGTTAGGAAAAAAAACGTTGCCGTTAAAAATAAGAGCACCGAAGATAAAAACTGCTCAAAATAATATCCATTTTTTAATAAATGGAGTAGTGATAGTTGCTGGACATCCTGTTTTTTCTATTGGAGGTATTGCTGTTCGTTCGTTGGCCACTGGTGAAGTAGTAAACGGAGGTTTTACTTACCATAATGGAGAACTCGTAAAAATTCATCATGGCTACTACCAGCCCAATACCGAGCCAACAAATATGACGTGCAACTGCATCGAAATGTGGCATGACACTGTTTTCGACTATATAAAAAGAACAAAATGTAAATCTGGGCACTATTTTGATTTTGGTCACGAAGAACAATTTGCGGTTGATGAGTTACCATATTTTTATAAACCTACCAAAGTGGGGCCATACAGTTTTGATTATGCAACAATTTTTGAACTTGATGAAAAAGCTCTGCATATACAAAAACAGTTCAAACATATTTGGGAAACTGAAAGTATGTTATGTTATGAACATGGGTGTAAAAAGGATAAATTAAAAAATGATTCATTTAAACCAAAACCGATGAAGCAATCAGAAGCTTATTTAAAGTACGTACTTAAATTAGCACGTGAATCAAATATGGCTGCTCGTCTTCCGGAGGTTCACCACGCACCAGAGCTAAAAGAATCGATTCGTCAGAGAATACACGGCTTTATTACTGAAAAAGATGAGGCAAACAAAGTTATTTTTAGTAGATTGGTTAGTCGGAAATACTTTAATCTTGCTTTAAAGAAAAGTTACAGCCCAGGGAAAGCTTTCACAAACCTCGGTTTCAATAAACAAACGACGTGGGCGCACAAAATACTTTGTTTACAGCAATGTCGCAAGTATTTTAAGGATTATCAAAAGAATGAATATTACATATTAGCGAGACGAGCTACCCCAATGTGGCATGCTCTGTATTGCTACTCGATGCCTGACAAAAGGTTTCGAGATGTGTTCTTTACATATTTGTTTGCACATTATAGCGATGGCGGAGTTAGTGGTTACTTTTATATTTGATTCTTTGTTTAAGAAGGAATTTTGTATTTGCTATAATATACATTTTTTACTCTCTGTACCTCACTTCAAACAAATGTTTTATTTCTATTTCGGCTTCCTATTCCAGCTGTTTAGTGTCTTTTAGAATAGCATCCACTTTTCTTCTTTTGGGTGATCATAGAAGGCGACTCAGGGTATTTGGGGATTTTTGAGTGATTTTTGGGCGATCTGGTTGGAGACCCCTAACCAAAAACCTTTGGTTAGGGGTCAAAAACTCGGTGGTCAGCTGCCGAACTGTCTACTAACTGCTCGTCAATGACTCGTGTTGAGTCGAAACGCGTCGCATGTTTGTGGTTGCCTGTGGTTTTCGCTTGCGGGTGTGTGTGTGGTGCATTGTCTGCTTTTCGATTTCTTGTAAGTGGAAGGGCGGGCGGTGCACAGTGCATGTTGCATGAAGACTGCAGGTATTATTTAGCGGAATTAAGCGAAGAAATTTATTAATATTAGTATTTTTCAAAAACCTTTTGCTTTACAATCTTTTTCCAACTCAACTTCCAAAAATGGCTAAAGGAATTTCTATTCTGAAGGTATAGTGGGTACCTTCTCTGGACACTAGATGGCGCTGCCATGTGAGTTCAGAAGTATTGGTACCTCTGCCAACCCCTTCGGGGATAAACGGCGTGAACGTTTATGTTATGTTATTCTGAAGCTCTTTCTACCCCTTTTAGGGATCTA
The DNA here is from genome assembly GCA_963576735.1 of Bedellia somnulentella. Lineage (NCBI taxonomy): Eukaryota > Metazoa > Arthropoda > Insecta > Lepidoptera > Bedelliidae > Bedellia > Bedellia somnulentella. The sequence continues at coordinate 10,691,924 of OY755172.1, read as the reverse complement.
TAGCCCTAACTATATATGTTTATGTATCTATAACATCATTAACATCCATACAATATCCCACGGCCATAACTTGGTGTTAAAGACAAGCAGCGAGTTTTTTTCAAATATATCGGAGCAGAAATATTGATGGTAATACTTGCTTCTTATATTTCGATACCTTGAGTATATTTCTCGTATGCGTTTTATTTTAATTATTTATAATAACTCATTCACGCCGCGTTCAAGTTCTCTACAGGTTGCCTGAGATGTTATTTATTTGTGGTTCCTCGAACAGATTTTACAGTTTTGAGAGTACCAGTTTTAATCGAAATGTCTATTACGTTTATACGAGGGGCATGCCAATAGAAGTTAGAACTTTTTTTTCTCATTTAATTGACACTGGCAAGCTATACACCATATTATAGGCTGGTTTTTTTATTGACATATTTGAATATAGAACACACTTATTTTATTTATTTTTTATTTGAATAAGCATCATTTTTCCGAGAATCTGGCGGGCATACTTGCAACAATGGAGCTCAGTAGACGTGATTTTCGCGCTATGATTTATTATGACTTTAAAAAAGGTTTAAAGCCCCAAGAACGTTTTGAACTTTTGGCATCTACATTTGGTGAGTCTGCTTGTTTTCGAGCAACAGTAGGGAGCAACAAGACGGGGATGTCTCGAAGATGAAGCGAAGACAGGACGGCCGCCAACCGCAATCATGCAAGAAAACGTTCGTGCAGTCGAAAAACTTATTCGCGAAAACCGACGAATTACATATGTAGAGCTAGAGCTAGAACTAGGAATTGGATCAGCAGCATTGCAAACCATAATTCACGACCACCTTTCTCTCCGTAAACGTTGTTCGAGATGGGTGCCGCATAAACTAGATGAGCAGAAAGACCGTCGGGTGGATTGGTGCCAAAAATCAAAGAAAAACTAAAGGGGAAGAGGTTTGAAAGCAAAGAAGATGCGCTGGTTGCCTATAATTTCGAGATTTCTGAGGTATCTAAAGAAGAGTGGTCACAGGTATTTTCCAATTGGTTCAGACGTATGGAAAAGTGTATACGTGCTCAGGGTGAATACTTTGAAAAGATCGATACTTGTAATACAGAATAAATTTTATAATTTTTGAGTATCTAGTTTCTTTTTGGCATGCCTCTCGTAACGATCGCGTTTCATATATCGGAGCGAAAACCATACATATTTTTGACTTTTTATCTCCTTATCAATACTTCTTAGAGGAGTTAAGGTAAAGTAAGCGATTCAAAAATAGATGTATGTCTCTATACATTTTTTATATTGCTATTGATCCGAAATATATTTAGTATTTCAATCTACATTATCTCGGCTTCGATTTCATTCAAGAGCAAAATATAATGCTGTTCTTTGGATACGGCGAATAAATGTGGCATACGTTCTTTGTTACCTAGTTTAACCATGTTGCGCCATAATTGTAGCTGGAACCTTGGTAGTTCCGTGGAAATAGGTACTACTCCGATACAAGGAAGCGCTGGCCTGAATCAAATCCTAAATAGGTTCTCACCAATGTGCCTTTTATATATCGTCATAAGAGTTCATCGAGAGAGCAAAGATCACGAGGAAACTCACATAGCTGAATAGTCATAGCTGAATAGTCATAGCTGAATAGTCTAATAATATACTAAGTAATATGACAATTAATTCGTGAAAAGCGGTTTTAGGCTTGACATGTTAATGTAATGTCCAGTTAACAGCGGGAACCGGGACCTCAACTGACGAAAAAGTTTTAATGGTCAGAAGTTTTATTAATACACTTACAACTTCTTGGGAGATATACGTATTAACGATGATTATGATCGACATGTTGGAAGGAAAGGAATCATCCACCAGTAATTATTTTTAAACAGCCCAAATCACAACAGGTAAAATAATACTTCTTAATATGATTTAAAGAAAAATTTAATCATTTACACATTCAACACTTGGGTTTCATAAAGTATATTATTCAGCCCTTTTGTATATTATTAAATAGAGATACTCATACATGGAAGATTAATTTAACATTACTAGTCAAATTTTGAAATGTAAGTAATAAAATATTTTTCATTCGACTTACACTAACTTAGAACCTATTTATTTTACAAGTCTAATAAAATAAGATTTTAATATAGGGACTTAATTAATATTGTAATCACTACATCTCTAGTCTATGGGATATTCAATCGTCTTTGGTATCGATGTCTAGAAAACAAAACAAAACAAATATTGCTCGTAGCGATTACTATTTCAGAATAACTTGTACAATACTGATATAATGTCAAATACAGATTAACAGCTAATTACACATTTAAAGCATCAACCTATTAAATACAAGAAACAAACATTAACAAAATAATTGTAATATATTAGTCACTACAATATTGAATTTCAAGAAAATGCATGTAAAAAAATCCTTTGAATCAAATTGTGCATTTTGCAAGAAATAAGTGATTTCGATTGAATATGAAAATCCAGAAGGCCTCATAAAATCACACATAAATTATTGTACAAACTTAGCCTCTTCCGTTCCCAGACAATACGAGCCCGCGTTTATATTTGCAGTTCTTGATGCGAGTGGGGCGAGTGAGGCGGGTGAGGGGCGGGGTGCGGGGCGCGCTGTTGCAAGTGAACTAGCGCTGACAGGAGCCGCGTGTTGGCTTCGTCTAAAGCTGCTATTCGATGCTCTTGAGCCTCAATCACCCTTTGCTTGTGAGACAACGCTGCTGCCATTTTGCGTTGTTCGCGCCGTAACTCTTCTTCAACACTTATCAACCTGGAAGATGTTGGAAAATAATGAATGAATGCCTGTTGGATAGTTGTTACATGCAGGCAGTGATGAGGGCGAATATAATGGAGATGATTGCCTTTGCTGTATTGTAAACTTCAATGTCATTCATTCTATCTCCTGTACAAGGGGTTTCCTCAAAATTCTCCACAATGACTGTCTCTACGCTTTTCTATATACCCGTGACCTTCACCAAGTCGTTGGTCAACCTGGCCGGAGGCCTAACCATAGTATTTCGTCTGGGACGTGGGCGCCACAATAGAATCTTTGATTTCAACGGCCAAACAGTTCTGCGTGCAATGTCCATTTTGTTTGTTTTTGTCAGTTTTGCAACTTTGTGGCTACTTATGCAACTCTATAAATCAAAGATGATCATCGATGTAAAATGTTAATATGTAGTAACGTAAGTAAAGTAAGAAGTAAGTTTGGTAGTTATACCACAATAAATTATTTTAATAATATAGGAAAAATTACAAGGAAGACTATCTTTATGTAACAATACACAGGAATTGAATTTTACCTGGAAATGATGGCCTTCATTTTGGCATCGGTGTGCTCTTGTCCCGGCTCAGCAGGGCCAAGTCGTCCGCGCAACAGTTCTACTGAACATTTAAGCCTCTCTATTTCACGTTCATACTGAAATAAAATTAAAGAAAATTTTGAATCGATGATGGAAAAAAAACGAAAGTATTTATTTAATTTCACATTTTAAAATATTGGCGAAGGCAACCTAGGCTACACAATGTGTAGCTTAATTAGATTTGTAAATGTCGTGCCATAATCGTTTCTCAATTTTCCTATCGTAAAAATTTGTGACATGTGTGATGTGACATGTAAAATCAAGTCAGAAAATTTATGCAGGCTCCACCCATGGGTCCTTCTGCCTTAAGTTATTCAATCACATTTCTTAGAATATCTGGCCATTTATCTTAATTTGACAACACCAGTAAAAATAATTTACCTGCTATAAATATAACCTTTATGTTTTAAACAAATTACTTAATTTGGCCATCACTTGAAATTAGTGCAATACATAACATAACATAACATAAACGTCCACGCCGAATATCCCCGAAGGGGTTGGCAGAGGTACTAATACCACCTGGTCATAGTCACCTGGTGGTAATAGTCACCTGGTGTTCAGAGTACCCACGTTTTGCATGGACAGTGTACGCACGTGATAGGGGCAGGCCTAACGCCGTTTTGTACGAATACACTGTCACATGAATAAGTACAACTCAGTCATGTGGGTTTCCTCACGATGTTTTACCTCACCGTTAACAACCATGATAAATTAACCACACATATGTCTTTAGAAAAGACAAATTGGTCTAGGCCCGACCCGGGATTTTAACACTAGTCGCTTGCACGTTAACCGGTGTTCTACCCATTGAGCTATCACGTCGTTTTAAATTAGTGCAATAGTTCTTTTTTATGAGGAAAAATATATATTTACCTGTTCAATCGTTCTGTGGTGCTTCGATATTCTTCTTCGCCCTGTTGTACTGTAAAGTGTGTCTTCTAGCTCATCAGAACTTTCTGTGAGTTCCCTAGCAGATTCTAAGCTTAATCGCCTCTGTAATTTTTCTTTTCCTGACACCTCATTTCTTAGTTTTTCTCGTTCACTTGCTTCGCTATGGCTTGACTGAGACTCTCTGTTAAATTGATTTCGAGGGGACGAGTCTCTATCCAATCTTTCCCTTAAAGGATAATAATCAGACTGTCGGTCGAGGTCTTCATTTAAACGCATTCCAGACAACTTTGCTCCCGAGTAAGTTCGGTCTAATGGATAATTGGTTTCTGGAATAGTGTTTTCCATTCCAATATACTTTTCAGGAGAAACTTTGGAGTTTTCCATATTATAGAGAGCTTTTTGACTCCGCGATATTTGTAATTTATACATTTCCATATTCACTTCTTCAACATTAGAGTCTGATCTAGACATAGGATATCCAGCGTTAGAAGAAATAAGGTGCGGTTTATTTTCGTAAAGAGTATCACCTCTTTGACCGAAATGTTTGACATTTAATTGATTAGCATTAGTTGTGTAAGAGAGCATAGGGTTAGTTCTTGGCATGCGTGTTTTGCTGTTTTTTCTTAAACTTGGTGAGTTGCTTGACGATTCATCATCCCTTACTCTAGGTGAGTTATTTAGATTATTTCTTTGATAAACATCTTCATAGTTACAATTTTCTCTGGTGAGCTTGCGGTGGGCGCTATTGTGGTTTTGTTTATCATAATTTTTGTTTTCGTTGAAATTCGTAGAACCTTCTTCAGAATTTGTTTCAATGTTGTCCGTGCTCAGACCCTCCTCATCGATCGATGAACTGGATGAACCACATGGACACCGTTTGGAGTTCCTGTTTTCGTTGCATTTTTTCTTTTCTGGAGACTGGTGGTTATCTTCCATGTTATAGACAGGATTAGTAAAGACTAATGGCCCAACTTTAGTATTTAAATTAGCGTTATTTTGACCATTTTCAGCCGTTGTGAAGTTTTGAATACCGTATTTTTGAATGTCATATTCAATTTTTTGCTGGACTGGACTCTTTGGGTAGAATTTGTCATTCTTGGCGTCATAATATTGTTTATCTCTCTGTTTTTGATAGTTAATTTGTGAATACCGACTCATCGACTGCCCGCCATTTTCATATGGCTGGTGATGATGTGCGGTACTCTCGATGGGGCTCGAGCTTTGGCTGTATGTGGCAATGCTTTGGTACCCAGAACTGGCAACGTTTGAAAGTCCACTTATAGAAACGTTGGATCCGTTGTTTGTATGATTATAATTATTTTTATTGTTATTTACAATGTTATTGTTGGATTGTGAATGCATTAGATTTTTCTTGTTCATTTTGTTGTCGTCATGCATATCATTATCATCGGCATATTTCAAGAGATCTGAAAGTTCTTCTAAAGTTGCAGTTTCTCTCATGAGATTTTGCATGTCGTTTGGACAATAATTATGATTTATGTTATCACCGCTGGGCGACCTCTCAGTTCCGCCGTAATGAACGCCGGAATTTTGGAAGTTATGCTGTTGGTTATAATTGCTTGGCTTATACCTCTCCTGCATGCGTCTCTCTAAGCTATCATTCACAGGACTGATGCCTTTTGGAAATTGATCTGACCCAAAGCCAATTTGAACAACTTTAAGATTAACGCAGTGTTCTTGATTGTTGTACTGAGAACTGTATCTGTCAGGATTCACGTTTTGGTTTATTTGACCATACCCATTTCTAGGTAACGTTTGTGAACGCAAGTTAAAGCTCGGGGATTTCGTCACTGTAATGTATGATCCTTTGTACTTAGCTTCTTCATTGTTACCCTTTGAGGGACTATACTGGTTATTTTTGTTCATGATAGGAGAACTATGAGCGAAATTATGGTTCGAATGACCGTTCATATTCGCTTCGTTCTTAGTTCCATTATTGCATGTTGGATCATTAAAACGGAAAATATTGTCAGTGATCTGCGTTGCGGGGCCCAAATCATTAGTTGCTAGCTTCTTACTGAGGTCGTCTAAGATTTCCATCAATGGATACAACTCCTGAAAAAGAAACATACATTTTAAATTCTTATGTGACTATCCAAAAAGCGCCATAATGATGTGATATAATTTATTTAAAATCCAAGAATAATCGTCTCCTCCTCTTAAGTAGACTGTTTATTTTTTTGTTTGCGCAATGACAATGCATTGCTTAGGTCTAACTCTAACTTTTGCGCGATGGCATTAGCTTCATAAAAAACACACTGCTTTTATGTTGGTTAAAATGGTTATTTACCCTTTTTTATAAATTTACTTCTATGTAAAACATACCATTCAAAAGTGATAACATGTGCAACTAAGCAAAACTTATAATAAATATAAATAATATTTAACATCTTATATATCTCACGCCATTAGTTCTCATCGGGGTAGGCAGAGACTATCAATCGCCTCTTTATCCTCCAGGTTCGAGAAGTTCTCGAGCTTCCTCTATCAAGTTCATAAAGGCATACTGTGTCTACTCTTAGTAGGATTTCAATTATATCTGTTTATTAACGCGTTTTGTTTATTTTTAAGTAATAATGTAATCCAGTTTGTAGACCAAATAATAATAATAAAAAAGTATGCGTTTAATTTTCTAACTTTCTCCAAATCAACTAAATTAACACCGAAGATCTCTGGTTGAATTGAATATTGAAATAACAATATTTATGGCTTTATGCCTATTTCAGTTCATTTTAAGCTAATCCTTACCTGTATCCTAGGTGCTGGTAACTTGGGCAGACTATCAACAAGAAGGTTGTGCAATGTCGCCAGTTGTTTCGCAAGGTCTACATGTGGAGCCCATTCAGGGTCCGGCTCAATAGCCCCAGTACTCTCACCACGCCCCTCATTACCCCCAGCTGATCCTTGGGATGAGGAAGAATTGCGTTTGCTGCCTCCGTCCTGTTGTTGTTGGTTCATTGATTGAGATGGCTGTTGCTGTTCTAGTGGGCGCGTCTGTAAGAATATAGATGATAGATTTGAAATGAGTTTGTGTATTTTTGGTTATCTCGAAGGTGCAATGATAGGGAAGGCAAAAAATATTTTGAATACGCGTGAGTATTAAAAAATAGAGTATCGGATGGTTATTCTGATAAGATGTCAATAAAAGTGCTTGCTTCATACAAACTGTTGCGAGAGTGTGTGAGCAGGTCAGTTCAAGTTTGCTATTCTCTAGTGACGATTTGCATGTAACATTTTCAAAAGCCTCATTGGGTTGTTCAATAAGACTAATCACAATTATTTCAACATTACTGTGGTTTTCTTACCGAAATATTTCTGAGGAAAGACTTCATGTTCGGAGCTTCTGCTTCCAGAAAGTCGTTGAGGAACTCCATAAAAGCCTCCTTCCCTTGGAACCGAGTAAAGTTCGCCAGAGTTTGCAAAGTCTTCGCGACCAATGTCAGATTGCGGGCAGCTCGCTCATTTGGGTATTCTGTGAAATGAACGAAGATGATATTAATGAACTATAAATATTAATTCATGTGTAGTTTTCTGTGACGAAAATTAATACAACACCAGGTGAATGGGGAAATAATTATATAGTAAAAGTGACAATAACGTCAAATTTTTTTTGGTTAATGGCTAAAGTCGTAGTTTAATAATTGTATTTACAATAAACTAACCATGAATAATGCCGAAAAGACTCGGAGACAAAATAGCTGGACACAAAAAGCGCAGGAATATCGATGCGCTGATTAAGTTGTCACAAATGTCTTCACGTCCCATCGATGCAAGTCTGAAAATTAAGAATAAAATAGTAATTAGTATTTGCAAGCAAGGAACACGGAGTCGAATCCACCCTTTGTCCGTTTGCTTATTTGCTGTTATTTATCAGGAATTTTTAATCTGGGAATAAAACATTGCAGGCCAACTCAGATAACTAAATATGGTATAACTCAGTAGGTATGGCACTGAAGGGAAATCATAGCGGCTATAAATATTATTATGTTTAGCTTCATCCGCTTAGGCCGCTATAGCAAAGAGACGGTGTCGCGCAAGGCAGCAACTTTCTTACTAATAAATAAAGAATAAATAAAGGAAAGAAAAATTTCGACACAGGCGGGAATCGAACCCGCGACCTTGGGTATACGCCCCCGTCGCTCTCCCAATTGAGCTACCGTGTCAATGGCTGCCAGCGCGAAATTCTTCTATCCTTTATTTCTTTAACACGTTTAAGTTGTGTTTGCGTTTCCTACCTCCGAATTTTTACTAATTCGGAAGGCCACTTGTCTACCTTTTCAGATAGAATGCAAATGTTGAAAACGCCTAACTATCACATAATTTAAAAACATATTTTAAATTTTCGCCTGTGTCGAAATTATTCTTTCCTTTATTTATTAGTAATAATCCCCACATGAGGTTTTCATGAACAAAAAGATTTAAATTAAGCAACTTTCTTAGTTTACACACAATGTAACAAATTCTCACCTCTCCCGAAACGTAGCAAAGCAGTCCCGCAGCGGCGGCGGGAAGGTGTCCGCTGACGACGCTATGGCTCGCCACGCTAGAGAGACGGCGTCTCGCAAGGCGGCCTGCTGTCGCCGCAAAGCCGCGGCGCTGCCTGCGCGCTGCGGGTCCACCTCGCACTCCGCCGCGCCTGCGCCTGCAGCTACCGATACGGCTTCGCCGAGCGTGTCCTGGAATGTTGGTTTAGTAGTAAAGTGAGTTTTCAAAAATTTTAAGGACATGTGTCCTTCATTTACACCCATACTTTAAGGCCATTTATTCGTATGGATAGTCAAGCAAAATGAAAGTAAACAATAGTAGCTATCCAATTGATTTTTTTCGATAAGTTAAACATATTAAAGATGAGATGCTTGCTCCCTTAGATTGGCAGTTGAAAAGCTAATAAATATTTCTTTTACCGCTAAGGGCGTTGCCGGACGTTGCAGATATTTTTTATAGATCTATGTTTTACGCGAAGTTGTGTAATTCATAGGCGTATATTTTTTGGGTTAAAACTCACTAATCAAAATGATACCAATAAACATATCAACAATTAAATTTACTTTGCTATATATGTTTCTCATAATTTAACTATGTTTCCCAATATTCATGAACAAGAATTCATAGTTATCTCTTAAAACCCCACAAATGAAAACGTACCTGTAAATACTGATCCCCAACCAACTTCAGATAGGCCTCCATGCTCTTGGTAGCGAGCGAGTTCCCGCGGAAGGTCAGCGAGTGGTCCCCGGTCCGACGCACGTCTAGCGCAACCACGTCGGCCAGGTACCGCGGGGCCAGGCCGGCGCCCGCCATGCAAAGGACTAGCGCGCAGCCTATGTCTTCTTTGGCTTTTACACCTGTGAAGGAGAAATTAGGTTTGATGAGAATGTTTTGGTTTGTTTAATTGGTTGAGTGCAATTTGCGCTCAACCTTTTGGAAATTTTTAATTATTTTGTACTCATTTTTCTCACGCCTTTCTGCATAAAAGGCGGCTGTTCTACTGTCATTTTGTACGTATACACTGTCTTGGAATAATTTAGCCATGGTTCCGTCGAGATGTTTACTATTACCGTTAACAACCATGATAAATGTTTCTCACATTCAACTTAAGAAAAGTCAAATTGGTAAATATTTCACCTGGCATTTTAACCCACGCCTGTCTGCATGATAGGCAGCTGTGTCACGGATCAAAACAAAACTTCAAATAAACTTACCAATAACAGGCTCAAGATACTCGCACAGTCGCTTATAGTTCCTCTTCAAGTAATCAAGGAACGGAGCATAGTGATCCAGCGGTAGTACATCCACGCATTGGTATCGGCACTTGATGCGCAGCGCGGGGACGGGCGCGGGGGCCGGGGCGGGGGAGCGGCCGCCCGGGGACTGCGGCGCGGCGCGCAGCGGGTACCAGCGCTCGTTCAGGTAGCGGGACGATACGTCGTCTACCGGGATTTGGACTGTGCCTGCAGCATAGAGTAACATATGTAGAGTTGGATGTAACGAAGGGCGGGATTTAGACGGCCCGGGGCATACAATCTTCTATATCACGTTGTAAGAAATGTTATTATGAATATCAATGAACACCATAGAGCCGGACGTTGACTAAATGTTTGGGAACACCTATCTGCGTTAAATGACTCTATTGGATAGAATTTATAATGTTATTAAGCTAGTAGATTTTTTTAATACAATTGCCTTTTTAACTTCATTTTAGATTGACATTTAACTGCATTTTTGTTTTGTTGAAATAGCTAATTATTAATATTTTGCCCAACCTCTTCCAAAAGTAGCTGAAAATCTCTAATCTTCAACCCCTTTTTTGATTTATAGCCGTGTGTGTAGGTTGTAAACATATTTCATAATATATACAGAATGGGCTAACCTAACGAGTGGCAGAACATAGCGATGGATAGCGTTACAAATAAGCATAGACCAAAATATCAGCCATCTTACCAACAAGCGCATGTTTGTCTCTCTTCCGCGATCGTCGCTCGGGTTCACGGTACACGTTGACGACGATGTTGCGCACGGCCGGCAGGCTGCCGAACTCATACACCTCGCCCCAGAAACACAGCTCCGTCTTAAGCTTTGATGATGATCTAGGGAACATAATTTAATTACTGACATGACTAAATAGAGAAGGAATTGGAAAGGAATGCTGCTTTAATGTGATTGTGCAATTTGTGATGTTGGTATTGAAAAATAGTTAGAAAGGGAAACGCGATATTGAGCTATAAATAGTTTGTGCTAATTCGGAACTTAGAATTAGATTTCATATGTGTAATGTTAGATAATTCGATTGAAGATGGCAGAAAAAGGCATGATTCAGTGTTTTAGGAAGAAAAAAAGCGGTGAAGGAGATGTGATAGACCATCTTAGTAGAATACGTTATCTTACCTAGCGTAGAGTGTGTCGTCGAGCATGATTTCGCAGTAATATCGTTTCTTAGGCGGAATAGCCTTCGCCTCCAGCAGCCACAGCTTGACGCAGCGCTCCACGCGTCGGCAGCGGATCTCGTCCGGCCGAGCTGCTTGGCGGAGACTGGAATAGAAATTTTGTTGGTTCAAATACAAATTATATATCTCCAAAAACACAAAATTACGGTAATTCTTTAAACTGTGGCCCCCGCACTAGATTAAACCTGTATCGCAGGCAGCCTAAACAAATATACAAAAAAAGATCTCGGATACAATGAGAATATATATAATAATTATTTTTTTGGGACAATACAATTCGGTTAATTTTATTCATTTCAAACTTTAATACATACATACATACATATACTCACTGCTACAAATCCCTATTAGGGGTAGCCAGAGCTAGGGAATTAGAAATTCCTCAGCCACTTTTGAAAGTTGCGTGGGGAAAAGATGGTAAAATAAAGGTTGTTGGTGATGGGTCTCCAACCGCATCGCCCAAATATCCCTAAAAAGCCCCAATACCGTTAGTCGCCTCTTACGTACACCCACCGAAATAAATGGGGTAGTGCTATTCGAAGCCGACACTACACAACAAATTAATGATTATAACTTAAAATTCTAATATAATAATTGCTAAGTTGTAGATTTGTAGTGTCAGTTTAGAATTAAATATTTGTAGTCACAAATATAGGAGTAAGTTGTGTGAATCAGATGTACTTGTATTTCTGATGACAGTGTTATCTGGTGTGCGCAGTACCCACTTTTGCCTGGACAGTGTATGCCCAATTTTGTGCTGCACTAACATTAGTTTGAAAGTCTTTAACTAGGTAGTATGGACAAATAACTGGAATAAATTATTTAAATAAGCTAAAATTAACGGTGACGTATGTTGTCGTTAATTAAGTCTTAATGTTTACAAACAACGACTTTAAATGATTAGCTAAACGAAAGTCATTTGCCGAATATGACTATAAGACTTGGTGCTATGATTATGCCGATAATAACTACAACATTTGTTTTCCTGTGTATTTGTTAAACAAATAAAACATTGTGCCTGCTTCACTTAAACTAAAGTTATGCAACGCAGGAAACTAAATACGCTTGAAGACAAGATTACTGTTCGGTGCATGAAATGAAGTTCACTAAATACTTTTATGCCCGTTTTGCTCATCGTTTTAATAGGATTTGTATTTTGTTTTGCTAAGACTTAGATAATGTTGCTAAAACGTGACTCCGGTCAAACGTAGCGCAAACGGATTAAGTTAAAGTTGATCCTATTGCCGTGTCATAAACAGAGTTGATTTGTCGTTCAGTGACATTTCGCTTACATAAAATAATTTGGATTTAGTAGAACTTGGATTGAAACTACGTTTATTTAACATATTCCATAATAGATCATTGTCAGGAGAACCTAATCTTAATTGTTTGACTAAAATTGAACCCTAAAAAAGTATTGCGAGGACTGAAAAATCATTTTACAGCTAATGAAAACATTTACTTCAGGATGCTTTATTTAATGGTGTAAAAAATATGCTTACCTATATATCCATCGATCTCGTTCTTTCCGCGACGCACACGCGAAATATCTGGGGGCTCGGTTCTCTGCGCTGAGCGCGAAGCAATGCGCCCGACCCAGTACTGAAGAATGTAACGCCCGAATGTCCACCTGGAAACGAAATCATAGTTATAAAAATTCATAGTATTAGCGAGTAAATCAAATTAGCAAGCATATTTATCTAAGTTAAGTTATTATAAAAATGTATATATCTTTATACTAATGAGTCATATAAGCACGGCTATAAATCCCTAAAATTGGCAGTTAGAGTTACAGAATTAGAACCTCTTCATAATTCCACTTTCGAAAGATGATTAGAAAAGATTAAAAAATAAAGATGTTGGCGAAGGGGTTCTAACCACATCGCCCAAAAATCACTTAAAACAACCCAATACCCTCAGTCGCCTCTTAAGAAACCCACGAAAAGAAGTGGGGCAGTGCTATTCTAAGCCGACACTACTACTCGTAGTTTACTAAATGGTCGGCAAAATATTGTCCAATGAAAAATTCGACTTCATTTCTAAACAAAGTAGGGCACCAACCCAGTTTTATATATTTGAAGGCTCCTGTACCATTCCATAAATATTTAAGATTTCATAAGCAATTTTCTAATTTAATGCTATTTAAATCGCATTTTAAATTGCAAAAACAACAGCAGTCAAATAATTATAAACATAGTTTTACAACCGAAATCGTGATACGTAGGCGTTATTCAAATCAATATAAATGTAATACGCTAAAATTAAAATTCTACATACTCGTAAGTAAGAGTAAAATTACGTTATAAATTTTGTATAATCATTGATTTAAAACCTGATAAGAATATTATTTGCCAAACTTGCACTTTAATTAACTTACAAATGTAGTATCTTACATGAAATATAAGTTGTTGCAATAAGAAGATCCTTAGAAATTGTTTTTACTCGATGTAAATGCACAAGGAATGATCAACAGCATGAAATATAGCTGTTCTAGGTCCGGACCTTATCTACATCACGAGCGGTTACTAAACTGTGTCAAGTGTGAAACAATGGCTATTGGAAACGGTCACGTTAATCTAAGGTTACTTACTTGGTTTGGTGGACCTAAATCCATGGTCGATACCGCGGGAGAGTGGGCCGATAGCAGACTCTCGTGAGATCTGAAACATTGAAAATAAGACTTAAATTTGGCTCTTTTTCACCATCGATCTGCCCCGGTAGCATGAGGCGTGTGAGAGCAAGTATGTCATGTGAGAAGTGAGATATTGACAGATTTTGTATGAGCAATCTGTCAGTTTCTCACTTCTCAGGTGTCAAACGCGCTCTCACAAGCCTCATGCTACCAGTGCTGGTCCATTATTGCAATTAAAAATAGCAAACGCAGAAAAATATTATTTTAAAGTTAACGTCTAACAATATCAATACAAAACCGTTAACTTTTAAAAACGAATGCATACGTTGTCTCCAAAGGAAATAGCTATAACTAAATTGGACGTAAACAGACCGATCCAGACGGGGTGGGGTCCGACGCTCCTACCACAATTTACTGCTTACAATCGACACTAAGTAAAGTCATTTCATTACACACGACACTTCGCTAACCTATACATTTCCCATTTTACTACCGTTAGCTTATAAATAACATTATCACCTACTATAATAACAAATGTTAGATAATAATTATCTTAGCGTTGACCGTAAATTAAAATATATGATGTATTGTTTAAAGCTAATAAAATTCAATGCGGAAACGATAAGAAAATAATTGTTGTTAAATTAATTTGTCAACCGTAATCAAGTTTGCGGCGTGTGGGTTGAATGATAAGAAATATCACGCTGACAGTTGAAAGATACTTGTTAGTTGTAAACAGTTAAGAACTCGATAAACTAGTATTTAGCTTAGCTCTCTAACTAGAGTTGAGAAACTTACCGCGATGTTCGCAAGGCGTGAGGGGCGGGGTGTACGGGGAGAGCTGCCAAAGCTTTCTCCCGTTCGAGTTTGGTCGCTGATTTTGTTCTTTTGAGAGGATTGTTTCGGAATGATCGTTTGGAGAAGAAGAAGGAAGCGAGTCGAGACGGGCTGTGTTGCGGCGGCGCCCCCGGCACCGGGGTGGTGGGCGCCGAGCCGCGGCGACATGCTTTCTCATATGATGTGTCTGCAATTAAACAAATTAAGATTAATAAAGTTTTATTTAAAGTCCTGCCTGACACTTAGTTTAATTTATTGAGCAATGAGTTTGAAAATTCGTACGCATAATGTTGTATTGGTTCAAAATGGGTGTTATTGAGCGATTTTGGACAACACAGTAACATCTTAACTGTGTAAGACTTCGATCGATATTAGAAGTATAACGTATTATTACTATACCTAGTGTATAGAGTAAATACATGGCAACATGGAAAGTTAATAACTGATATATTTTAAATTGTTATTAAATCACGGGCGTACACGACATGACTTCCGGCGGAAGTAGCGCGCACGCTGCCACGCAGCCCGTGATGGAAATGTCTACTGTCCAACTACAGTTCACAGATTGATGTCATAATAATATTTATCATGATTATACTTCAATAATAAATAGTAATCTATTTATTATTGGAGTATAATCATGATAAATATAAAGTCCACACAGAAAAGGGTATTATAACATATTATTGCCATATCGTCTTTAAAAAAGATGCAAGCAAACAAAGTTTTAAAATTTGCCAAACAAAGATTACGAGCTATAAAACTGAACACATTACAAAAAGATCATTATTTTCAGGCCATGTGCAAAAAATAACATAAATCTATTTTTGCATGTATTCTAAAAAAGTTTATAAACATCTAAATAGTTACGCGATAAAACAGTTATATTTACTTTTATTTAAACTGATACATGAAGTCATTTTGACACATGTTCTATATTGCGTGATAAGAGCGAACTTCTTAAGTTCGCTGTTGCTAGAACATGTAATATTAACAGCGATTTTGCAAACAATTGTACAGTTTCTATCTTTGTTTGAAAGCAAACCTACCATCAAGATAAATTAATCATGACCTCGTATTTAAATTTCTGCAAACTCATGATACTTATGGGAGTCATGTACCATGGTTAGCAATTCAATGGTTATGGTGAGCAAAAAGCAAGTAGTTTACTGTATGTAAAAAAAAAACAAATGAAGAAGAAGAGAAAATTAAAAAAAACTAGCTTACAATGTAGGAAGGAATGTTGTTTTTTATTAAATGACAATTTGAGAAATAATAATCAAGAATAACTGAACGTTTCACGCGAATCACAGAATTATAAACGTTAATGATCCTCACCAGAATGTACAGCTACTTCATCGTCCACATCCAAATATCCTCGACGAATACTGGCGGGACTGTTAACTGCTTCCGCATCGTGCTTTTTGATCAACGCATCTATCACTGCACTATCGCCACCATTCGAGAAACAAAACTTATCAAAATCTTCTCTCAGATCTGTTACTACTGTCGCTTGCTCTTCTTGACCTTCTTCAATATATTTAGAAGTTACACTCCGCAGCAGAGAGTTGCTTCTCGAAAGTTTTGTACTTCTGGAACGTCTTATGAAGTTCAAACCTGACAATTTACTTTGACTTTTGTTTGGACTTTCAGGAGTCACTGTGATCCGAGGCGCCCGGAATATTGAAGTGGAACTACTGCTGCCTCTAATAGGTTGTGGCACGACCATATTTTGTGGAAGTGTTTTAGATTTTTGTTTTGCAGGCGATGTTTGCTGGAGTTTAGGTGAATCAGGTATAAGGGATAAGTTTGAGTCTTTGTGCACATCACTCAGTTTATTGGAAGACATTGAAATTCCTAATGGAGAATAGATTCTATCATATCGAGGTTCACATGATGTTGTGCATCTTAAACGTCTTCGAGAAATGCTTTGGACAACTAAACGTGGACTAATTAAATCTCTATGTTCTATTCTCGATAAAGCTTCATTAGAACTTATAGTTGATGAAAGAGGACGACGATATCGTCTTTCAGGACTGATAAAACTAATGTCATTGTCACTTTCAGTCATCGATTGATCACTGCGACCATATCTATATTTACTTGAGTCTGAAAACAACTTTAACTTTCCTCTATTAGATGAATATGCATTTCTATCTCCAGTTATAAGGGCTTCTTTTTCTTCTGGTGTTAATGGCAAATAGTTATCAAAACTTTCAAACAATGGAATATAAAACACCGAACGCCTCTTGTTTTCATAATTTTCGGAACTGGTGGCAACAATACTCGGTGATGACGTGTCCGTCATGGTTTAACTGAAGGACTTAAGCCTTCCACGGATTTACGCTGCTTTCAATGAATTTCCTCTTCTTTGCCCTTGCCGTTTTTTCTTCATGGTCCTTTATGTTATAAAAAATCACTTGATTCAACTTAAACTATTTGATTTCATTTTTGAAACCACTTTTAATCTGGTTCTGGTAAAAATAAGTTGATGTCATAAATACAACAAATACAACAAATATCACAATATTACAGAACATTTCGAATTAGAAAGGCATTACAAATAAATGTTGCAACATATAAAATAATCACGACACAGTTAGTTCTTCGTGCTCAGCGTGTGTATCCCTTATTGTACTGGACGATTTTGTAAATGTCTAAGCTTATCGCATCCACGATAAGATTAAATAATACATGGTTCAAAATTAGTTATTGTTGTTTTCCTAACTTCAATATTACTTTTATAAATACCGTTTTAAAAACCACCTTTTTTATTATTTAATATAGTTAATTTATCTATCAATGTAGACAAGAAATATACATTCAGGCCTAGTTTGATATATCTTAACAGTTTGAACTAATTTCGGAATTGAGTCGTGATTTTTATTTAAAATTTTTAAAATTATGTTATTCATTGAAAAAAAAAACGTAAACTATCCTATATAAATTATTAATCGAATAACAATGTTGTACTAAAATGTAAATGTTTATGTAAAATTTTATAGCTTGTACTAATCTCAATCAACACATGCTCTCGGTCAGTGTGAAAACAGCAACACTTGTTCTAATTTCAAACGGAGTGTACAGAAAAAACGGAACACTCAACATATGGCTTAGCGTGTTCCAGGGATCGCAATGTAATTACTAATGAGTCCAATATTTAGTTAATTCAATTAGCATTTCTATTTGTATAATGACTGTAACGCACAGAATGAATCGACCCCCGAGGAGTGCCAACCAAACTGCCGACTGACATTCACACCACGCCCGGAAACAACACGAACAGGATCAACGTTTCAACAAAGGATTGGCAGATCATAAATACATTTTTTTTAACGCGGACCTTTAATAGGAAGACAATAACAGCGGAAGAGATAAAAATATCCTTCTGTTCCTTTGTTGTTTTTTGAGACCCAAATACGTGCTTAATGCGAAATTAAAGCTCTATTGAAGAAATAATAAGAGCTTTTACACGGTTGGCAAAAATTCCAATTTTAAGATGGCATACGTGCTTCAATTTATTTAATGTTACGCGCATAGACACACGTATGCTTTGAGTTCACTTTATTATGCGTTAATTTGTTTAATCGATGAATTCAGATCAGTATTCTCAATCAATTAAATAAGTACTTCCAGTTATACAGTTCAATTTATTAGAACATTACAGGCATTGGTATAATCAAATTGCTGGGTAATTTAAGAAGATTTTGCAGCATCACTATAATTTAATTCACAACAGAGCAAGAAGCAACGTAATTCTGGTGAGCGTCATGAAACCTCAATAGCGAGCGATTGCATCAACAGATAGACTAAATTAGAGCACCACTTCTCAATTCTTACGAAAAGAACGGTAGCAAAACAATTATTATTGGTCATGATATCAAGATAATTTTCTCAGATTTACACAAATTGCATAACACAGATTCCAAAAGAGCTTT
Organism: Bedellia somnulentella; assembly: GCA_963576735.1. NCBI lineage: Eukaryota > Metazoa > Arthropoda > Insecta > Lepidoptera > Bedelliidae > Bedellia > Bedellia somnulentella. The sequence goes on along the minus strand of OY755172.1, from coordinate 10,673,289 downwards.
TTCTAATAAAAGGAGAGAGATGCAAGACAGTGCTCGAGGAGCCAATGCGCACCCGCATAACAAGTTTGTAGTTTACTCATACAAGCTCCGATTATAGAAAAAGGAGATACGCTCGCTGTACGTAAAATAACTGCAAAGATTTTAACATGCAGACACAGTATGCTTGTTCAACACGCAAGCATACCAAACAATAACCACTGGATGGAATCTTTTAAAACAAATAACATGAATAATTCTTGTAAGCATTTAAAATTAACAGATCACTGCGCGAATAGCTGTGATTTCAAGTGAAATTAATTACTCGTTAGATAAAATAACTACAAATAACTTAAATTGGTTCGAAAGATGGTCGCCAAGCATGTCATAATTTTTGGTAACAATTTCCTGCACTTAATTTATTGTTAATAATTTTCCCAAGATTTACATGGGACAGTTTCAGAAAACTTATCAAAGGCCCTACCAACTCAAGACACACATTTGACAAACAATAACCAGAACTACAAACATTCAAATCTAAGATTCGTCGAATATTTTAGAACTTTGTCAAGGTTTGCCCTTACTATATACAGTTTATTTATAATTTTGTACGTCACAGCTTCTACTACATACATACATATACTCACAGCTATATATCCCTAGAAGGGGTACCCAGAGCTAAGGAATTAGAAATTAGAAACAAGGTTTGTTGGTGATAGTGATGGGTCTCCAACCGCATCGCCCAAAAATCCCTTAAAAGCCCCAATACCGTTAGTCGCCTACGTACACCCACCGGAAGAAATGGGGTAGTGTTATTCTAAGCCGACACTACACAGCCAGCTTATACTAATTTAACTATATAGGATGATCGGGTAGACATCGCAAAAAATCACTTAAAATCTCTGATACACTTAGTAGCCTCGTACAACACTCACGGGAAGAAATGGATTAGGGCTATTCTAAGCCTAGACGCCACACAGTTGAAGATATATGTTTACATAGCGGTGATTTATTTATATATTTTAAAAGAGAGAGGTAATGTCACGTAAGAACATTCATAGGAACCAAAACGAGCGAGCTAATTTTGGTCCTAAAGCGAGCGAGTTATGCGCCGATCCGGCAAACATGAGACTTTTATTTATCAGTTCCTGCATAATCGATTCATTAAATTTAAAGAGATTATCTCACACGGCTACGTATAATACTCTCGTGGTTAGGTACCGTTGGAGTTACTTTAGTAGGCTGTGATGACCGAAGCTGACCCGTACACGCGGGTAGGCATGCGGGAATATTCGATGTTTTCTAGTTAACTTATTATTGGCTTGATCTACAAAATACCTTGTAACTTCAACGATAGACGAATATTCAGTTATATTACTGTTTTGATTCTCAATAATAGACACTGCGTCCGTATGATTATGTTATGTTATGTATTAGTATTTGCAAATAAGGCAGTCTTTTATAAAGTATTTGGAACAAACGCAAGCTAAATCTGGTCATGTAAGTAGGCCACGCTGAAAGCCCTTCGCCTAGTAAAAAAGTGACAACATAAGCTTTCGGAAATGGGGGCAAGTACGTGGTACTGGCTTCAAAATGTCACTCGTTGTAACGTAAGTCGTAATCTAAGAAACCTCAAAAAATACCGATCACAATCTTAATGACTATTCTTGTAAAGTAATAAAAAGAAACTGTTTTATCCTAGACTAGTGGATCGTCCCAGCTTCGCACGGGTAGCGTTGTTTTTTTAAATATCTAAGGTTTCTTTCTTCAGGCACTGCTCAAGCATTGTGAAATTCAGCGTAATGTTTTTAATTTATTAAATTTATAGCACTCCCTTAACAGTGAAGTTTGGTGATTTTGATTGCGCTTTAATGAACGGTTCAGTATTTCCGTTTAATAGCAAATTTTGGAATAAGACGCCATGAAGTATTTATAACAATCTAAAAAATAAATCATTACGTTATGTAGGATGCAACTACTGGCGCCATCTAGTATGTTATATGTAAATTAGTAAAGATTTGGTTTCGATCACGGGCGCGATGGCTTATTTTATGTATAATTACAAATATGGATCCCTATCTGTTACTCAAAGATGAGTTGGAATTTGAACTTGAACGTCGTGGAATCTCAGATATTAAAACTTGCTCTTCAATGAAGAAAATTTTAAAACAAATCCTATTGCAAGAATTGCAGGGTGACTTGTCTCTGTCTCTCAAAACTCCACATTGCTGTTTAGTTAACCCATTAGAAGAGCTCAATGTATGTCAACTAAAGTTTCAAAGCTTAAGTAATTCTTTTGAGGACCTCAAAACTAATTTTGATAGTTTTATTTTGAAGCGTACCCTTTCGCGTATTACACATTTATTAAACCGAGTTAAATGTTTCAAACCTGTAGAACAAGATATCATATCTAAACATTCTGAACTTCTCGAGAAAGTAGAAAAGTTGTTTGCGGCTATTAAAATTTTTGAAAATAATGATGATTCTGACGAAGAGGAAAGGGACTTGTCGGATAGTGATAAGATAAATTTAGAAAATTCATTGGGTTTTCAGGCTTCGCGAATAATTGATAAAATTTCAAATAAAAACGAAATTAAGGGTGTCAGTAATAGTACCCATAATAGATTATTACTTCAACAGGGTCGATCTTCAACTATCGATATTGATAATATCCACAAAAAGTTAGTGCCTATTAAAGATTGGGGTATCAAGTTCAGTGCCAGTAACAATATTAGTATTAATGCATTTTTAGAAAGAATTATTGAGTTAAAAGAAGCTAGGAATGCGACGGATAATGATCTGTATCAATATGCAGTGGACTTGTTTGAGGGTGATGCTCTGATTTGGTACCGTGCTAATAAAACGTCAGTGTCGTCTTGGAATGAATTGGTAGAACTATTATTGGTATCATTTCAAAGACCATTCTATCAAGAAGAGCTTCTAAATGAAATAAGATCACGAACTCAAGGTCATCAAGAGAGTGTCATCATTTATGTAGCTTTTATGCAAAATATGTTTAACCGTCTTCCCGAAAAACTAACAGAACAGCAAAAATTGGCTATTCTTACAAAAAATATACAACCATATTATCAACAGGCAATATGGCGTGAAAATTTTCATTCAGTAGCAGAATTAATTCCAATTTTACGCATTTTAGAGCGAACTAAAGCAAACTGTGAAAATTTTAGGGAACCAAATTATTCCGATAAATGCATGGAACCTGATTTAGCGTTGAAGATTGTCAAACAAACAGTTGATGTGTTAAATAATAGTTCTAATGTTCCCCTTGAAAATAATCAAGCTAAATTTAATCAAATACAATGTTGGAACTGCCGCAAATATGGTCATAGTTTTAAGATGTGTTCTACACCGAAACAACAACTCTTTTGTTACAAGTGTGGTTCGAGAGGTGTCATTTCAAGAAATTGTAGATGTCAATATTCAAACCAGCGTTCGGGAAACGGGAAATAGGAAGCAATAACTGTCGGTTGTCTTCCTTAGCCAAATACAATCCTAGTTTTATAATAAATAATGAATGGCAGAAATGGTTAGATCATATAGCGCATACTTTTAAGAAACCAGATATATGTCAGATCTCTCAGAGTCTAAGTGATAAGAGATACTATGCGGAAATAAAAATATTGAATAACAAGTTTGTTGGGCTGCTGGATTCTGGGGCTACAATATCAGTTATTTCTAAAGAATTCATGGATAAAACACATGCATTTGGTTTCGAATCACAAGTTGTTGCAGATCAAAAAGTTTATACGGCTGATGGTTCCAGTCATATTTTAAATACTATGGTATATTTACCAATTCAATTTATGAATAAATTTAGTGTTGTGGCATTTTTGGTAATGGATAAATTGAATCACAATATTATATTAGGTATGAACTTTTTTGATAATTTTGGTATTAATTTAAACATGAAAGACTCAAATGAAATAAACGTTGCCTTGTTATCAAGTAATGTAGAAATTTCGGAAATAGATCATTCATTAGCAATAAAATCTGAGAATGATTTGACGCATGATGAACGTAAAACATTAAAAGATTTGATAACTGAAATGACAGAGGAGATCGGAATTGGCCTTGGTCGAACACATTTAACGCAGCATAGAATTGATACAGGAGAATCTTTAGCTGTTGCACAACGACAATATCCATTTGCACCACCCATTATGAAAGAATTAGAAGATGAAATACAGGAAATGCTAGATAAAGATGTTATTGAAACTTCTTGCAGCTCATGGAGATCTCCAGTCTTGTTAGTAAAAAAATCGGATGGTAAGAATAGATTGTGTCTTGATAGCCGCCAGTTGAATAAAATTACAAAAAAAGATGCTTATCCCCTTCCTAGAGTTTCGGTTATTCTTGATAGCTTAAAGAATGCTCAACTCCTGTCAACGATAGATTTAAAATCAGCTTTTTGGCAGATCCCTTTGGAGGCGAACAGTAAAGAAAAAACTGCTTTCGGACTACCTGGAAAAGGTTTATATCAATTTAAAGTAATGCCGTTTGGTTTAGTTAATGCTTCTCAAACTCAGCAAAGACTGATGGATCGCCTATTTCCTCCACAGTATGAAGGCAAAGTATTTACGTATTTGGATGATGTAGTAATAGTAAGTAAGGATTTTGAGGAACACATATTGATTCTGAGGGATGTAAAAGAAAAACTAAAAAGTGCAGGCTTGACAATTAATTTAGAAAAGTGTTTATTTGCAAGATCTTCGTTAAAGTATTTAGGTTATATTGTTGATAAAGATGGTCTTCGAACAGATCCTGCGAAAGTTAGTGCAATTATTAACTACCCAAGACCAAGTACACAAACTGAGTTAAAAAGGTTTATTGGCTTAGCAAGCTGGTATAGGCGTTTTGTAGAAAATTTTGCTATTGTCGCTGCTCCACTTCACGATCTGACTAAAGGCACAAGTAAAAGAAATGGCAAACATATAGTCTGGACTCCGGAAGCTGAAAACGCTTTTATAAGTTTGAAAACGGCTCTCACTTCTACGCCTATTCTTAGTGTACCTGACTTCTCGAAAGAATTTTCCATTCAGTGTGATGCTTCAAATAGAGGCATCGGAGCGGTACTTATTCAACTTGACAAAGGAATCGAAAAACCGGTGGCTTATACAAGTCGCAAGTTGAGTGACCGCGAATGTAATTATTGCGCTTCTGAAAGAGAACTATTAAGTATTTTGCATGCAGTGGAACAATTTCGGCCATATGTTGAGGGAAGTCACTTCAAAATAATTACTGATAATAGTGCACTTCAATGGTTAAATAAAAATAACGACCCACACGGGCGATTGGCAAGATGGGCGATGCGACTACAACAATTTAATTATGAAATAGTTCATAGAAAGGGAAAAGATAATATTGTTCCAGATGCCTTATCTAGAGCCGTGATAGAGACAGAAATTAATGTATTAGATGTTGCAGAAGAGGATAAAGATGATTGGTATTTAGAAATGGAAAAATCTGTAAAGGGAGGTAATTTATCACTACAGATGCAATTAAAAGACAATAAATTATGGAAATTCATGAAGTTGAAACAATTTCCCGATGAGTCATACGATTGGAAGTTAGTTATACCAGAAAAGTTGCGTTTGGAGGTTCTCAAAGAATGTCATGATAATCCCGCCTCTGGTCACATGGGTATAAAGAAAACTGTTTCAAGGGTACGACAACACTATTTCTGGCCTTCATTAATTGAAGATGTTAAGAATTACGTAAGGAAATGTGAGACTTGTGCTAAACATAAAGTTTTACAGATGCCACCTTCAGGACTTATGGGTCGTGAAAGAAAGGTTACTGAACCTTTTCAAATTGTGTCAGCAGATTTGATGGGTCCATTTCCAAAATCAAAATTAGGTAATACTATGTTATTGGTTGTGTCATGCTGGTTTAGTAAGTTTTGCTTACTTTTTCCTCTTAGAAATGGTAAAGCATCTAATATCTGCCGAATAATGGAAGAACAAATATTTTTAATTTTTGGTGCCCCCAACACTATTATTTGCGACAACGGAAAGCAGTTTGTTTGCAATCAATTTAAAGATCTTGCAACTGACTATGGTATTAAGTTATGGTACACTCCTTCTTATCACCCTCAAGCAAATCCAACTGAGCGTGTCAATAGAGTTATAGGTACAGCTATTTCCTCCTATGTTACAGACAATCATAAAGAGTGGGACAAAAATATTCCTTATATTGGGCATGCAATCCGAACTTCAGTACACGAAGTCACAGGCAAAACACCATCATTTCTGTTTTTTGGTCGCGAAACCTCAGTAAATGGGCCTAGACACAAATTGTTTAGTCAGCAAGACCCATTAGTTTTTGATCGAGATAAAGTCAATTCAAAATTAGAATTTAGGAGAGGTATTTATGATGATGTTTGCCATCGCATGAAAAACGCTTATGAACGTAATAAAACGTACTATAATCTTAGACGAAGAGAAGTTAACTTTAGTATCGGCCAAGTTGTATGGAAGCGCTCAAAAGTATTATCTAATGCAAATAAATCGTTTATGTCCAAACTTGCACCTAAATTTGAAAAAGCTGTAATTGTAGATAAATTATCCAATGATGTCTACCAGTTAAAAAGTCTGAGAGGGAAAAGTTTAGGTAACTGGCACTCTGCGGATCTAAAACCATGCTTGGGTTAAATCCGGGTCGGATTCTTATGTGGTGGGGGGATATTGTAATATGCGGTATTCGAATATATCATTAAAAAATAATATAAAAATGTAGTGGGGTACTTGAGCGGCCGGATGACAAGCAAACGGTTAGCAAAACGTAGACACGTAGCTTGAGTCCAGTATTTTTGAGTGTTTAATGTGAATAATAATATTATGGAAAATACGGTTTTGTTGAAATGAATTTGATGACCTCATCGCATAGGTGTAGTAAATTATATTATTACATGAATTCCTGTTATAATTACAAGCAAAAGGGCGTCAAGCCCTTTCTACTTTGATTAATAAACATAGATAAACTAGTATGATGCGTAATTTCGTCGGATGTTATCATAACACAGTGGCGTAGTCGGCGAACGAGCAGACCACGTTAAGAGAGCGCGGGCGATCGTATCCTGAGCATAAAATAATCTTTTTGTTTTTCCATAATTTTTAGTTTTAGTGTTTAGTTATAGTTATGCATGTAGTTAGAGTTAAGAAATTTTTATAAGAGGTCGGCAGTTCGATTATCAAATTCCAAGCTCACGTAACTTGATTCCGTCGATATGAATATTTTGTTCTAGGTTTATTCGATGTGTGTTTTTACTGGTTAATTGTTCGTTGTCTTGACAACATTAATTAGGTTTAATTGAAAACATATTTGTTTCATTTCTCTTTAGGTTTTATATTTTATTATAGATAGTAAATGCATTCATTCCTTGTTTTATTTTGATTCAAAACCCACGCATTTCAACGGCTACGTATAATACTCTCGTGGTTAGGTACCGTTGGAGTTACTTTAGTAGGCTGTGATGACCGAAGCTGACCCGTACACGCGGGTAGGCATGCGGGAATATTCGATGTTTTCTAGTTAACTTATTATTGGCTTGATCTACAAAATACCTTGTAACTTCAACGATAGACGAATATTCAGTTATATTACTGTTTTGATTCTCAATAATAGACACTGCGTCCGTATGATTATGTTATGTTATGTATTAGTATTTGCAAATAAGGCAGTCTTTTATAAAGTATTTGGAACAAACGCAAGCTAAATCTGGTCATGTAAGTAGGCCACGCTGAAAGCCCTTCGCCTAGTAAAAAAGTGACAACATAAGCTTTCGGAAATGGGGGCAAGTACGTGGTACTGGCTTCAAAATGTCACTCGTTGTAACGTAAGTCGTAATCTAAGAAACCTCAAAAAATACCGATCACAATCTTAATGACTATTCTTGTAAAGTAATAAAAAGAAACTGTTTTATCCTAGACTAGTGGATCGTCCCAGCTTCGCACGGGTAGCGTTGTTTTTTTAAATATCTAAGGTTTCTTTCTTCAGGCACTGCTCAAGCATTGTGAAATTCAGCGTAATGTTTTTAATTTATTAAATTTATAGCACTCCCTTAACAGTGAAGTTTGGTGATTTTGATTGCGCTTTAATGAACGGTTCAGTATTTCCGTTTAATAGCAAATTTTGGAATAAGACGCCATGAAGTATTTATAACAATCTAAAAAATAAATCATTACGTTATGTAGGATGCAACTACTGGCGCCATCTAGTATGTTATATGTAAATTAGTAAAGATTTGGTTTCGATCACGGGCGCGATGGCTTATTTTATGTATAATTTCAGTGTTTGTCTACCGATTTCTATGATTCTTTTTTTATTGAATAGGTAATAATGTTACCTTTTTTAAATTAGGGATGAATGAGAGGTTTACAAACGTAAGAGTAAACAAATATAATCAGGATGTTCCGAACTGCTAAGCTATCAGGAATTACACGTGTTATTGTGAGTCAACCATAAAAGATAGACATATACTGTTGAGGAATTTTTTTTAGATAATTTTATGAAGAATATTTCCGCCACACATGATTTCTATGTAAGTTTAACCATTAAGGCTGCACACGCGACGGAAGCTTAAAAAATGGAGTAACTTCTCCCGTTTTCCCCAAATTTCCCAAAATTCCCCTTTACTTCTCTGCTGGAAAGTATACAAAAACCTGCGCAGGAGTATGAAGAATAATTGTACCAAGTTTCCTTAAAATCCGTCGAGTAGTTTTTGTTTCCATAAGGAACATACAAACCGACAGACAGACAGACAGACAGACAGACAGACAGACAGACAGACAGACAGACAGACAAAAATTTTACTGATTGCATTTTTGGCATCAGTATCGATCCCTAATCACCACCTGATAGTTATTTTGAAAATATATTTCATGTACAGAATTGACCTCTCTACAGATTTATTATAAGTATAGATTTTAATATTTTTTTATTTATATAGCTTAGTTATGTCCTTATAATTTATTAATTGCACAATTAAACTATTGCATTTTGAAAAACCAAATGACCTACCTGACCTTTCAAATACCTACTAAAAGCTCAAAATAAAATAATTAAAGTATATTAAAAAGAAAACTAGTTTTAGTTTATGAACTGAATTGCCAATGAGTCCAAAATAAAAGTCGATATGAAAACGTAACTGGACTTTGAAAGAGTCGGATGAATAATAATGCGCGGGAACCTTATGAAGACGACCGTAGTTATCTTTTTATGGGTTACATTTACGTGACAAGACTCTTCATGAACTGAAGGGCAGGAGTGAGATAAACGCGTTATCATAAATATCACAGTCGTCTAGATAGAGTCGCTACAAAGTGGTCTGTGAGCTGTTCACCCAGCAAGGTTATGTGCTGTGCACCCAACCAACGGATTCTATATGAAACATATCACTTTCTTGTGACCGTTTGGATAAAGACAAATCAATCATCGTCATTTAAAAGATCAACACCAAATTCTCTACATTATTAGATCATACTAGATTCAATATTTTAGACCAAGTCTGATGTTGATAGATTTAAATGCTTCAAATTTAACTTCTTCTTTATCAATAGATGGCAAATCCAGTTATTACCATTTGGGAAAAAAATACCCAGTCAATGCCAACTATACTATACATCGGTGTATGAAGAGCAAATTCTAATTTGATTTATGAATACCTTTCACGGCCGTCCTCACTCAATCTCAGCATTAGCATACAAATTGATTTTGTACATTTACTCTTACATCATTTCGCTGCCATTTATTTATCCGCTCCATTTCTTTTGTCATTCAATCCATCTTGTATATTAATTTATTAAAAGCATTCAAGAATAGCTGTTTTTTTACAGTGACGTATAGTAAATCAGTGAGAGACAAGCTCATTTCGTGTGAATCAACTGCGAGATTTGCCAATCAAATGAGCCTATTGAATTCAATTTTGAATCATGACCTCGGGGTGAGTCACGCGATTTCTCAAACGTTATCAGACAAAACGGAACCAACTAGCATCTTATCTATATTGGATGAGTAATTAGTTAAACTTTCGTGCCATTAAATAACGACCACACCTTCATTAACAGATAATATATTATAGTAAAAAATATGTTAAACTCTCACGTTTACCGATATGTATTTATTTTTGTAAGTATGACTGGTAAACATAGTTACATAAAAACTTTAGTATTAATGGGCACGATATATCGGTAACCAAGTACTCCGATAACCTAACTTCCGACACATCTGTGCAAGATACTGTACAATATATTGAAATCGAGTGTCAGTTTTATCAACACTGATAACAGTAAGCGAGTGCACCCACAGAGTATAACGTACGAAGTTGATCATAATTTTGCAATTGTAATCGCGAACAATGAATGTAGTTTCTACATAAGCTTATATTTTACGACGAAATTTTAGGGCGAGTTTCAAACGAAGTTTACTATTACACCTACTTCACTATGGCACTTTGAATCTTAGCGACAAATCCTGCGCTAGAAACACCGGGAGTAACATACCTAAGTTCTTTATATAGTACCCTTGTCTTCTAGCCATTCTCTGCATGTAAAGTACCGCCTCGATCAAGATTAGAAACTGGTTGAACTTGCAGAGATATAGACAAAAGATAGTGAACACTGTTGGCTGGAGAGAAATGTAAGATTTATTCAAGAAAACGATCAAAAAGGAAATGATAGAGTCCTATTCAAATCACCTGCTTAGTATGTAAAAGACACCTGCCTGCCGACCGACAGATGGGGCACAAAAAACCACCTCCCTTACGCACAAAGGGAACAACAAACCAAACTTACTCCACCAAAACATTTGCTACTTTTGTACTAAACACATAAGTTTTAAGATTCAATTTTGCTTAATAACATAAGTAGTTTTATTCTATCAAATATCGATCAATCAAGTAAAATAAACACATTGAAACAAGTGTTTTATGAGAATTTGTTTGTAGTTGAAATGTCGGGAAAAATATTTGAAACATTAATAAAAAGGCGGCAAACAGAAGGCCAGTCAGGAACGGAGTTGTATAGGTCCGGTTTAACAGCGACAAGCAGCCTGGAATGTGACCCACAGCTCGATGGGACTCTACATGGTGACTCACGGCAACCGGGAAGTTTTTTCAAACATATCGCGGCGTCGAGATATCGTCCTGTCTGTTTAGAAAGTCTGATCTCGTGTGGGTGCGGAGCTAAACACGATTAGCTGCCTACGCGTTTCTTATATTTTATTCTCGTTGTTTAACTAATTAATGATTACTAAGCTTACTCGTCTATCCAAAGCCATATCGTCAATAAATTTATTTAGATTCGATAAAAGAGTTTTGGGGTTTATATAATTGGATGTCTTGAGGATGGTGACTTAAACGGACAGATTATCAGCACGCACAGCATCGGATATTAGTACCCAAATACTTTCGATTGATATATGAAGAGGTTTTTTGCCTACACCGTTAAGGTTATCGTCATGATGTTATAAAAGATATATTGATTTACATCTCTATAACAGTTGACAATGGAATGAAAATGAAAACATGTTTATGTAAAGGTCCGGCATGTAGACTCAAAGTTATGTTGGTCAAAGGAATTTGTCCTCAACATTCCGTTCCATAGCATATCTGTCGACGCTTGTCACTTAAATTCACAAAAATAAGAGTATCAAGCAGCAGTTTTTCGAAAATCTTCGTAAATTAGATTTTATTAATAAATAATGCATTAACTATATATATAGGAAATGCTAAACGATATCAATTCGCAATTTAATAACTTTTCGTTTATTTCTTTAAGTTACATAAAAAAAAAACAAAATTATTGTTTCTGACACCGACAAAATACTAGTATAAAAATAATAAATGCACCTTAATAATCCATTGTTGTAATGAGTAGTTCCTATTCACCAAACAACTAGCCATCGTGTTCAAGTTAAACGTGATTCAAGAAACGGGTTCGTGAGTTACAAGTGTGACCAGCAATATACTATTGGCTTAGTACACATACTTGTACTTTGAATAGTGCCATGTCAAATAACGTCAAAAACTATGGAGCCATAGGAACTATATGAGTTTAAGCAGAATATTTTTCTTCAGTAATATTACGTAAAAGAACGTAGGTGTAAGATTGTTACTAAACAAGCTATGTATGTGTGTGTCGTTTTAAAAGATGTGTGCTAGGTTTTGAGGGTTTTAATTATAAATATCTTATGGGAATCTATAAAATAGTGGTAGATTTCTACATGAATGCAATTTTATGAACGATTATAAGAAAAAGTTGCTTATGATTTTAAAGTATTGTTCTACCTACATCATATTGTGTGATTGATAGCGAGCAATAACATTGTAAGTAATTACGTAAATCTATCGCTCTATCGATACTAGTAAGTTTAGAAAGTAAACTATAATATTGTGATATTTGTCGCACTTATATAGGTATAAACAAACACATTAATAAACACGCACTTCACAGTGATATAAAGTTGTGCACTATCACAGAACACTCAGAAAGTTCTCAGAAAGAAAGAAATCCAGTTTGTATAGTAAACACACGCGATTAGAAATTTCAATCTAAAAAGTTTGTGTAACTGCAAGCTTATAAGTTGGCAGAAAGAGCGCGCGCCTTGCTGTGCTGCTCGGCTAACTTTGTTGACAAGCGCGGGTACCACGACAGCGCGCCCAGCGGCGGCGGTGGCGGCGGAACCACGTTTCGACGCCATATTTAAAACCTTCGGCCGTTCTCGCCAGCCATCGGATACCTTCGTTTGATTATCGGAGCTCAAACAAGAATTGCATATAATATAACACAAATGCAGCTGCAGGACATCCCACAGTCAAGTTCCACAAAACTGTAGTTGCGTGACAAATCGTCGTTATCGTTCGTCAAGTAAATCACTATTTAGTTCAAGATATGGTTCCAAGAACTTATTTCATGTTTATGGTAAAAATATACAAATCCAGATGTTATAATTTTTAAATAAAAAAATAAGAATGGATACTGTTACATGGTTTAGTAATGTTAATGTCACATCATCAGTTTTTACAATTATTACAAAATAATGGTAGAGATTCAAGACGAAGTAGCAACGTCGTATAAGTATTTTTTTCAAAGCAATTATTAGACCTTCTAAAATTTATTTTTTTATTTCTGTAGAGTTTTAGAGACAAATGACATGATGAAATCAATGCTATGAAAGTGAGTTAATTTTTATTCTCGGAGTAACTCTCAGTCACTCAGTCACCGTAGATAATTATATAATTAAGTAGTAATAATTTCATGCAACAATCATTTCATTGTTAAAATTCCGACTACAGTAATAGCTCGGGTTAACAGCAGTGAGGTGATTCCTCAGACCAGGTGAGTCACTCTCCATAATCCAATAGCGATCAAATCAAAAAAGGTCGATGACTTCAGAATCCCTTTACTTCAAGTATTTGCTTGCCCCAGCCTCAGCGCAAAACACACAAATAAATCAAACTCTATGTAGAGCCTCCAGTTTATATATGGTTTGATCGGGCGGTCATGAACCTACTAAACTGGTTTTTTCATTCTGCGCAAGATTTCTTCGTACGTAGTACCTAAGAAGCAGTTTCGTACTAACTTTGGTAATACTAATGCGTATTTCTGTGTTTAAATTGTTTGCCGTGTAGTGTCGGCTTAGATTGCCATGTAGTGTCGGCTTAGAATAACACTACCCCTTTCTACCCGTGGGTGATCGTAAGAGGCGACAGGTATAGGGGCTTTTTAAGTGGTTTTTGGGCGATGCGATTGGAGTTGAGAGTACCATCTTTTCCCCAATCAACTTCCAAAAGTGGCTAAGGAATTTCTCATTCCAAAGCTCTGGCTACCCCGTTAAGGGATTTATAGCCGTGAATATATGTAAATTGTTGGTATGTTAAATGGAAAGACAAACTTATAACGTCGGTCTTTTTCTTATCAAAATTGTTTCAGGTTTAGCCTGACATTAAATTAACTCATTTACTATAACGTTAAATCTTCTTAAATTTAATAATATATAAGTATTATTTTTTACTTTATACGAAGAGGGCAACATAATCATCACCATCATTCAACAAACATAGAGGAATAATGTATTTTAAAATGGGTAATGATAAATAATAATAACGCACGAAAGATTTCAGCTCATAAACACTACCCTTTTTAATTTATGTAGTTCAAATAACTCGTTTTAAGAACATGTAGAGTATAGGTAGAGCGATTAGTATATTCAGACCGAACGACGCCATCTGTGAGAGAATAGCAGCTTTAGTGTTGTTGAAAGTGGATACTAGATGTCGTTCTGTACCTTTACTGCTTACATCGTCACGTCACGATATACTTGGTTGAACACACTTACCTGAAACAAAAATATTATATTGTATATTTCAGAAATGTTATAAAAAAGAAAATACATTTATAAAAGACAATTAACCACACTAATTGAATTACTTGATAAAAAACACATTTTACAATAAAAATGTTGGTAAAAATTATATAATCTAAACAAAAATATTGTAAAAAGATTTAGAATAACACTCCCCATCTATTTCGTGATTTTCGTACGAGGCGACTAAAGACTTTTTAAGTTTGTATAAGTAAATTTTAGCATCATGATGAAACGATTTAGATATAGCTATTCGCAACCATATACGTTTAGTTCTTCCGACTCCCATGCATAACAGGCGTTAACGGATGCTATATATCGTAACAAATACAAATAAACAATCGTTCAAAAGGCCAAGAGATGTGGATGGACAATACTATATTGTTTGATGCGATGCGAAAAACAACTGCTGTGTCACATTCGCACTTTTAAAACTTTGCACTGGTATCTCTGTCTACTTATTTAAGGGTATAAAAACGAGCCACCGAAGCAATATACCAAGATCTGATTTGAGAAAAAACCATTAAAACAACTTAAATAAATTGTAACATTATATAGCCAAATTCTGTACAGTACTTTGACCTACTGTGGTACTTCATATCATAATCATAACATTTAATGAAGATAAGATAAAGGTACAAAAAGAAGTTTAAACGACATACTAAAAAGCCTACCGGCCCTTTTAATGACTATAGTTATGAGTTTAAAAAATCTAGTCGGCTGATCTAAATTACTAAGCTGGGCACCGAGATAGTGATTTGGTCCAAGTTAGTAATTTTGATGCCAGTTTAGTTTGGGTAAGATTGGTAAGATCTTTATTATTATGATCTTATGATTATTGATTCTATATGATTATTAATCAGGCTGAAATAAATTTTAAATCATATCTTACTATAGTATATATTTGAATTAGATATAAGAACTGTATATAAAATATAACCTAACCAGAAATATTATTTAATATAGATATTACGAGGTACAAAAATACGTAAGGTAAAAAAACACAGTAGAAATCAGACCTGTCATCTTATCAGTTGGTAAGTAAAATATATGCAAATAACTTACTAACAAAGGTGTACAATAAGCAGGAATAAAAAGATAATTTAAACATAGAAACATTTTATTGCACGTTTACTATGCAGTAAGAAGCATCTTCAATAAGGTATTTATCTGATTACATCATGCATCAGTTGCAGAAATAAGTATGATTGTGAATAAATTAAAATGCAATACAGAACTTAGAATACACATCATGTTCTTAACTATTTTAAGTGATTTTAATAAATACCGTAGCGTTATAGTAGAATCTTTTTGTAGTTAAACATTAATTTTGAATTTTAAGGTTTTAAATTCATTTGAAAGGAGCATCATATTGAGTAATTAATTCATTAAATTTTCCCATCCTAAACCAAATTATTTTATTTTACATCCTATTCCCCACCCTCATAACGCCTACCAAATTCCTCAAAGCTCAAAAGTAGGTTATTTGAAAAGTACGATCGTCTTTTTATTGACATGAACAATAAGAACACGCTCGTTCCCGGAGTTCTCAAGTCGGAATTTCATTCAAGATCTTGTGTACCCGCCAGGTACTAGTACGTAGGCAGACCACAACTTCCGTTCGTAATGGATGCTGCACACAAAAACTCGTCCTTTTTACGTACGATCTCGCATTCCTTAGCATCCCTCCACACTAACCGGCTCTACAATAGCGCGCTTCAGATTATCTAGTCATAATTAACTCGCCAACTGGATTTTTAAATATATGATATGTTTAGTTGTTAAACGGAAGTTGAAATAAAAAGGGGTTCGTTTGAACAGGAGCACAGGAAGCGGATGTAGGCCGCGGTGGTTGCGCATGCGCCGTCAATAGCCGCAGAGCACAGGTGACCGTCGATACCATATATGACCTGTTGGTCTTAACAGGAAATAGACGTGACTTTTGGAATAAACAATATCAATGTTTTAAAGACGTGTATGATAAGTCAAGCTAACATGGGATCAAATTTCAAAAGCTCATATGGCAATGAGATAAAAACGTTTTATGCCTGTATTGACTTTAAATCACGTCTTTGCTCCTTATTTAACTGCTATCCAAAGAAGTACTCTCTTATTCAAAACTAGAAAACGTTTGATTACTACTGACTTAGAAAAACCCCATACGAAGTTATTTCCCCTTTAACGAATGAAATCCCATATTATTTGATCACAAAGAGAAAATATCTGTTATTGCATCGTTCAGTAGTTCCCTATAGTAATATAGAAATCCATTTAAATCAGTTTACTTGAATGCGTATAAAATTTAGTATGGATATTAAATTATTATTTTATTAAATTATTAAAGGTACGGAACTATTTGCATGCGATTTTTCGAATAAATTGGTGAATAGTGGCCAAATGCTCCATGTGAACTCCACTGTTCATAATTTTCATGAAATGTAATTCCGGTAACTGTGATGAAAAGGCACCCACAAATAAATATGGTACATGATCTAAACAAAAAAACGGGTTCTCTAAACAGCGGGGTACAGGTTTGTACGTGATGATTAGAATGACAAGGCAACCTTATAGACTGTGATTTGTATTGGGTTTATTGGTGCCGAGTTCTAACTATTTTACGTCCATAGTATCAACAATTTCATGAAAAGACACTTTTCATTAACATGGCATATTACACTGTCCATTGTCTACATACATAATTACCTGATCATGAATAGAATGATTGCTCTACGTTTAATGAATACGAGTAGCTATCTTTTGTTGTTATGAACAACAAATCTACTTTATGAAACTTGCTAATAGGTCTGTAGTCTGTTATGTGCCATATCTAGTTTGTCATGCTGACTGAAAATAATTATTATTGTTTAATAAGACATCTATGAGTTAAGATTTAGTAATGCATTGCTAGCGAAACATAATAAGGAGATGTCATAGTGCACTATGAAGATAGTCAAGGAATAGGTTTAAGAGTACGTTGTTTGTTATAGTAGCGGCACTAAGGCTTTGACAATAGAAATGAATAGTAATAATGGTTAATAACCAGACCCCTTTTATCTACTGGGTATTTTGAGCAAAGGCTCACGGTCCCGCGATCGTTAGGGCTCCCTTCGACATCATGTCAAACTGGCTCGGAACTCCAGGCCAGGAGTGAATTGCTATGTGTATTTTACTGTCATATTTTGGCCTGATAAGGAAAAAGTATTCCAGCCAAGCCATGAGGGAAGAATACCTGAGAGTTTACGTATTTAATGATTAGTCAGTCGGTACTATGAATAGGCGACCTTCATCACAGGAAAGATACAGGTTATCCTTTTTTATCGCTACTACCTATTACAATTCATCAAACAAATTCAAGTAAAATTGCTAGTCATTTTATCTGCTCGCGGCGAGTGACTCACTTCGTGATTACTTGTAATAAAAAACCGTAAAACAATGTCAAGTACAAGCTACTGGTGCCGGCATTCTACTTTTTAAGGTTTTTGTGGCATTCCAAGGTGTAAAAATGCCTCACGATTCTTAATCATAACTAAATAATTTTGGTATGCGCTAGTAGTGTGAAATGAAACCATGAATTGCTTTATCATAAGAAAGCCATGACACAGATAAACTTAAAGTCAGAAGATAACTTTTTTTGTGTTGTTTTTGCTATTATATAGATACATTCAGGTATTTAGGTTAACCGTAGGGTGATATAAATATGATAGTCTAGTTTAGTGTCCTTAGAGGTTGACATAGGTTTTTAAGTGATCATCTCTTGTGAAGTGATTTTTTATTTGATAATCTTTCCCACTAATCTTCCTTGGGGCTTTTCAGAATATGTAGTCGTGAGTAAATGAATGTATCAGGTGTCAT
Organism: Bedellia somnulentella; assembly: GCA_963576735.1. NCBI lineage: Eukaryota > Metazoa > Arthropoda > Insecta > Lepidoptera > Bedelliidae > Bedellia > Bedellia somnulentella. The sequence goes on along the minus strand of OY755172.1, from coordinate 10,655,079 downwards.
TTTAGTTTTATACTAAAGTATGTTTGCTACGACAGCAGTGGTGGAGTGGTAATAGTTGTACATGCCCATGTACACTTTGATATTTTTCTTTTATAGTTCCAGAAAAAACACATATATAAAACTTTTTATGTATGGTCTTTATACATAAAAATAAAAACAATAATATATACTTCAACAATAATATCGAGAAAATCAGAGAATGTGTTTTTTTTATTTCATAAAACTTTATTTTTTAACTACAACAAGTCACTATCAGACTCTAACAAAGAAGCGACATAATTTTGAGGGCATGGCATATGTGTACCAGTAGCATGATTATGATTTCCACATAGTTGTTTATTCGAGGAATCGAGTGCTGTCATCATTAACCAGTGCGACAGTTAGACGAATTATCGCGAGTCCGATAGGAGCACGACATCGTTGGCCGCAATCATTATTACACGTGATGAAGAAACTCATAAACATAACGCGCGGTTCGGATCGCAAATAGGTTTTTTGCACTACTCGAATACGGATACAAATTCTTCTGCCACTAACCACATTCATATGGGTATTTCTTATTCTTACATGTTTTCTATGTCCGCGTAAGAATAGCATTTGTTTTCTGAGCAATCTCAAATTGTATCTGCTGATAGGGTTTCGTACTTATTTTAATTTTTTTGCTCAGTAAATAATATTATGGTAAATATATTAGATTATTTTATTAAAAAAAAAATATAGGCAAAACGTCATGACCGTGGCGTGTCCGTTTTCCAAAATATTGTGTGTATATGAAGGTTTATATTAAAAAAATCTAACATAATCGCTATATTATTGTCCTAATAGTTTCTTTTTTAGTTGTTTATCTTTATATAATATAGATATTTAAGCTATTTCTTATGTATATCACTAAAATTTCAGCAGTAACTTTGTACGCAAGGTTTTGCGTCTCGACCGTAGAACTGGATAAAAAATTCCCGTAAATCAAAACTATTAGTCGTTGCCTGGTATTCTTTTTTTTAATTATTTAGCCCGGTATCACCAATCTATTTGTCTTTTCGTTGATAGCAGGGATCCTGTATTGACTGACTTTTTTCAATTTAAATGTAATATATTTTAATCCGTCAAGCATACCGTGTGTGGACCGTAGTTTCGGATTTAAAGGTAAGTTCTTATGTTTTACTTATAAATTTTTGTAATATGTTGTCAAAAGCAGTATACTTACTGCATAATTATTTTTGTTGCTTTTGCTTTATGTTTTTTGAGGTTTTGATGGGAATGGTCGAAAATTTTCGCGACCATAGGTGTCTCGACCGCAGGTTTTTCAATTTTTTTTTGCTACGGTCGCGACAAAAACAAACACGGTCGAGACATTTAGGTTTTAGGCCATACGCCTACGGTCTATAAATAAAGAATAGTAATAATCCCCACATGAGGATTTCATGAACAAAAAAAAAAGATTTAAATTATTGTTTTTGGTATTGATAAACTTAGTTATTTTTCAGTTGAGTTACTTATCAATATACATTTAAAGAAAAATACAGTTTTCACATCAAGTTTTATATTTACACAATTCACATGCTATTTTTTTACAACCTATATATACTATTTTTATACTTTTTGAAGCATTTATTAGTTCATTATTTTTATTATACTTATATTACTGACAATAATGCCTTATCTTTTTTTAGAAACGAAGAATAAAACGAGAAGATGCTCGTAAACGTAGAGCAAGAAGCAAATACAAGTCGCAAGAGGAGACAAGAAAAAAATACTATGGATGATATGATATACTTTGAATGATTATATTACCTTACAGACTGCAATAATAAAAAAATACATGTAATTGGTAGTTTTATTAAAATAATTCAGAATTACTCTGTTCACTACACAGGTAAAGACCACAAGCCATTGCTCAATTCAAAGAAGCGTTATGTAGATCAGTGAGGAAAGACTTTGTCCAGAGTGGCCATGCGACAGGCTTATTACTGTCACAGAATTTAATAGTAACACAACAACCTGTGTGTCAGGATTGTTTGTTATTGTCGCGACCGTACATGCCATTTAGGCGACCGTATCTGTTATTTTCAAGACCGTAGATGATATTGTCGCGACCGTACCTTATTAACTTCATGCAGCCTAAAAATCATTAGGTTTCAATGCATAAATAAGTAGGTTATTTATAATATAACATCGGTACATTAAACAAACCAAACACATAAAACAATACAATTTGTATTCATACGTGTATGAAACTCTCAACAAATCAGTCGCGACCGTAGCAACAAAAGTCGCGACCGTAGCTTTTTCCTCCCTTTTCCCCCTTTTCCCATTTTCATTAAGCTAAGCCACTATTATTAGGGAACTTCTTTTGGTCTAATCTATAAGAAAAACAATATACCTTTTTGAAAAAAACATGTTTACAAAAATTTTATTATTTTTTTCATATGTGAGAAATACCCTATAGGCTGAACTGAACGATACGGAGAAGTGACACTATGTAATTCAACGTTGTGGCCAATGTAATTTACTGCTAATAAAGCAAGACCTACAATTTATTTTTCTCTTTTATTTTGGCTACAATTTGGAACTAATTCAGTACCTATAAGTGTAATCACCTCACCATTGCGGTTTCTGAGTAGGTATCTTGTTATTTCGTAAAAATATATTTATTTAGTTTCATATGAATTCATATTTTTGCAATTCAGATAAGTCTAATACCAGTGCAAAACATCAATTTCTATTCATGGTTGTGTTCCATTTGTGAAAGCTTATCAAACTTAAACTTCCTTAATTACTCGTATAAAAGAGTAGTAAAATAAAGACAATACACCGAGAACTGAGACTGCCACCAACGCTACATGCGCATGTAACCTTAAATTGATTAAGCCACTAAGTTCTTTCTTATATCCTCAAGTTAGAGTAAGAATGGATGTCACATTTCTCACACCAAAATTAAATTCTATGGCTGAAAATGATCATAATCACCTGCAGATTATGATCATTTTCAGCCATAAAAATATCACATTCAAAACAAAATAGTCAACATGTTAAAAAACGGCATCAATAGGGCTAAAAACGCATACCATTAGATTCGTCTTGAGTAGTTTCAAAATCTGCTAGAGAGACATTTGAGAGATCTTCAACGTAGACTTGAGGCTGTCGGCTAAGTGAGTGCCGGCCTCCCAGCGAGTGGTAGCAGCTGTCCTCGTCATCAGCAGCTTCCTCCGTCGACGAGCCCTTCAGACACGAGTGGAAGCTCCGAGAGAGGCGCCGCTCCGTACTCATCTTCATACATCACAATCCACTTTATATTTTTAAGTTCACACTTCACCGAGACTACTTATTATATTTACATTTCACACTGGACACTTTTTTAAAGTTGTAGACTTCAAGTCATGTCTGATGTCACTGGCTGTGTTTTATCAGTTGACAACTACGCGTCACACACCTATAATAAACACAATATTTTTACTTTGCGATAGAGCTGCGTCTTTTTATTTATCTATGCCCTTATCTTTTCAAGGATACGTAATCTCAACAACCTATTACTGTCTTTTTACTGTTTTACCAAACTAAACAAAAACATTAATCTATATGTTGTCTTATATAACAAGAAAATTATAGCTTGTTTATTGCACTTCCATCTTTCATACCATCCACACGAGGAAGTTTGTTTCAGTTGGATGAATAAACGAATAAATACGTCGTTACTAAAATGTAAATTTTATAATATTATACTTCTATGCTAACAGTTCTCACTTTGCACATTATTGCTTTACAAATTTAAGCGGACGTCGGAGGCAAAAGTCAACTATGCGATTGTAACTGATTTGATTCGAATGACAACTATATAATTGAGCATCGAAATTGGCGGTTCAATAAGACGATGCGCAATCGAAACCCGTAAAACATGTTGGAGCACATCCCGCGGTGGGAAACATCAGGAAAATGACAGTCACGTCTTCGGAGTGTCAACGACCGCTGAAAGAATGGGGCTCAGCCAGCATTGTGACGAGCGACTAATGAATGGCAAATGAACAAAAGACTAAGTACTTCTTTACCTTGCCAACTCTACTTGCACTCAGCTCAGCGTAGAGCCCCTTTGAAAGTATCTGTGTCGAAGAAAAAAAAAGCAGAACAAAATCGATATAATCACAAAAAAACTGATCTTTGATTCTTAAGATTGCTTTACGAAAACTAAAGCAATTAGAACACTGTGAAAGCAAGCGTTACCATGACCTTTATGAGAAACTATCCGTAGCCGATCTAAGAAAATCGTTGCCTCAATAACTTGACAAATGTGTAGCAAGAAACAATTGCTTAGTTATTTAACAAGCGTCAACGTCTAGCTGTAATAATTAAGATAATCTCGCTTTTAAATTGTTAGTGAACAATAGAATGACATAAGGAAGAGACTATCTTAGACACAACACACACGCGGCTTGTTTTAATTAACGTCGTTGTTGACAAAAAAGAGTGAAATTTGTACTACCTATTGTCTCCATGGAAAGTTTTTGTGTGTGAACGAGAAGCAAAGCTGCTCAATAGATTGCAAAAGAGAAAATTACGGAACAATTAGTACTAAATATGTCACTAACAAGTTGCATGCTTTAAGTATATTTTTTCTTTTTCTTTAAATGAAGCAAACGCAATCGGTTGCCATGTTTCCGTGGAACACAAACATTGCGCAGTTCTGGAGCCATGGCTATGCCGGTGAAGGTCGCTTCAAAGCGTAAAAGTCATAGTCTCCATGCTATGTTTTGTTTCGTCGGGTTAGTAGCTTTAAACCTATATCTTAAATACAAGACTTCTAAAAACATTTTTTCAGGAAGAATTTAAAGACACACAAAATATTTGCGGGGCTATTAAAATTGAAATGTTAGTGACCCAGATATGTAGAAATGTTTGGCAAAATGATCTAAACATTGATCTCGAGCAGAGCATTGTAAACATCGGCACTATGCCGGCCAATGACAGCAGCTATTAAATGTGGTCAGCTAAAATGGAAACGTGCTATAGGCTCACACTGGCACGCGCCCAAAATGCCATCAACAAAACACTATTATTTTTCATGGATAAAACATCAAGGATCTAAAATTCTCAACTTGCTTGTCATATATTCTCTTTGAACAATGGACGTCTGTTTTGAAACATTGAATTAGGAACCTACTCTTCTCATCGATTTCTCAAGTTTGAACAAACTTTGTTTTGAAACATCTCAATATCTATGATTGCCACAATAGATTGTTTAGTTTATCAAAGTTAAAAAGTCACAGATATAAAACTATATAGCAAGAAATTATGATCGCGGTGCAGAATAAAAGTAAAAAAATCAGCAATATTACACCAAAAAGTTTTACTTGACTAAAGCCGTACTTATGTTACAATTGCCTTTAATATCGCTTAAAAGATTGAAATGAAGTTTACAATGGTGATCTGGATGCAAAGGAAACTAAAGGAAACTGTTAATTTGCGGCTGGCACACATTGAGAAGTCTGACAAGTACAGTGAAGTATGATACGCATACGACCATCCGCTCTATATCCTTGCGCATACTAAGTAATATGTTGACAGAGATAATAAGTGTGTTTTTAAAAACATAAAATATTCCCTCTGTTAAGTTTTTTTTGAGTCTCAACTCAAGCAAGACGTGCTGATAACAACATTTAAAATTAACAAAACATCTATATTGATGTCCGAGGGTCAACAATATGTTCTACCAACAATAAATAATAATAAATTACCCAAAAAAATAAACAAAATAAAGAATATCTTAGGGTTAACTAAACTAACAAACGAAATTATGATTCAGCGATGCCGCAAATAAAAAGTGTGTAACAGATATTAATATCAATATGACTTCTTCTTGTCTTCATTCATTTTAACGTACCGTATATTCACACAAGTATGTACAAGCATACAAAAATAGAATCGGCATTAAAGATTCAGCTCATCGCAAAGTAAACAGAATATTGAACAGCACTCACACAATGTGAAACACAGCACAGATTATAAAATAATTCATGAAGTAACAAATCACAATTACTGATTCAAAAGTGTTGAAGCACGGAAAATAGTTGGGATAGAGATGCGCGTGTCTACTGACATCCAGTAGCATTAGCACACTGACTGAGTGAAGTCAAAGTCAGAGAGCTAGTGAGTAGTGAGTCAACGCGCACGGAGCGAGCGCGAGGCAGCCAGCAGCGAGGAGTCGCGCCGCACGCGCACGCCTCCAGTGACGAACCGTTTATTTACTATTCACAGTTTGAACGCAAACGTGCTCTAATAATCAACATGGCAGTGGCGCGGATGGTTGAATATACTACTTTTTACGCTGATATGCACAAGGAAGAAGATATACTAGTCGTTAGCAGAACACAATGATAACCACAGTATTTGTAACTCAAAAGAATACACCTTTATGAATACCACATTGCCAAAGAAGACATAAAGTCATAATATCAACATGAAAGTGAAAGCTGATTACATAATCATTGACTGCTTTCAATGTGACATCGATCGATGGAAACAAATCCAAACAGAATAACCAGTTGATAACTGGTTTTAAAAATTATGTGTTGTCTTAAGCATATGTTTTTGGATTTTGTAATAAGTAATTTAGCAATTATGTCCGTCAATATTTTTAATGAGGTATTTTGTCTCATGTTATCAAAGTCTAATGCTTGACAATAATGTGCCGGACTTCTTAATTAAACCATACTAACTGAGAAGTCAAATGGTCAATAGCAATAACAGCAAATTTAAATTTAAATGAGTTCTAGGAATACATGAGCTGTTTTCGTAAAAACATTTTAAAATGAATCAAATTAGGCTAGTCATCCGCTTTCAGGAAGTCAGGACATGACAAAAGGATGAGGTTGTAATTATTATAATTATAAGTACCATAGCATTTATAAGTATGTCTAATTTAAATTATGGAACATAAATCGACTATAATTGTGTTATTCATTACTTGTTTCGTAATGCGTAGGAGCAATCGAGATGCACGTAGGTGGACTTGTTTCTTGTACCCACTGCAATTCAATACTTTTATGCTAAAATATTATTGATTATATTGGTTCATTCGCGCAAAGTTACCCATCATCAAGATATAAGCTGCAATACTGACTGTCGATCATATTCGACATTAGAAGCGTCTCACAACAGATTTGCTTGTTGAAATGGAAATATATAAAATCCCATTGTCTTCAAACAAAGGCAACTCTTTAAACAGTGACTCATCTTCGCTTCGAGGCTAATAACTGCAATGAAGTAGAAGATATCAAACGAAGCAAGTTATTCGTAAACACCTACTCCTGCGTCCCACGTATACTCGTAGACCACACGTTAACATTATGCTTTCGATTCTGGAACACTTGAAAACGCCCGGTCCCTACCAAGCAGGGGATATAATTAAAATTGAGTAACTCTCATAGTTGGAAACACTTTGAAAGTGAATAATAATTGAATGGAGGCTTCGTTGTCTATATTGATATATGGCCATGGCCATGATGCAAGATCTAGCATGTTTAGTTGAAGCTAGGTAGTTTCCATATACCATTTTAAAATATATCTTATGAACTTTTCATGCTCAAAAATATTCTACTACTTCAGTTATAAAGTTATAATAATACAAAATGGCATTCAAATATTTCAGAGGACTAACTTTTCCGTTGTATGTAGTAATGTACCCAGAACCGTCAAAGGATATGAACTAATACCATACTAATCCACCATTATACCACGATCAAAAGAAATGCAATTCAAATATAAGAAATATCATAAGCGAATTGAATGCAATATAAAAGATGCACATTTTTACAAGCACTAGTTTTATACGATCAACAATATACGCTAAAAATCATACTTCCAAACGAAACTATGTCAAGTCAATTAACAAATCAAAACTGAAAAGAGATGATGAACACAAGATCAGAATAACTTTTATTGGTAAAGACAAATTCAAAAGGTTGTGAGCCAAATAGAAATAAATCGCATAAAAGTAACATAGGCAATACAAATGCAAAAACAAACTTTCATTGAGGAGAAGTGTGCTAATAGAATGCGCAAACGCATATCGCGTGCTAACACCATTCAGCAACCAATCAATAGCAACGAGGTAAATAGCTGAGACGGTAACCGATTGCTATAAATAAGTGAAACCGATTGTCCCACATTAACGAAGAGGTCTTAGGGCAATTTCACAATGAAACAATGTTCTGTAAAACACAATGGAAGGTATTGCACAAATTCATAGCATCTTAAAGATTTTAAAATTATTGTTTATCTTTTGATATCATATCGATAAAAAAATAATCAACGAAAAGCATATTTCAACTTTAATTTATATTAATATTCAATACCCAACATACTATCTACCCAAGCCCTAACTCAGCAGCATTTCCTTGCTGTAAGAATATTTATAATCTCACATTGAAATGTAACATAAAAAAATATCATTGGTATGTTCAGGTTGAAACTGTTATTTAAACAACGATAAAGAGCATGAAACAAAAAATAAATACATTGATAAATGGTTTCTGTTAAACGAATCACTGTAAATTCCTGTTACAATGGTTTGAGCGAAATTCCGAAAGACATTGTTAACATTTAGAAAAGCAAATAGCGCTAATGGATTAAAATAGTAGCACAAATACCGTGAAATAATAAGCAACATATGTTATGGTCAAGAAATCAATTAAGCAATAACATGTTTTTATCTAGCACTTCTTTGCGTTAGTAACGAACGATTATGCAATTCTATTATTGATATGCGTTCGCGTTGAACATATATTAGCATGTTAAAACATTTTAAAAATATTCACAAGTTTTACTTATTAGCAATTAGAACGATATTCTAATTTATTCAGCTGCATAAATGGCACGATTTGATCTATCAAGTCAACATATACAAAAACTTGAGATTTACAAAAAGTCGTAAAGTCGCGAAAGTGGAATTTCTCCAAACTTCTACTTTTAAGTAGAACAACTACGAAACGCTGTGTCAAGGTCCATAAATTTACTTTCGATGTATGTAAGTAAATTGTTCATGTATGCATTGTTTGCTAGAACGCGAATGTTTGGTTGGAATTTGGAATTGAACAAGAGTTAAACACTCAAACGTTCAAGCCGTATATTTCCAAATGTTGGCAGAGATAGTAATACTTCTGAATAACATGTGACATTATTGTCACCTGGTGATCAGAGTACCAAAGTTTTGCTTGGGAAGTGGATTCATTTGATAGGGACAGGCCTATTGCCGTTTTGTACGAGTACACTGCTGCATGACTAAGTACAACTTTTCTGTGTGGGTTTCCTCATGGTGTATTTCCTCACCGTTAACAACCATGATCAAATACTTTACAAGAGTTTCTGTAAGATAAAAAGTACTGTGAGTAGACACCAACATTTATAAGTGGCTGCTCTTGGTAACCTACTCTGTACCTCAATCAAGCTTCATTTAAGTCATTAAAGCTCTCATTCCTGTTTTTTCCAAATGTCCCACTTTATAAGGACGTGATATCGCGTTTGCGCGCCAATTTCCGTTCACCATTGCAGCACCGGAACTCTTGGGGTCAATAACCGAAAACCTTTGCTATGTTTCGCATAACTTTAGTTGACAAATATTTTATTATTGGTCGATTGGAAGAGGCGTTTCAGAAAGCTAGGTGAGAAAGAAGACTCATGTTAAAAGCATTTTATACAACGCATTTTATGTTTTTATACGTAGATTAAAAGTGGTTTTTCTTCTTTCTTTCTTTAGTGATCTTTGAAGGCTTGTTCTCCAGAACACCGATTCAAAGATCTTGAGAAGGTATAGACTTGACTTATACTTTATATACCTTTTAATATCAAACTACATATTCAATTATTCACTAAATGTTCGACATGAGTGTAAATACTGGGATTCAACAATGCCTTATAACCTCAAGTTACAATTATTATCGGATAATAATCTCAGCAATAAAAGTATTGAAACACGTATCGAACATTTAATAATCGTCGTAATTGAATAACGTTAGCGTGGTCCATATTAAATTGCAGAGAAATTTCACGAGTGACTAGGCGGCCATATGACCGGCAGATGCTCCTCACCCGACCGAGCAAACGTTTCGCAATAATGATCTATCTTGCTCGCCACACAAACTCGGTCAGCCAAATTCCCATATCTTTTTTCTACTCAACTATATCTACGTTTTAAAATATCAAGCATTTGCTAAGAGAGTTGACACTCGTTCTCACGCTATGTTATCTTTGTAGTGAATTCTGTTGATGATAACTATTCACTTATCTGTCTACAAAACACGTAGCCGACCTAATTCACGACATGTTAAACACATACACACATAAAAGTTCTTACGACGAAATTCCAGAAGATTTGGTCGATTGTAAGCTGCTTTTTTATACACTTAACTGTGATAGTTGATATTATTCAAGCTTTAAATAAAACACATTTTCCAGCTATATTAAATTAATAATATTAAATCATACTTGGTTGTTTTTCCTGTGGAAGGATGTCTTGGCCTTTGGATAAAACATCGCTCAAGCATAGAACGTGATTGGAATTAAACTTAAAAGATCAACAAAATACCTTTTTTTAATATGATATTCCTAACGTAACTTAATATCCTTCTGTAATTTTTTAGAATAAACAGGTTGATTTAAATGTTAGTAAACAGAATCGATATCTAATTAATTTTCTAGTCATTTTTTTTTCCTCTCGCTAACATTTGATGACAGCTCTTTGTGGATAATTCCATATAGCTTAGATACAGAGTCATTAAGTTAAAAAGTAAATCATTTTGGAATAATCTTCAAAAATCTAATTAAACTGACTGTAATTTGAAAACCACTGATTATAGCTATGATTTTCATTTGCATATCATTAAGTACGATTCGTTCGACACTTCGAAAGACCCAAAAGTTTTTGATATTGAAGAAAACAAACGCTCACCCTAATGGGTTCTTTTGAGCTCTATCTATTGTGTTTGGCATTCAATTGAAATTTTAGAGAGAGAACAATGCTTTGAAACCCACTTTAGGAAGCAGGTAGAGGGATACGGGTACTTGAGAACGAATAGCAGCAACCGAACTAGGGTCATCGCCTATTTATTAAAAACTTGCTCACATCAATATCAAATGACAGAATGGTTGTCTGACGAGTGCGGCCCTTTCGGGTTTGCAAGATGTTCGGATGGCCCCGATAACTCGCCACCCGGCGCGCCAGCCGCCAGATGCTGCCATCTGCACTGAGCACCTTTTTTCGTAATTCGATAATACAAGCGCCATAACACAAAATATCAAATCTTGGGTCAAACGCGCGCAGATAAAAGGAGGAACTAAAAGATGACACTGAATATACACAATGCAATTGTGATTACCCAATATCAGTAACCGTTCGTGCGTACCTAACATCCTTCATTGACATCTCTGGACCGTGACTGTTTGGTGCGGTTCGGTTGGAAACATAACGCAACAGCGGACTATTCTTTGGAATTTGGTGCATCCAATCTGAGCTACCAGAAAAAACTGGCGTTACGTTATTTCATCAGGAGATAACGAAAGAGATTAAGTGGTGCATACTACTTCATAAGATATATGCTATTATTATTGTCAGCAAACATTCACAACTTCATCAAGATATATTTATGATTTCAATTAGCTTAAAAGATTACTATTGAAAGCAAACAAACGTCAAAACAAATTATAAAACTACCCAACAACAACAAACAACGAATCAGTGATTCCACGAGACAGGCGCAAGACAAATATTTAAATAAAGCGTTGACTTGTGAAACACATGCATCGCGCGAAGGGTGGTAGGAGTACAACAAGAGGATCTATATATAGGTGTCGGTCGGAGCCGTCCCGACCAGCGAAGTGTGACGCGATGACACGGAGAGGACCGTCACGTTAGTCACCTATTTCATGACTCGCTGGACAACCAGTTACGATTAGCAAGGCCACTGCCAACGCGCAATTATACTAAGCTCTACTGCTCTGATCCGATCTGACCTAAGGGCATAACAACTCACTCATATACTAGACGAAACTCACACATGGAGTTGATTTTATGTATGTGTGAATTTCATGACGTGCTATTTGACCTTATACTTATTGTATTTTTTAGTTTGATATTTTAATTCATTTCTTTTCTCTAAGATACAAAATATTTCTCAAAAGAATCTCATAGGCTACAAAAAATAAAAAAACTTTATTTGGTATCATTTTAAAATACTGCATTGTGATATTATTTTAAATAAAGAACTAGATATTTTTGAAAACAACATGTTGTTTTTATAAAAAGCCGTTATGCGATACGCAATAATAATTTATATTCTAAAAAAGACCCCTCGTCTACAGCATTCTTAAGACGTATTTTTCTCGTTAAAGTCAGCGGGGTAGTTATGAATAACGATTGAAAATCGTAGAAATACAACAATTAAAAACCACTAAAACAACGGGATGATGATTTACCGTTCTACATTTTGTGAAGTAAACAAAACCAAGTTTTTATCTACGTGACAAATACCATAATAAGTAAACGAGACTGCAACTCCATCAAAAAGCAATTATTAAAACACATAAGTTTACCAACACTCGTAAATAAACACGTCTATTCACACACTATCCACAGTTCAACACAAGAGTGCTATGTTCACAAATAAATATCCTGAAAGTGATAAAACTGCAATATTCCTATAAAGTTGAAACTGCACCGCATTGGTCCCATGCAGTCAAATGAAATAGGGTGTCGCGCGAGTCGACCTACACCGCAAGCGATCGACTGTTTACTGTTCGGTAACTTTGACTTGCCTTGGCTTGGCCACACCGTACGTTCTGCTGCAGGGGTACCCATCCATACTATTGTATTCTATTGTAACTCGTATGTAACCCACTGAACGATGACCGGTGTTTACAGGGGTAGAAACATCATTAACATATTATTGTCAGTTAAATTAAAGGTTAAAATATTCATTACTTTGTTTATAATTGCTAAGACAAGTTACCTGCTTTTACATATCGCTAGTAAAGGTATATTTGCTCCGACCCTTTGATGGAAGGGTAGGTAGGTAGAGTTTCTCACTATTTTACATTCTTATTCAACTCTGTGTTAAACATAAAATTCCTAACTTCTTTTTTTAATTATTTTGGGTGCAGAAAAGGTCTCATGTACATGTATGTAAGGTGACATATTTTGGTTAAAATAAAATTAATTACTGTGACTGAAGAGTGGGTAAAGTTTAATTTACAGGTGCACCACCGAATAGCAAAATCAAAACTTACCATAGTTACAATAATTAATCCAAACATCGTCGTCGTCTTCTTCGCGTAAATCCATACAAAGCCATTTCAAAGTTACTGTACTCATTTGATAAACACGCACTCAACGTGGATAATAAAAGGAGAACGCACACTCGTTTTAATAATTAACTCACTTAATTACTCTTTACGATCGAATGTGACACGCTGTGGAAAACGAATGCAACTGATATGTTAATTTTTAGTGTTCATGTTTCGCTACGCTATCTACGTGCCAAACCGTAAGTGGGGAAATAGGTCTTGCACGAATTGTGAAGGCCTATGAAATACACAAGATATGTGTTATTTTATGACCTAATAAATAACATGTTATAATGTCAACCTAACCATATTATGTAATAATACCTTTTGGATTAGGGTCTGCAGTTTGTACAGATTCAAAGTAAAGAACATTGGGCATATTGATCAAAATAGTTAAGTTTGATAATTTTTCAAATTAGCGGAGCCCAAACAAATTATTATTGAAATCAAACAAAACCACCGAAAATACAACAATAGCGGTATTCAATAGTGTACCGAGCAATTTCCGTAATGATGATGATGGTATGAAGTCCATCCAATTTGGAAATCCACAATAATGTTCATTGTGTTGAAAATTAGTTTCCCTCACATATAGGTATTGTTCAGTTATATTCATCATGCGACATCAAACACGCTGATTATTACAAATCATGAAAATCCATATTTTCTATAAAATAACTTATAAAAAATCCTCACAGCCATTTATGCCCCACCGAGGGACTCGAGCCTACCCTGTAAAGGGAAAAATGGCCATAGACCACCACACTAGGGCGGCTTTGCAGACTAACTACTATTTCCGTGATAGTAACCGGGCCGACGACTAAACGTGCCTTTTGAAGCAAGGAATAATCTTTAAAAAAATAGACCACGGTGTAAGATATTTGAAAGATTACACTGATAAAAATAAGGTAAATATAAATTTCCTCCATGTAAACAGAAGGATGATAAATGAAAAAGAAATCATGTTCGTTGTGTAGTGTGATACGGGGCATCTGCATTGCCGACAAATGTTGAAATGTTTTGGCACACTTCTACCAGAATCAGTCCAAACAATCACTGGGCAAACGGAAATGTACGCGCTACACTCGCACCTATTTTAACATTCTCAAAAAGGTGCTAAAACCAACAAATTGATGAGGCATTCGCTTCACGAACAAACAAATAAAAAGTTTCTGATGATATCCCACAGATTGCAGACGATCACGTAAACACATAAGAAGATGTCTTGCGTAAATCACAGATCCGAATACTTACTACGAATCTTATCTTAGTATGCTTTTCGTTGAATCCATTTAAAAAAAAATACTTTTAGAATAGTAAATTTTGTGCAACGCGTTGTTTAAGAAATTCCGGATATGGGCTTTTTTACTTATTGTTAATAATATTTAAATTTTATTTCTATGGTTGACACATAATAATTTAAGAAGGAAACAATGTTATTTTTTTATTGCGCCAGAGCATGACCGTGGTTCATTAAAAAATAAAACTACTTTCTTTATGACCATAATAGACATTGAGACAGCTTGAGCCTGAGAAGAGGAACAGAGTGGAGTAAAGAGTGTAGAGTGTGGAGTAAACCCTTTATTTACCACCCTGACACTGCACAGGAAAGTTTGGGGATTCAGTAAAATATTGCTTTAAATTTAACTACGAAAGTAAGTGATGACAAAGGAAAAATTCTGGTAATTAAGCAATTCAACTAAGCGACTATCGGTAAAAATTGTTTCATTTTAAAATTAGGAAACTTTAATAAACATGTCCGTACCAAAAATCGTATGAATCTATAAGTTGCAATATTGATTGCTTACAGACAATCACACATCATCATATACTTATTTCACATGCTATTCATGTATTCCAAAATTAAAAACCAGAAATATGTTTTACTCATAACATAATCTGATATCATCTACTTTCTAAGAAAACATTAAGAAACGCTGGCTATAGACACGTTGCACGTCGCACGTCGGGGACATTTCGAGGATATTTAAGGCTAATAATTTGATAACAATTTTGCCAATTGAAGTTGACATTTTAAAATAACTTAAAAGAATTATGAAAGTGATTATAAGTTTCCGCTTATCAGTCTGACCAACATTTGCTCTCCCTAATCATAAATATATATTAAGAAAATCATCGTTTATCGGATCGTAATCAAAAGAACTGATAGTCCTATATCAAATTAACACGACTCACACTAATTCGTATTACGTAACATCAATCAAGACGAGCACTTTGAGATTGTGAGTTGAAAAAGGCCAGATTGCTGAAGCCGAAGAAATCTGACAAGAAGTCCGCTAACGAGTCACAATCTCGCACACGAGAATAACTTCATAAACAGTGGATCCAAATCGGGCGGCGGATGCATGTAACGGTGCTACCCGCCACGCTGCATACATTCGAACTACATCCGCTCCTCTGCTGTGATGCTTGCCAACTTGTCTTTCGGGACTCATCGTGACGGTTTTATTGACTTAATTCACGATCATTTTCATAGTTTCCGTGAATTCACATTATCCTTTTTTTAACATGTTGATTTAACGTTTGGTTGATGCCTGTAGATTTTTAAGGACGTCTTTTTTATGCTATTGTCGTCTAGTCAAGAATAAATAGCATTTTTTTGTATTGTGTTTTTATAGAGATATGCTAATATAATTTATGCAATTAAGAAAAAAAGGAATTGACTATAATAACTCTTTATTACTCATCAAAATAGAACTTACATACATACATATACTCACGGCTATAAATACCTGGACGGGGTAACCAGAGCTAAGGAATTAGAAATTCCTCAGCCACTTTTGGAAATTGAATGGGGAAAAGATGGTAAAACAAAGGTTGTTGGTGATTGGTCTCCAACCGCATCGCCCAAAAAATCCCTTAATAGCCCCAATACCGTTAGTCGCCTCTTACGTACACCCACGGGAAGAAATGGGGTAGTGCTATTCTAAGCCGACACTACACAGCTAATAATATAATAAGGCACGTTTCATGCACGTTTCGGATATTTGCAATCAAATCACTGTAATGATATTTTCAGTCAATCTTTAGTGTGTATCGATACAGTTACTTACATGAGTTAAACTATGCTTAGCAACACAGATGTTTGAACGAAATCTTTGTACGACTTGGTAAAGAATAAAAGTAATAAGAGTTTAGAAATAAACTGAAATATGACTGAAACTTTGGAATAATTGATAGTTGAGTAATTTTCGTTCACATTTTTGGTGTGATATTCTAATAATGAGACTATTTTATCATTCGAAAAATGTATTTTGACACCAATTCCTTTGAAATTATTTAACTTCAGAAGCTTATAGAAGAGTAAGAGAACGCTGACTAAAATTAGATTAAGATATTTATTGAAATGTTAAAATGATGCCAGTAGTAAATTCACCCGCTTCAATTCATATGTAATTAAAAGTTAAAATTATTCAAGCACGAACTCAAAATGTATATTTAACCGACAACCATAAAATTGTCAACATAAGTGAGAACACTTAACTAGAGCATGTTGCTTACCGCAGTCCGTTATTTGTAATAAGTGTGAACAAGTCCTCTTCACGTCAAATTAGAATACAAAACACACTTACCTGAAAGAAACATAAAACATTATTAGTTGACAAATCTAAAATAACATTACGCCATATCCATACCCTTGGGAGGGATACTTATTAGTGTCGTCGTTTCTTTGCTTAATCATATCTTACAAATACTGAATGAGTATAGGTATACAATACAGGATGGTTCATGTTGTAGAGGGCTACAAAATTTTACTTGCATATGCATGTCACATATCAGCATATATGTAATCGTTTTGTTATTACCACCTACTTAGTTATAGTAGTATGAAGCAAACGATTTGAATAAATGTAAGAGTTCCATGGAATCGTTGAACTCGAATTGTAGCCCATCCTATCCGCTGATCCGAAACAACAGTTGAAATTTTTGAGTTGACAACAGAGAACGCATAAGAGCGTAAGAAAGTAGACGTGGGTGTTGGTGCATGTTTTTCATCGGGCGATAAGCCTTGCCTTGGGTTGGTTATATTGGAATAATTTAGCGTTGAACATAAGTGTTACAAGCTGTGCCATGTGTTTTCAAACGCCGTTCTTTACGTACTTATATCCCTAGTTTCAGAAAAGAATGAAATTTGATCGTACAAGTGACTTCATGTAGGTAATTTAAATTCAGAATTGGTAGTTATGATACTGATAAAACGTATACGTCAAAAACATTTGTTTGTTAGCGTGGCTAGGGCTTCATTAAAAGAGCTCAGCGGATGTTTATAAAACGAGAACTAAAATAGGTAGCGCGTTAAAATCTTCAATATAATAAAAACATTAATTATATTTTTCAAAAATAATCACGAAGATGGTTGCTTTTTGACATAGAAAAAAACTGTTCTCTGATGAGCATTTATCTCCATCGTGTTGACATTGATGCAAGTTGGCCAATTTGTCGCAATCCAAGTCCATACAAAATGCTATCCGAGTAAAACTTCCAACGTGTAAAACTATCCAAGAAGCATCCACGCGAAACTTAGAAGGCACTAGGATTCAGTTTCGGATGTTTGTTTGTATCAATGTAAACGCAGCATAAAAAGAAAGTAGCAAACTAGGTGTAACTAATCAGTGCAATGGCAAAAGAAATCGTTTGTGCCAGTATCAAGGAACCCTTCGTTGAATGATTGGTTTCATTGACTTCCGAGAGCTGCAAGTTTTTGCTCATACTAGTTTCACACACTCTCTCTAACGCAACGCGAAATTTCTCCTCGCTTGACAACTTTATAAATAGTAACATTATTATTTAATAGCTTGCAGAACAAGTTGGTACTTTGTTATTTTAGCAATCAAACGACATAGGTTTAGAATCAATGTTCCAGCGTTTGCTAAAATCTGAAATATTGTCTTTGGATAAAATCAATGACTTGTAGCGGTACTTGAAACGTATTTTTATGTGTGCAATACATGTACTTAATCATGGAAAGAACGAAAGCCATTGGTCCTTACAGCACTGCAATAAGTAATAGATAATTTCAGCATTCATCATAATTTTGCTTAAATATTAGACAAACAAACATTTTGGGTGTATTTTAGTATAGAATCAACACTCAATTACCCGGTTCATTGCAAAGTTACAATAATATTGTAAAATGCTACATTTCGAAATTGCGTAATTTATTCTTTGTTCAGAGGTTTAAGAACAAGTCGCAATAATTAGCAGATTTGCGCAAAGTCGTGGAAACGGTGCCGTGGGACTCATTGTACGCACTTCACGTTACATCCCGGTTTGAATCATTGCATGTACCACTACCGTCAATGTTTGACATGTCTGTGTGTTTGTATGCATATAGATTAAGTATTTAAGTATATGTACATACATACATATACTCACGGCTATATCTCCCTAGAAGGGGTAACCAGAGCTAAGGAATTATAAATTCCTCAGCCACTTTTGGAAGTTGAGTGGGGAAAAGATGGTAAAAATAAAGGATTTTGGTGATGGGTCTCCAACCGCATCGCCCAAAAATCCAATAAAAAGCCCCAATACCCTTAGTCGCCTCTTACGACACCCGTGGGTAGAAAGGGGTAGCGACATTCTAAGCCGGCACTACACGGCCAACATAATATATGTACATTAAGTATTAAGTATTTAAGTGATTGGGCAATACAGTTTAAAACACAACCAATGTTAAATAAAATATGAATTAAGTATATTTATTTGGTGATAGCAATACAGTATAAATAATAACTTCCATCTGAAATGCAACCTTTTACCTCTTTATAGGCTAAACATAATGTTCACAATTATAATGTTATTAAAAAGCAAAAAATTAATAACTGCATAGAACGAT
The DNA here is from genome assembly GCA_963576735.1 of Bedellia somnulentella. Lineage (NCBI taxonomy): Eukaryota > Metazoa > Arthropoda > Insecta > Lepidoptera > Bedelliidae > Bedellia > Bedellia somnulentella. The sequence continues at coordinate 10,635,896 of OY755172.1, read as the reverse complement.
GTCGCATAATCTAATGCTTTGGGACTAACTTAATTTCGAATAATTTATAATGTCAGTATCATAATATATCATAATAAAAGTATGATTTAATCATTTATCTATTCATTATCATCATCTCTTTTCTAATATAACAGACAATTAACATGCGCTTCTGCTTATCTCTTTAGCCGTTAGCCATTAACGCGGTTTCAAGTTGAGCTTCTTAACCGCAACCGATCCGAAACGGTTTTTCTTACTAAGCGGACAAATTGATTTACGCTGAAGGTTTTTTTAAACATAACATAAACGTTCACGCCGAATATCCCCGAAGGTGTTGGCAGAGGTACTTATACTTCTGAACATCACGTGACTTTTACACCTGGTGTTCAGATTCAGAGTACCCACGTTTTGCATAGACAGTGTACTCACGTGATAGGGGGCAGGCCTATCGCCGTTTTGTAGGAATACACTGTGAAGGATTTTTTAGTCGTAATATATTTGTCTTAGGTACATTTATTGACACAATGACTAAGTATAATCAATATAAATATAATGTTTTGAATAGTGCAACTGCATTATGCTGCTACTGACTCCATATATAGCCAACAAAATAGTATTATGTATGACAGAAGCTATTGTTAAACAAATTAACTTGCAATGTACTGACACGCCACGTTTCTTAGCCAAGTGTTGTCCTTTCACGGTGTTTTTACTTTAAACAATACCCATTGTCAATTTAATAAGTACGTGTATAACTTAATGCTTATAAGGTATTAACCCTTATGTTGTTAGTATACATAATATACCTTATGAAAAGTTATTGTGATTTCCCATTGTAATGAGCAAAGATTTCATCACATTTTATAAAGGACAAACTTACCAATAAGTCTAGACTTATCACTCACTATATGTTTTATAATGTTTTAAAACTCAATATCTGCATACTATTATTTATTGTGATGTGTAAATATCAGAACAGAGTATTCAATGTTCAAAACTAAACATAATCAAACATTTGTGTACGCATAGAGCCATCTATATATCAGTATGTCAATAATTTATGTTACAACAGCGACATCTATTGGCGAGTAGAATACTTACAAGCTCTAAAAGCGTCGAGAGATGGCGGTAGTGTGGCTGCATTCCCTCGCTGCATTGCTTCTAAAGTAGCCAATGTTTCACGGTCACAAGGAGGAGGTTGTACTTCACTGTATTTTCGTTTACGATGCATCAATTTCGTCCACATTTTTAGTTTAGACTTCTTTTCTCTTTGTAAACTCATTTTGTATATTTACAAACACAAACACTGAATGTTTTTAACACTGTAAGGCACCAGATTTGTTACACTTTTTAGTTTTCAAGTGGCAGTGAGTGCGGTAAAGTCATTTTAAACTGAAATAGAATAAATGCTGATGCAAATAGTTAACACTCCATGTGTTGCTCTCTATGAGGAATGCAAATACAAGCGAAATTCCTTTTTACATTCTTCAACACGCTTGAAAAGTAAGAATAAGTATTCACGTTTTATATAATTGTCAGTGGTTACGATGGGCTTCCTTTAAGGTTGGGAAACCTGGCTAAGAGATATACGCTTTTGTTGGAGGGTTGCCGCTAGTACGAGTTTCCTTTTTAATGGTTTTGAAAATTAGACGGTCATCACGAAAATTCTTCTGTAGCTACATTGGTATGAAAGTTATATTATTAGAAAATTGGTATGTACATACATACATATACTCACGCCATTAATTCCCATTGGGGTAGGCAGAGACTATCGATCGCCACTTCGCACGATCCTGACAAACCTCTCTAGCTTCGTTTACATCCATCAATCTTTTCATACATGCTCTTTTATTCTTCATACTTCGGACGCCAGCCTTTTTGAGCACACTCTCAATTTGGTCCAAGTGTGTTCTCCGTGGTCGTCCTCTACTAACATTACCATCCACACTAGCTCTATAGCGTCTAACAGATTCCAAAACTCCTCCCTCTCGGATAGGGATTTAGACATGTCCGGAGCAAAATTGGTATGTATTATTTAAAAAAAGTATACAACCTTTCATTATTTTTATAACATTTGGTTATAACCGTTAAATGTATTACAAATTGTTTTAATACCAAGCTTTGATATTTTTCCAACAAAGAACGAATAGATTTACATAAAACATACTATCATTAATCTAACGATAGTACTACCTAATTAACTAAATAAACCCAGGTTCACGTAATAATTTGGTCAAATAACGAAACAATATTTGACATAAATGCAAATCAAAGTGCATAGAGTGAACTGTATAGGAAAGTAATTAAGGAGATTGATGAATGTGAGCGAAGCAACAAAGGTTGTCTGAGACATTACTATCCTACTTATTCCATGGAAATTAATAACGTAAGTATATATAAAATGATGAAGAATAAAACAGTATGTATGAAAAGATTGATGGATGTAAATGAAGCCAGAGAGGTTTGCCAGGATCGTACAAAGTGGCGATCGATAGTCTCTGTGTGATGGCGTTAGTATATGTATGTATATATAAGTAAATAAGACCAAGGAAACCGTTTGTCTGATTGAAATATATGTTCCAATATTTAAGTCCGTTCCTCAAAAGATATACCTTACACAACCAAAATAATAGTAAAACACCGTATCTCAAGTGAGTGAATAAAGCACAAAGTGAAATCAAATCGAATAACAGTGCCGACTGACAATCGTTACATATGGATGTCTATATTATAGTCGAAGAAGTACTCTTCGGAACAATCGAATGCATTCATAAATGATAAACAAACAGGATATTTAACATAGTATGTGGCCACATCACATATCGTGAGCAGACAATATTGCTTTTATCACAAGTTTTGTAGCTGTTCGATGTTTTATATAAAATATTTTCTATTTATGGAAAGGTGTCCACTAAGAATAAATATGTACTGTAGATATGTAGAATAATCTATCTATAAATAACATGCTGAGTGGAATCTGTTCCAGTAGACATACATCAACACTATATAAAAAGCAATCATAATTTTAGTCTTCAAAATAAACAATATGCGCTTAAAAAATTCAGATTCGTCAGCCATTAGAATGGCATTACAATGCCTCTAATAATAGTCAGAGAAATGTGATGTAGATAATTTCCAAATAGAATCGTCTTTTAATTTAACCAACTTCTCAAGAATGCAATTATTTCCATAGTAGTATTCCATATCGATGTGCAAGAAAGTTTTTCCTATTCTATTCTATATTCTGTGGTAGTATTTACATAGCACAGAATTTTATTGCTTATACTGCGTAATTTATAAACCAGAAAACACACTGCGTATACCAAAATATAAGTGCGGCAATCGCAAGCAATAACAGTGTTGATACGTAATATTCTTTACAGCGGCATGCAACTTACTGAAAATGCCAATAAAATAAGGTCAGTTGGGTGGTAAAGATTCGGCATAATCATTAAGGTTTGGACGAGAGCCAATACATCAGCATTTTATTTGGGATAAATGTATTTGGGATAAACGGCCTCCTCTCAATAATTTCGAACCCACTGAATCCATTATTAACTTATGAAGGGATTTTAAAAATGAGATTTCCTTGTTTTTTATTGAAATGTAATCTACTTTGCTAAATTACATTTCAAATAAAGGAAAAACATAACTTAAACTCCCAATAGCATAACTCTCAATACGTTTCGTTCGCATAATATCATACCCAAAAGAGAATTATAGTGATGATAGAGTAATCGAAGTTTCATTAAAATAAGTTAATCCACCGACTTTATCATTAAAAACTAAGACGAATAAGTCGGGTAAGAAAGTAAAGGTAATGATGGATCAGAACTTTAAACGCCCATTTAGGAAACTTGCCGCTATTTACACAATCAGCGATCTTTTCACCCATAATTCCTCTCAAGTCGGAATTTCACAACGTTTTCTGTCTTATCTTGAAACTAATAGAAATCGATTATGAAATATTAGTCAAATCAACACTTGTGGGGAAGTAACTATGAAGTTACACAATACTTAAATGTTTATAGTCCGTCGTATTTAAGGCTTACTATAGTGCGCTTTGATGCAAGTTCCAAAACTTCGTGAATTGATAAAGCAATACATGGGAACTAAGGAATATAAATTGTTACTGAGAAACAATCACACAATGCAATGGTTTTTGTATATCCAAAAGATTTCATGTGCTGTCCTTAAAATACATCATTCTTACACTGTAATTTTATGCAACAATGGATAATAATAAATAAGGAATATTTCAAATAACATAAAAATTATTGTTTTTTTTATATAGGGTCGAATTGAGAACACTTCTTTTTTTGAAGTCAGTTAAAAACTGAACAAGGTAAACATATGTAGGTATACTAATATTAATAAATTTCTTCGCTTAATTCCGCTAAATAATACCTGCAGTCTTCATGCAACATGCACTGTGCACCGCCCGCCCTTCCACTTACAAGAAATCGAACTGCCGAACTGTCTACTAACTGCTCGTCAATGACTCGTGTTGAGTCGAAACGCGTCGCATGTTTATGGTTGCCTGTGGTTTTCGCTTGCGGGTGTGTGTGTGGTGCATTGTCTGCTTTTCGATTTCTTGTAAGTGGAAGGGCGGGCGGTGCACAGTGCATGTTGCATGAAGACTGCAGGTATTATTTAGCGGAATTAAGCGAAGAAATTTATTAATATTAGTATTGCTATGGATTTCCGCAAAGTAACGCCTGATTCAATCCTATATGTAGGTATTTATAGAGAGTATGTAATTTTTTTAATCATTATAGTATTTTACTTTTATTTTCAATATTGTGTTTAAGTGCCGGCTGGCGTCGCGTCGTCGCCAGAAATTGCACCGATTTGGCAAAAATTAATAAATAAATAAAATTATCGAAAAGCATTATAAAAAATCTGTAAGTTTGCATGCCATTAAAGTAAACACTATAGCTACCTTTAGTACAGAGTCTTTGACAAAATGTAGTAATTAGTTAGTAATGGATTAAATGTCCTTTTGCAATACATACACAGCTTATTCCGTAACATATATCATGCATAGTATATTAAATTGTCAAATAAATTAAGATTTTCACACGCAGTATTCAAATACGGTTGTAAAAATTAGCACGTTTTATTATGTTACTACCCTTGACGAGTAAATTATTTGAAAATTATCTAAATAAAAATCTTGTGTTCATCGAACATTGTGTGTTGTTTTGTGTAGGGGTAGAGTTTGAAGAGTGATTGTTCCCGACTCGCTCAGTGGACATGGACACATCGGACTTTTGATTTGGTTCGTGCACACAGCTTTGGTCTGTAGCGTTTGCATACAATAGCTTAATTAAATGCAAAGGTGAATCATCAAGTTGTCTACAACTTAGTCAATAGCATTGTTTGATTTTGGACTTGAATAACCGCAGAGAGACACCTCAAACGTAACATAATCGGATTTGGGTGCGAAAATACACGAATGAATTACACTCTGAAACTCCCTTTACAGCACAGAATTGAGAATTTAATTTATTGGATAGGGATTTAATGTACATCATTCAAGAGAAATATAAACTATTCAAAAAAAGCAATAGCATTTTTATAGTTAAACGCATTTGTCCTAAGTATTCATTAACATGAATGCTGATGTAAATTACAAAGAGATATTTCAAAACTATACGAACAATATATTCAATACATTGGTATATAACGTTAAAGTTAAATTACCCACTACACAAACACACATGACCTTGCTGTTATTGAATGAAATACGGCAATTAATCAAAACACCTTTTGTTTTCAATTCAATATTCGAGGCGAGTAGTGGGCGAAACTTTGGAGATGAGTAATAAGTCAAACCCCACGCCACTGTCACTCAATACCATCCATACGTGAGTCAGCTTTGCTCATTACTTCACACTTTTCATTTACCTGGTGTATGAAATTTTACAAATGCTACTCCCATATTATACGAACTACGACTACATTGGTATGAAAATGAAAAGATAAAAATATGTGGGTATTGTGTGCTTGTGACTAAAACTGATAAGTGGGAATACATGTCTGAAAATCTAACTAGGGAATGACTTCTTGTTGAAGCTGCTGTGTAGTGTCGGCTAAGAATAGCACTACCCCATTTCTTCCGGTGGGTGTACGTAAGAAGCGACTAACGGAATTGGGGCTTTTGAGGGATTTTTGGGCGATGCGGTTGGAGACCCATCTCCAACAACCTTTATTTATTTATACCATCTTTTTCCCACTTACATTTCCAAAAGTGGCGGAGGAATTTCTAATTCCTTAGCTCTGGCTGCCCCTTCTAGGGAGTTATAGCCGTGAGTATCTGATGTATGTTTGTATTGAAACTGCCTACTAACAACATATGTTTGAGAATCAGTATCAATTTCATGCAAAATCGGAGAATAGTGATAGAAATCGGCATGTGAAATCTAAGATCCCCACGTTCAACCTAATTTAGTCATTAAATTTATAATTACACTGAAACGGACCAAAATATCTTATATATTTAAACCAAATTGCTACAAACCTGGAACCAACGTCAAACAGTTCCTGAACCTTCCAAGCAAACACGCCTGTGTACACGTTGATTTAACAAGGTTTGTTTTAAGCTTTGTACACTATTTGCCGTATTTCTTATTAAAGCACAATTAAAACCACTTTTGTTTAAGCAATGACTCCTCACATACTATTTTCCTGCTAATCTCGGAACATGGATGCGTATAAATCTTTATTTTATTGGACGTATATAAATCCAAAACGTAGTTGTTTCAGAGCAGGTGGTTTATTTCTCCAGCAATGACGTTAATTTACACAAAGAAAAAGTATACAAGAATTTAGCAGCTTCCCATGGTTTTATCTCTTCTAAATATCAAGACGATACAATTGATGATCAACAATAAAGAAGTAGATATTATAGGTATACCTGAGCTAATTTTATGTTTTTTCACTCATTTTGTTATATTTTATTTACTCATAGTCGAAAACATTGATTCTGCAATTATCTCAAATACATTACGTAACCTCCTACAAGTGATTAGTGAAATACTAAGCTTAATGCACATCGCTGTTCGTAAGACTCCATAAGGAATTCATTAACGAATAGAAACAGATGCAAGAGCACTTGTCCGGACATACATACATTACTTATATGTACACAAACGAAGTCACGAAGTAACTCCGGAGTGACTTGTGAATAGCAGCACTTGTCTAAACATCCCGTACATGTACCGAGGCTCTCCTTAATATGTATTTGATAATAATCCGATATTTATAACACCGTTTAAACCTTGGCATCGTTTGCCGTATGTTACTTGTTAGCGACGATTTGAATACATCTGTAATATAATACTGTTATATAAGTGGTAAAACATAGTGTCTCGTGAATAGCAGTTGTATACTAGTAAATATTTAGAAAATTTGCAGTCAAAAGTTTTTGATAATTTGGGAATTTGGGATAACTTTATTACTATTAAAACCGGCCAAGTGCGAGTCGGATCGCGCACTAAGGGTTCCGTACTATCATATATATAGAAAATCCCGTTTGTGTGAAAATCATGGGAGCCAAATTAGGTAAGTAATTTGATTTATGACGTTTAAAAATAGAACTACGGGCTAGATCTCATTCAAACCAATTTTCGTTAGTAGTTTGTATAGTAATACACATCATATATTTTTTTCAGTATTATCATGCCCATATTTTAGAAGTTACGGGGGGGGGGACACACATTTTAGCACTTTGAAAAAGTCTCTCGCGCAAACTATTCAGTTTTGAAAAAAATGATATAAGAAACCTCAACATCATTTTCAAATACCTTTTGATAGATACCCCACACGTATAGGTTTGATGAAAAAAAAAATTTTGAGTTTCAGTTCTATGTATGGGGAACCCTAAAAATTTTGGTTTTTTTTTCAGATTTTATTTTAAAATCTTAATGCGGTTTACAGAATACATCTACGCACCAATTTCCAATAATGTAGTTCTTATAGTTTCGGAATAAACTGGCTGTGACATACGGACGGACGGACGGACAGACAGACATGACGAATCTATAAGGGTCCCGTTTTTGCCATTTGGCTACGGAACCCTAAAAACGTATTCTTTTTCAGATGTCAGTCATTTAAGTGAAGTTATTACTGTGCGGTATTACAAGAAACAAAAGTCGTTATATAAATGCTATAAATCAAATATAACCTGTCAACATTTTGCGTAATACCGGCAAAGGAAGCTGAGTCAATCACTACTCCCATATCCACAGCAGTGTGTGCACAGCAAATTGGAAACCACTTTCTCTAGAAAATCGCATTTCTCTATAAACTGACTGCCAGTAGAACTTGTTATATGATGACACAACTGATTTAATATTGTAAGCAATGGATGCTATGGAAGCACCTGCATAATATTTTGTTTAGAAAACAAAGATCAGGTTTTTCACAGGCGGTTGTTATCGTTGCGTTTTAATATTAAAAAAGTATTATTTATTTATTTGACCAACAAACGGAACATAATATTTCAAGCAACAGAAAAATACAGAGAAGTTTTAGACCTATAAAAGTTCTACCCATAGTTACATAGTTGATATAAGAATCGCAAATTAAAATAAGTAATTAGTGTGATTTGGGTGATTTTGTACAAAATATTCAATCTAACATTATTTATTGCAGAGCATTGCTTTTTATCGTTTTCTATAATGTCATTAGCAAAGTACAAAAATGTTACAGACAAATAATGTAAATATATATATATATATATATATATGGAAATAACATAAATAGATCAAGTTAGCCCCAAACCAAGTAAGCTTGTATTTATGGGATACTAACTCAACGACATATTTAATATTATATAATACACATATAAAAAACATCCAAGACTAAGAAACAATCATTTATGTTCATCAAATAAATATTGCTCTCAGCGGGGATCGAACCGGCAACCTCAAGACAGAAAAGCTTGTCACCTAATCACTCGACCACGGACGTCGTCATTCTTTTTCTACTTCTGTTTTTTACCAAGAACCTTCAAACAGAACAAATCGGAGAAACCATTTCGGTTCTTTGACATTTTAACTGGGAAATGCAATACAATACATGACAAAATCAAGCTACACTTTACTTCAATACCTCGAAACATAAAACATCAAGTTCAGTTGATGGTGAGCGTCACAATAAACTAAGAAGAAAAACATACTATGGAACGTGAAGGCATTTCCTTGCGGTTATATCTAAGAAACACATTATTTAAAACGAATTACGTAACTGACATTTGGGAGAGCAACTAGTAATAACCGGTTTCAAGGTCTTCGCAAATCACATGTAATATTATACCATCGTCACAGAATGCCAGAGCAGAGGCATATCGATTATAGTGTTGCTATTTTGTTGAAATTATTCAACGGTTCGGTCAGAATCATTACATTAACAAAATGTGAGTTTGTTTAAGTTTACTTTACTCTAGTAGAATATTTAATGTAAAATGTACTATCTCATGTTCATATGTTGTATTTATGTACGAGTAGTACTAATAAAAAAAACTGTTGGGCCAATCGGTAAGAGCATTTTTGTTTATTTATCTTTTTTACTAATAAGTAAACTTTTTTGGTGTAATGTTACTTCTATTTAAAATATTAAATTTCTGTGGTAAACAACTAATATTTTAATATTTGTTAAGCTATGATTTGTATTGATAAATAATGAATGATTTATGATAACAAATAATGATGAGGGCGATATTTTGGTTGTGAATAAAAATCGTAAATATTCAAAACCAAGCTATATAGGTATATTTTTTTCCACCAAAACCAAATCTCATGTATAGCTATTAAATTCAGAGAACAGGGAAGTCTATCTTAACGATAAAATTACATAAATCACCGGAGCTATAATTACTCGTCTAACTTAATTCGTTATAAAATACAGACGTAATACAGCCAACGTGATATTTACATCTTCAACTATCCTTCTTCGTAGCAAAATATAAGTATTACTCCAGAGATGAGGCGTGATGTGATACACAGTTCTGTGATGGACGCGGAGAGTAATGACGGTTATGGACATCCAATCTAATACGTCAAGTGGCCGGTTTCCCCTCGCGTGACCAAGTCTCCAATTGCCACCCGCCGTAATATTGCCAATAGAAATTTATGTCTATCTCAACTCGAGCCCAGCAGATATCGGTGCACCAATAATCGGAACGAATCAGTGAAATGGTTCATTGCATCACTTCCTTCTAGTAATTCTAAAATTTTACAACTCAAATTGTCTTTATTATAACTGGCTTCAAACATGATCTTGTTGTATAACAACGCTAATAGTCATATTTTGTTAAGGTGTTGCGTGAATCATATTGCACCCATAAAAATTTAGTGAAAATAAAAATGATAGTTTATGCGCAAATGTTGGGTAAATCATGGTAACACCTGACTTTTAAATTACCTCACCACAATAATAACGCTAATCATCTCATGCAAAACGTGACTTACTGTCTTTATTTTTACACAATAGCTAACGATAAATTTAACTAAATTAGATTATTTCATTATCATAAACATCAACAAAACATATCCAACAAGTTCGAGCAACAACATTAGAAGGTGAAATTGAATATAATTTTGTAAGTCCGCAGCAAACCGAGCATGCACCTAGTTCGTTTTCATTTCATTCACGTTTACCTCAACGATAACTTTCTCAGCGTTTATCTCACAAGAAAGATTAAGCAGATAAACAGACACAATTATAGAAAGTTATCTTGGCTACGAATATCATCATGCTGTGAATCTTGGAATGTCTAAGCTTAAACGTAAATATTATGCAAATAACCTGGCCGTAACATGTGATTATATAAAAAAGTTTTCATATAGTAATTTTATATCTTTGAAAACGTATTGTTTAAAAAATCATATATACTGATGCAATTTTAAGGGTACATTGAAAATAATACCAAGAACCTTTAGCCTAAAAATCAATTTCTCAACTCGCGTTTAACATTTTGAAAAAATGTGAATGTAAAGAGTTTCTTTGTTGCTTCTTCTCTTTACGAACACCTTCCGAAGCAAAAGATTAATGAGTGAATTTAAAAAATTTGACGTTCATAAAATGTTAGTTGTAACTTAATTTTGAAAATATAAACTTTATGACTTTTTGACATCAAAATGAAAAGAAATTTGACAATGTTAGCATTTGAAAAGTGCTTTCTTAAACTTTAAATTCGAATCAATTTTCAGTGTTTCTGTTATTAAGTTTTTTTTTTACGTTTGTTTATTTTGAATTTATAATTTAGATGCATATAAGGTCTAGTTTATTTCCTATTTACCACTACGATAACGTAGCAATAATGAGAGGAAGTTTACTTAAAACTTAGTACTAAACTAAGTGGCGAAGCGATAATTGTTTACAAGTATAATAAGTACCTGCGACAGGAATATAGTAATTACGGCCCACAGAACTAAATAATAGCTGACAAGGAAATACGAGCTCTTTATAACACCTACACACAACTTAGCAGCTATGTCAAAGTCAAACTTAAATCAACTAATCCTTCACTAAACAGGTGTCGCGTTTCCGAATAGCTATTGAAGTCATGTTAACCTATTTGTTGTGTTCTTTGTTTTTTCCAAAATAAATAGGCAGGAATTATAATTTTACTGATTTCTATTCGGTATAAATGTTTTTCGAAATTCTTAAACCACTACTGGCACAACGTAGGGTCCTAAGCCTAGAACATTGGCCTAGAATTTTAATTCCAAAGCTCTGGCTACCCCGTTAAGGGATTTATAGCCGTGAGTATATGTATGTATGTATGTACTATTGGCACCTTTTATGGAGTTACCTATGCTTATAGAGGATAGTAATAAGATAATACTTAATAAAATGCATACATTAATGGATGATGTGTATTCTATTGATGTATTGCTTAAGAGAGATTCAAATCGTTAGCATCAATGGTCTATTGTACTGTTAATATAATGTTCAGTGTAAATCTTAGATGACGAGTTCAAATTTTCTACATTGTTTTGCAATAGTTATGTTTGTTTCGCTGGTTCACGACGCAAATATACTCGAGTTTACAAAATACATCCGGTGTACCATGGTGCCGGAGTTAATTTAAAAACTTATTATATTTAGATACTTGCGTATTTAGTTTGATCGTTAATATAGGCAGAAATAAATATATAATAGTATTTTCATTGCAGTAGTTAAAATTCCGCTCGAAGATAGCATTTAACAAACTAACGCTGATAAAGTTATAATCATGAATGAATCATATTATCATTCACCTATAAATCCACGAGTTATCTAACCGACATGCAATACGTGGGAAACCCTACAAGTTTACGATGAACAGATCACAATATAAGACAGCATAGAATGCGCTGTCACAGCAAAACACTCACTGCACACTTGATAACATTATGGATTCACATACACTGTTATTTTTTTAGCAAAACAACGGCGGGTTCATTTTTATAAACAAAGTTCATTTTCCCGGGTTTTTCGGATTCGGTTGTTTTTTTACGCGCGGTTAGTTTAAGACGCACAAGAGTGGAGCGGCCGCGACCACTACTGATTGTTGGCTGTCTGCGGCGCGATCCATGGTCGCTTCGTCATTCCGATCCTCATTGAGTCAGCGAGGTAGGGGTGTCGCGCACCAAATCAGATTTTCCGCTCGTTTAATCACATACGATCATCGGACACGCCGAGTTACTCACGCTACGAATACTTCAAATGCCACAATCATTTTGTTTCTTCCATTCTAAGTAGTCATCTTGCATTCATATTTCTTAGCCATAGACATACAATTAAATTTCTTCTAGCTATATTATATGTAAATTGGTATTTTCTTTAGATATGCTCGGTGAGTGCGATCTTTTATCTTTTACTAGAATAGATAGGCATTGGAGAAACTGGTCTGATTTAAACTTTTTGCAACCTGTCTGATATCTGTACAGTTATGGTGCTGAATGGCGCTATACTAATGTTTTCATGAGTTGAGTGAAACGAAACTAAAGGTTTTGTAGTTTTATTTTTTAAAAGTACTAAATTAAATACACAATAGAAGTATAAGATGTTTGCGAATGTATAAATACAATCTTTTATTGCTTTAATTTGAAAAACATGGTTATAATTTTTACCAGTCTTTTCCTTACTCTCTTATCTAAATATTTCCCTACACAGTATATTTAATAGTTTCTGCTGTTGGAAAATTTTAAGGAATATTTTTCATTTTATTTCTTATGCCTATCTATGGAAATTTTGAGTATATACACAAGGGTCGCCGGGGCATTCAGAATGATTATATATTGTAAATAAATAGTTCAATATATGCAAGATATATTATGATATCTTCACATACATACATACATATACTCACGGCTATAAATCCCTAGAAGAGTAGCCAGCTTAAAAGCCCCAATACCGTTAGTCGCCTCTTACGTACACCCCCCGGAAAAAATGGGCTAGTGCTATTCAAACCCGACACTACACAGCTAATAATATCTTACATAGTGAAATCCTCCTTATAAAATATGTACAATGCTAAAGATATAATTGAATTTCCTTTATTACTTTTTTCTCCTATTATTTAGAAAATATTTTTATTAAAATAACGGAGAGAATGCCAAGAAGCCTAGCGCAATCTCATTCTAAATAAACCGGAAATTTGTTGTTCTCGTTAATTATTAACTAAGCATAAAATTCTCTTTTACAGTTCGTTTGGTAATAGACTATGCCTAATTGCAATATAATTACTTGTGAGTGAAATTTAAAATGACCTTAAAAAAAACGCTGTTTATCTTTGACACCCCTATCGTGACTATTAATATTTAAACCGACTGTTTATTCATATGTTCTCTAACTAGTAATAGTTTGTAATATTCACTTGCATACATAAAGTCACACTATTTACAGCCCCTGGATGTGTCGTTTGTACACTTTGCTAGGACGCTCATCTTAAGCTACTTTTAGCTCAATTTTTTCAGCTGAGACCCATTTTGAATGGTGGGACACCGTTGCTATGAGTAATTAAATGTTGTTGTTTAGAAAACAACATCTTAATGGGACCATACATTCATACGCTCACGGTGATAACTCCCAAAAAGGGGTAGCCAGAGCTGCAGAACTAGAAATTCCACAGTCACTTATGGAAGTTGTATAGGGCAATAATTGCAGCATAATGGATTGTTAGTGATAGGTCTCCAACCGCATCGCTCAATAATACCCTAAGGCGCCTCAAACCCAACGCAAGGAATAAAATCAGTTAGTGCTATTCTAAGCCGATAGTACACTGAATTCCAATAATAAAGTACCCAAGTAACACGAAAAGCCCTCTAACTATCTTTTTCTATACCTATGCAGAGCTTAAAGCCCGTAAAAGCTCGTATATAAGTTTGCCACACGTCTTAAGGCTTTATATTGGCACTCCAAAACCATTCTAACGCTCTAAAGCCGCATAGCGGTCAGATATTGGAATAATTCAATCCAGTTTTGCGGCTCTTAGTGGATTCAAGTGCCATTGGCCGTATAGTGGCATTAATCTGTCGTAATATCATGCCAAAAGCCGCGTAAACTCATGAAGATATACATAATAAATGTCTAAAGCCGTACATTAGCACGACAGGATGCCAATTTACGGCAAGCATTGCAAAGGTCAACTGTGTGTTGTTTGAACGGCTAACAGCAAATCAACCAGATATACTTGGCTTATTTTAAGGCCTCAAGCCGTATTTGCATCCATTTTAATGCATTTGTCAACCATTAGGCAGCCATGAGAAGGAAAATATTTGAGGTTATCTTATTATTTCTAAAAAAAGGGGACAAGTGCGAGTTGAATTCGCGTGAAGAGGGTTCCGTACGATGTTACCTATCATGTTTTTTTAAATCTGACTTAAATTTGTTTGTGCTTACTAAAAAAAGTATGAATGGTCCCTGATTGGAGAAGGATATTACTAAATATAAAGTTTCCATTAAGAAAAGAAAAAAAAAGGAAAAAGTTTTAACAGAAAAATAGTATGAAAAAAGGAATTCAACAACATATAAATCATATATATTTTTTAATACCTTTATAATATTCACATATCACATATTATTTGGAAAGTAAGGGTTTTTTTTCAACTTCAAGGATCTCCAAATTGTAATAATGGTGGCACCATTTCGTTAATATTTTATTATGCATAAAAATAACATTCTAATCTATTTCCTCTAAGATAAATAATCCTTTGTGTTATGCTGGCACTTCAATTTAAACTCCTCAAACAACTATAACTACTAATAATAAGCCAACAAAACTCAAATTATGCTCGGAATGTACAATTATTTTATCATTTCACACATTTTTTCCTCAAAAACTACATTAAATCGAAGGCGCGTGAAAATTTTCAATGGAAACTATACAGACATTCACAGTAAAAATCAAAGCGCAGTAATTTAAGCACAGAATTACAGTTAAACTAATACTAACACTTTATAATTTATATTTTTATAAAATAAATATGGTTGTCAAGTCACTTCACTTTCACTGCCATCGTCGTTCATCCATTGACATAAATAAATCACGTTTAATTGATAATATCACCTTTGCCGTGGTGTTAGAGATAATTTTGCAATGACACTGTAAAAATAGTTTCATGCCGTTGGCCGTATATTTGACAGATACAATGCTATTGGCCCTTTGAATGACCCTTATGAGTCTTTTCTAATGCCGTTGGCCCGTATTTTGACAACAGCAGTGCTTTTTTACGGCCTTTGGCATGTTGTTTGAAGCAAAAAATGCTCTTTTACGGCCATTCGCCTTTTCGTTGTCCAATATAATGTTTTTTTACGGCCGTTAGCCGTAATTAACTCATGCAAATGCCAATGTACGTTCTAAAGCCGTAAAATTTGTGCCCAAATAAGCCGTATAGTAGCCGTATAGCCGTATATATGCCTTTTACACAACCAGTTCAAAATGCTTAAAGGATACAGCAATGCCTTGATTTGGCTGATATGCGGCTTCGACGTGTTTCTTGGGTACTAGTAATAGGGTAACGATATCACTCGACCTTCCTCATCAGTATGCTCGACAGATCGCTGACGGGAACCGACCGACGCACTAAAACCATATCTTGATATGTGACGCTCTTTGAAGTCGGATATGGCAGATTTGAACCGTTAGATGTTGAGTTTTCTATTCATTGTCAGACGTGATAATAAAACTATGTCACATTTTAATAAAATTGGGGACTAGTTACTCGACTTTCATTTATTTATTAGAAGCGAGCCTCCTACTTCTGTTCTATAGGAAAGAAGGTATTCTATTTTCAAACGACCACGGATGACACACTTGGATCAAATTGAGAGTGTGCTCAAAAGGTGAGTCCGAAGTATGAAGAATAAAATAGTATGTATGGAAAGATTGATGGATGTAAGCGAAGTAAGAGAGGTTTGCCAGGATCGTAAGAAGTCGCGATCGATAGTCTCTGCCTACCCCGATGGGAGATAATGGCGTGAGTATATGTTATGTTATTTTAAAAAAAGACAAGACAAATCATAAATTCTTTATGATATTAGGACACAACATGGAGATGTGTAAAATATAAACACCGACTAAGATTTCTTTTACTGCTTGTATTGTATATGTCATTGATGTTTCTACTCGTTTTCCAGACACGCGGCTGCTTTTCCTTCATTAATAATAACGTTTGTGTCTATGCAGAATATAAACAATTTATTTATAACTGATTCCCTATAATTAAAATATTAATTTTCCTTTCCATTTCATTCGACGTTAAAATGATTTAGAAACGATGACTCAGATGGTAACAAAGCACCGGCACACGTTTTGATGTTGCTTGCCAAATCCCATATTAACTAATCAGCATAACTATGTGTAATCATCACAAGTAGAAATTAGGTTGAGATGGGTTTACTTTACCGACATCGACCGTCAAGACGACATGATAGTCCAATGGGTAGAAAAACGCCCGAAAACAGAATGGCGTGAGTTCCAATCCTGGGTCGGGTTTACACCAATTTGTCTTTTTTTAAGTCATATTTGTGGTTAATTTATCATGGTTGTTAACGGTGAGGAAAAACATCGTGAGGAAACCCACATAGCTAAGTTGTACTTAGTCATGTGACAGGTACAAAACGGCGATAGGCCTACCCCCTATCACGTGAGTACACTGTCCAAGCAAAAAGTGGGTACCTTTTCTGGACACTAGATGGCGCTGCTATGTGAGTTCAGAAGTATCGGTACCTCTGCCAACCACTTCGGGGGTAAACGGCGTGAACGTATATGTTATGTTTTACTTTACCGATTTTTTATTCTGTGACCTGTAATGTCCCATTATTTTCTGCAGATCGTTTTGCCGATTATACCATCATTATATTTGATTTATACTTCAGACATTTGAAATATAATTTCATTAGTGTTCCTTCGCCATAAAAATTTTGTTTGTTCAAAAATATTGAAGTATTTTTTTAAGAGTTTTGAAATTCGTCTCGAACTTTGAACAGATAGTATAGTTTAAAAAGAGAACGGATATCTTGCAATTTAAATATGGAACACCATAGCTAGACATATTCAATTGTAACCTCCTTGTCAAGATCAAACAGTGACAAGAAAGAGGTGCCAAAAACAATAAGTTCAAATTTAGAAACCGATGGAGAGGTGTCGTAAAGGCGCGCTACTGGAAATACGGTTATTTCGGGAATATTATTCGTCTCCGGTATTCTTGTTGAGCTCATCCACCATCAACTCACTCAACATGTGGTATGGCGACACACCGTCGTTATTATGTAATTATAATTACAATTACCGTATAATTAAAAAAAAACTACTGTAAAAAAAAAGGAACAAAATATGGACTTTGTTGTTATACCTTTATAACTAAGTTGTTAAACTAATGAAAGTATACCTATGTAATAATAAGTTGGTGCCAATAAAGTTTATATTATTTCTTTTCAGTTTTTTCAACATTTTATATTTATTATAAAAAAAATATTAAATAATAGCGACAGTGTGCCAACCAACTGATTTACTGTAAAAAATGTGGGTAATGTGGCTCTGAACTTCTTTTAACCATTTTCTTAATTGCTGACATAATATATTCGATTATGTTGTCCCACTTCTTGATTTACTGACAACTGAGCGCTTAAATTTAGGATTCAACTCGCTTTCGTCCCCTGTTTTTGTCTTTGAATGTATATGAGAGTTTTCTCTTTTCATTACAAAAGAATTATTAAAATCGTACTACTCTGTAAGAAGTGATGCGATATCAAACTTTACAATCAGTTAGCATATCCTCAACCCACTTATTTCCTACTCTAGTGTTTTTACTTTAAAAAAATAAACTGAACCATTAAAAATAATTATCAACCGCATGACTCTGTCAAAACTAATGGGTGAATTTATCAAAATATATATTCACGTCAAACTGATATCCTCCCCCGTTTTTCGTCAGTTGAAATTACTCATATATTTTTTTTCGCTCCGATCAAGTTAGGCGCAAGAAAAAAACTAATGATTTGTGTTTTGGGTATGGCATTATTTGTATATTTTTCAATAAACTATCAAGACATAATAATAGATAATACATATAATAAATGACATCCAAGTCTAAGAACCTAAGATGTGGTATAATCATATCCAAGTTTAATAAAAAAATATGACAAAAGGAAATCCGTTTCATACAGCAGCAGTTACTTAGCGTGATCTATCATGGTCAGGGAAGTTACCATTATTGTTCGTTTTATAATCTTTGTGTTCTGTCATGGTTGTCGTAATTCACATACTATTGTTCTATGGGAAAACAGCATTAAAGCACTAGATCTCCAAGATTAAACACACATTAGATCACATTGCCGAATAATTGCAGAAGTAAATGAACATAAATTATTTATAATGACTGAAAAACGACGTCATATGAATATTTATCCCAGCCATTGGGTGTCCATTACTGAAGGCTGACCAAGATTGATACAACTACAGCGTCAAACTCTGTTTTAGCTATGCCTTAAATGAACTTCACCAGAACCCTTCAATGAACCTCTTGTTCTCTTATTATTCGTGAAATGACAGAAAATTATATGCTCCTATAAGTATAAGTTAAATAGAGATAAGTGTAATATGTTTTTTTTACGTGTTATAAATATATCTTTGGAAAACAAGGAGTCACGTAATGTTTTGAAGCAACCGCGTTAACCTACTTCAAACCTTGAAAGTACATTCTTTGTCATTCTACTGCCTACTGCGACAAAAGCTGAAGAATTTCCATCTTGGTATGCGTGCACAATTGTACATATTTTTATTGAACTAGTTTAGAGGGTTCATATGGTTGGCACATTAACAACGCCAATCAAAGTAGACCGAGTGAACGAGTACCTAATTACTGATTTGAACATTTGAACACTCAGCCACGCTGGATGGAGGTTGCCAGGCGCCGCAGCTGCGTCATCAGTGACCCTTTGATTTCACGTGTGATGAATTTTAATGATCATAAATTGCTTGACACGCTCACCATAAAGTATTTGTTGTTTTCAGCAATGGCAGTAGCCGGACTAAATAATAAAATAATGAGCGCTGAACGAAAAGAACGATCCTACGTGTTTTAGATATCAACCACACATAAACTATTTTCGGAACACCATAAAGCAGGAGTTCAGTATTAATAATTATTTTATAAGAAAGATACAATTATATAAGCATTTGTTTTAAGAGAGATGTAAAATGTAAAAATGACATTGTCAGAAACGTTAATACAGGAAATTCTATCAATGGAGTCATAATTAGTTTAGTGCCGATTTGATTAACAAAGGAGCGAAAAAGTTGAACGTAAGCTACCTACCGTTAAGAAGACAAAAAGTAAAAAATGAAATAAATTAAAAAGTGAAATAGTGGAGATATAAATTATACAATCGCGTGACATTTATCCGAATTGTACAAAGTTTGTTCCACAAAGTGACAGTAAATTGAACCTAAAGTTTTCCTACTAAGTAATGTATTGCAGCTAGTTTGCAAGTGCGTGTAGCGACATCTATTATCAAGTAGAAGAACTTAACCATCCATCGAAACAACGCCATCTTGTAGTGTTTTCATATAAACAGTTTATCACATATCACTACCTAGATGGCGCACGTAAAGCTAATGTCACTACTGGACGCTAGATGACTCTTATGTAAAAAAATAATTTGAATTATTTATTGACAATAAAGCTGAATAAAAGATGTTTCATTATTAAATAATTCTTACCTTGTCCAATAATAGCTCGTAGTGATACCGCATCATCATCGATTTCATCTTCTGCTTCTTCTTCTGTAATGGAAGGTTGAGCTGCCCAACACCTCAGCCGAACACCGTTGTGATTTCCACAGGGACCATCGGCGTCCAGGCGTACGCGCGGTAAACTCTTTGAATTGTACTCGCCATTATTATTTGAAATCTGTGAAATATAAAAACATAATTTAGCACCGATTCGAAACTATAATTTGCGTTCTTGTCTCTTCGTACGAAGGAACCTCATAAGAGCTGGGCTAAGAGGTAAATTACTTTTTAGTGGCCAATTTGTTGAAGCAGAAACAATATGTAAGAGAAAATTAGATTAATAAAATGAACTCCAAACCATGAAAAGCCCCCATGATTTTCATTGGCGAAATAAAAACCAGAGTAGTTTGCGCAAAGTTCAATTCAGAAAAGTCACGAACGATTTGAAACTGGGTGCATTGACTCACACGATCTGACGTAACACCAACAATGGATTTTAATCATTGACTCATATTAAAGTTACTACAATTACACGGTTGTCGCTTGTCAGATGAACAACAGTAGCGGCCGACCCGCATACCACTACTCCTACAATAACTGGGCCTCAGAGACCATTATTCATATCATAGTTATTTTCCACGCAATTTTCAAAAGCAATTTGTCCATTCGCTTTATGGAAAGCTAAGCATTAAAGTGAGCTACAGTCCCACAGCTCTGTAACAAAGTTATTTAGATGATAATAATAAAGGTCGCCAAAGCCTTGGTTGGCGTAGCGATACCGTTCTATTTAATGGTAAAGCTTGTAAATAATGCGCGTTCATCAGTTGTAAATTAACTGAGTGTGGTGTTAGCCGGTTTCTGTGGGAACCGATCGCGACTCTACTCTACCAACTGATCCGACGCGGTTAGCTTTACTATTACTTAAATCATAAAATAGGGCTTGATCTCTTAACAGATCATAGACTCAGGAATATTAATCTTCTTTATCAATATAAAATAGGAATGGTTTGCCTAGCACCATTCCTTATCTTACAGTGGGCATCACAAGGCAAACTAAAAGAGTTTTTTAAATATTACGTTTTGATTTATTGTAACCATGTTCAAGGTTATGGAAATTGAAATCAGGCAAAATACAATTACTAGACTTTTTAGTTGCATGAACGCTTTTCTACGGAATATAATTCCATGACCAATGACATGCTAAACCATTGGTTCTATATTTTTTCAAACTCAAAACTACAAAGTAAAATTTAAAAAATTCTGAAACATAGAATTCAATATACATTTCATATTAATAACAAACTAAACTAAAGTACCTATAACAGCAAATAAATGTACTTAAGTTATTTGTGAATGGTCTTTTGAATGTTCTGATTATTATCACTCTTTAATACAAAGATCTTACTTTCAAAATAAATATTATTTATCAACCTCAGTTGTGAACTTTAAGCTCAAGGTTACGTAGAGAATGTCACATACTGTAGTTACAGAATGTCACATCACAAGACATTCAATAAAATTATTATTGTACGAATGTTTCATATATAATGTCGATGTACTCGTATAAATAGTAAGCAAGTGGAGTGTGACGTTCAGACTTATGTAAGGTGATACTAAATAGATATCTTATTACATTGCTATTGCTACTATATACATATTATACTGGCCCATTATTATTTTTATATATTACATATCGATACGATTTTATTTACGTGTAAAAAATAGAGATGAGTTTCCCCAAAAACATTATGTTAGGATATGTGATCGAGTCACAAATAGTGTGATGTGAACTGTAAATGATACGGCATGAAAGACTATTGAAAAAGTAATATTAGAGGTATAACAGTTTAGGTACATGGAGAGAGCGGCTAAAAGTAAATTTAGTAAGGATATTTATACAGCCAATGTGGATTGGATAGTAATTTCAGTAGAGAACGATCACGCAGGAAATATGAAGAATTAAAAGGAGATATAAGAAAATTTGAGGCCTCTACCAATGTGCCTCATTGGAAGGCTCCAAGTCACCCAAAGAAAAATAGCTCTTCATGGCCTCTGGCTAGGTTAGGAATTTCACTACGCGAGCGAATCCGCAACGAGGAGATCCCTAAAAGAACCAGGGTAACTGACATAGCCCAAAGAGTTGCAATGGGCAGGGCACATTGCACGCAGAACCGACAGCCGTTGGGGCTCGAGGTTCTGGAGTGGCGGCCACGTACCGGACGACGCCTTTTCGGTAGTCCTCTCACAAGGTGGCCCGACGACTCGGTCAAAGATTAGTTAAGGGGGCTGCCATAACATAATAATTTAATCACCTTAAACTTTACTGCTTAACGTTGTGGTTGAGGTTTCGTTGCTCTGATATTTTTAATTCTCACACAAGAGCTCAATATTGGTCGGCTCGATGGAGCTAAAATAAAAAGGCATTAAGAAGAGATTGATTTCAAAACGTTTTTATACCTTCATAAGCAAAAATGTTAACCTAATTAAGCATAAAAATACGTGTCTGGTTCCTGATGCGTTGTTTATGTATAATGCAACCAAATCATAAAGATCTATGATGACCCGATTGCAGTAAACGGTTTTTACTGTCGACTGCGACTCGACGTTTCCTAGATAACTGCAACTAAATCTGTCTCGAGCCCACAGCGCCGGCTACCAGTTATAAATAGGTCAGAGAAAGTACATCACAACAGATAATAAGCTGTAATTGTAATCCTTTCGAATCCACATTCGAATGTTATGAGTTACTGCAGCCTTTTGTAAATAAAGAGTCGAGCTCGCTAAGCGTTTATGTTTTTCAACGTGCCTTTGTTTGTGGTGTCGTGTGTACAATAGGGCGCTGTGTATGCCTGTTGCCTGTTTATTTAGATGGGAGTGTGAGCGTCGCAGACGATGACGTCACGAGCCAGCACCATGCTGGGCCAGCCCGAGCTGCGGCCCAAATTGTTTTAATGAACGCGACAATGCTAATCGAGAACATCTGCGGTATCGCTCCGCTGAGACATAAACTTCATCATAATATCTTAATTGATGGCGAGCAACAGACCACTTCACTTCAATAGGTTCAACGAACATTCATTTAAATATAACTTTCGTTTATCGAAATTTAAAATTAGAACAACGATACGTTAGGATACACTCGCGCTGATTATTGTTTCTGGGTAAGAGCTTTATGGTAAGTGGCGTACAAACGGAAGAGAAACCCATCTATATTTAAGAGTTCAAACGACGTCAAAGATGAGCAAATTTTAATGCAATGTGTTAATTTTAAAACTCGAGTGAGAGTTGCGAATGGCTGATGTTGTAACCTCAATACATGGATGCATTCCTAATTTGTGTGTCAATCAGCGGACCAAAAACATTTCCTTCAATGGATCAACTTTGCGAATTAAAATACATTCACAACCTGTTTTAGGTGGTGATAATATTTCAAATAAAGTAAAAACAATTGAAATATATAAAAGCTAAAGCAAAAGGATAAATATGATACCATCTTTTCAATAAAGACTTATTACGGCACTAACCAACGTAAGATACGGGCGACAAACAGTATTTGGGGTTTATAAAGTGATTGTTGGGCGTTGTGACGGGAGGCCTATTACCACCTATACTTTAATTTACAATTCTTTCCCCATTCAAGTTCCAAAAGCCAGTGAGAAATTTTTAATTCGGAGGCTGTCTTTGAACATCGCCTGAAAAATGAGATATGAGTTATTTTTTTGCGAGTGACCAACATAAATAGTATGTTGACGACACCTATAGTCCAATGAGCCCAACATAATATTGTTAAAAGAACAGAGCACAAAAAATTTCTTTACGTGTTATATGTATTTAAGTAAATAATTCATATTGTAATCTTAGTAACCGCATCAACAGTATGAAAATATTTAAAGGATCTTGATTATACGCAAAAAACACTATATGATATCACGGTAAAGGAGCTAAACATGGGGCTCATGCTTCGTTGCTTCTAAAACCACGTTTCTTTGTAACTGACTTTCGATGAAATGACATCATCGAACAGAATACTCTGGTTAACTGAGAAGTTTTAGTGATTTATACCAAGAATGGAGGCTAGCGAGAATTTAGCTTTAATATAAAGATGTACGGTTCATAATAAGGTAGTTTTCCTTAACAATTTCCGTTGCATACCCTATTCTGTAAAAAAAAAAAAGTGTGTAAGCCGAATAAGTTAGTTTCAATATTACAAAAAAGCTGAATATTGACAAATAGTGAAACAGTTTCTACTTTTCTAGCACACAAACGTTTCGTGATAAACGTAGATGCCTTACCTGTCGCTCCAAATAAAATCCCGGGAATGACTGGTACGGAAGCGTGAAAAAGGTTGAAAATATTTAACATTACACAATATTCGTAAGACATACCAAATAAAGGAGACATGTTAAGCTGTTGCATGCAGCAGCAACAGATTAGTTGTGTTCCTGATCAAAATGTATGTCAAGCAGGGAATTCGCAAAAGGAATAGGTTTCTTTCTTTATAAAATAATCACTAAAATTCGAGATGGGCACAGTATTTGGTTAGATTTTGTGAGGAACTATTTACATTTATAGTAATATTCGAATTGGATTATAGTAATATTGCATTGTAATGCTGGCTTATAATGGCACTGAAACTTTCTACCCACGGGTGTCGTAAGACGCGACTATGGGTATGGGGCTATTTTAAGTAGTTTTTGGGCGATGCGTCTTTATTTGCGGGCTTTATTTCTACCATCTTCTCCCCTACAACATCCAAATGTAGCTGAGGAGTTTCGAGCTCTGAAGTTCTGGCTACCCCTTTTTTGGAATTTGGGCCGTATGGATGTATGTATGTATTGGATTAAAGAATAAAGCGGATTCATAATGGCGACACCAGGTCTATTGACGGTTTGTTTTCATAATTCCGTGCAAAATACAAAACGCACCGACAGGTTTTTGTTCCGCTCTATTAGTACAATTACTAGTTTTGTAACAGTCATATCCGGTATTTAAAAACATTTTATTCATTCGTTTATAATAAGAATTACAATTGTTTACATTTCCTCTTGGTGCAAGCAAATTTTTATTTCTATGGTCTTTTTCTTTTTACTATAAAATATTTTTATCGTCACATCAGGCTTAATTATAGCAATATAAAAAGGGCTTCTAAGCAATCTTGATCATTTTGCTTGCTTGCTTATTAGTTTTACTTATTAATTTGCAAACATTTATCACCGGACATTTAAAAAATAAATACAAAGTATCCATAAGACAGTAGATTTAACAATCAGTTTTACTAAAATAAACAAGTCAGCCACACTCATGGGTAGTGACTTTGAGATTTCCAAGCCGTTTCTTCCGCGAGCGTTGTAGTGGGGCTTTTAAGAGATTTTTGGGCAATACGATTCCCCTCAACAACAACCTTTTTTTTTATAAATTTTTCCTTACTAAACTTCCAAAAGTGTCGGAGTGCCTTCTAGGGATTAATAGTCGTCAGTATAAGTATGTATTTCTTCGACTTAAAACATCCAATAGTACCAAAGGAATTTCGAATCCAAAAGCTCTGGCTACATATTTTTTCAACTATGACTATGCATGCATGCATGTAGAAAAGTACTTACAGCTAGTTCCTCGCTGGTGTAGGAGGTGAAGGTGCGTCTGTCCTGCTGCAGCACGCAGTACAGCGGCTCCCACGACGGGGGCACCGCCGCCGCTCCGCCGCCGGACACCAGGCTGGGAGAGTCTGGAACGAAGGAATGGTTTCGATTAGGGAGAGACTAAATGGGTCTACTGATTCAAATCTTTAGGGTAGGGTTTATTTGTATTCGCTTAAATACAAGTGACATTTATATGTGAAATTAAGGAGGTAGATTATATGTCACAAATTTAATTAATTTGGTTATGAATTTAAGATATAAATGAAGTACATACAAAGATCATTAAACTACTTTCGTATATATTTTTCATGTTTATAACTCTCTGTATATTCATTACAAGAAACATCTAAAACAAAGACGATGCAATAACGAACAAAATAATTTCGACACACAAATTAGATTAAATTATAATAATCAGAAAACTTTCATGGAAATATTTAGTGTAACTGTTCTTTAACTATAATGATAGAGAGCTCTTGTGATTACGGCACGAGAGCGCATGATATGCGCGCACGCGCATGCGCCCTGGCTCCGGGCTACGACATAACACAACCGACGAAATATTATACTCATTGTAATACCCAACAAAAAGATGTCCATAGACCGATCATTATAATGAAGAAATCAAGGTCATAATATAAAAGCCGAATTAAGTTACATTGTATGTCACAGTGGCATTTTAAGAGGACATTGTAACATGACAAAACGTACCATTATCATTTTTCAACCAACAATATTTCATTTTGATTTGGTTTCCATATTAGCTCAGAGCTCGAAAGAAGTAAGCTTTGGTTTGTGATCATATTTTTTATTTGTTTCTTCTAGATTCTAATCTAGGTTTATTACGATTGGAGGTGTCCGGTATACTAATTAAATATTAAATAAACAAAATTCTAAAATTATAATGGCATTAAATATATTTAAAATATTTGTTTTGAACTGTTGTTCGTGTAAAATGATGATTAATCTTTTTATTTTATTTATACTTTTTGGTTCCTGATGTTGGTTTTCCGTTGGGTGTTTTGCATTAAAAAAAAAATACCACTTTTAACGACGCAAAGCTACTTCTGGCGCCATTTTGAAAAAAATACATGAATGTTTTAGTGTCTACGCGGTGTAGTGATATTCTTTAGAGAATAACTGAATAGTAGTAGTCAGTGTCACTCAAAAAGCATCTTCTGTTTAAATCCTAAAGGAACGCAAACTGTCGTACACGCTCTCTTTAGACAAATTTTCTATACATACATATACTCACGGCTATAAATCCCTAGATGGGGTAGCCAGAGCTAAGAAATGAGAAATTCCTAAGCCACCTTTGGAAAGTTGAGTGGGAAAAACATGGTAAAATAAAGGTTGTTGGTGATGGGTTTCCGACCGCATCGCCTAAAAATCCCTTTAAAGCCCCAATACCGTTAGTCGCCTCTTACGTACACCCACCGGAAGAAATGGGGTAGTGCTATTCTAAGCCGACACTACACAGCTAGCAAATTTTCTACTTATAACTAATACAACATTTTTTTACAAAATCACAGCAAATGAAAATAATTTATTATTTTGTCTTCAGTTATAAAACATCTATAAAATGCAAAGCAATATCACAAGAAAAATGCCGTATTTTCAAGGTAGAATAAACGCCATGAAGTAGCGTCCTGGGGGCAAGGCTAGATAGCAATGTTCCCAAGCACCCTGGGTGGCGGTTATCGGCAAAGCAAATCAAATGCAAAATATTGAATCCAGAAAAGTTTTGATTCGCAAAACAATAGTTACTTTGTTTTCACAAGAACAATTATTAATAATTATTATATTATAATTATAAGTAAGTATTAGATTGTAATACTTTTATTTTTCTTTCTTTCATTTTCAAAATCGTTAGCACTCATTATCTAATTCAGAGCGTCATGTCAGCTTGAACTTTATGATTCAGTATTTTTCTTCTATTGAATAGAATAATGCTGTGTAGTGTCGGCTCAGAATAGCACCACCCCATTTCTTCCCGCGGCGCGGGTGTACGTACGAGGCGACTAAGGGTATCAGGGATTTTTGGGCGATGCGGTTGGATACCCATCACAACCCACCTTTACTTCAACATATTTTCTCACTTAACCTCCAAAAGTTGCTGAGGAATTTCTAATTCCTTAGCTATGGTTACCCCTTTTAGGGATTTGCAGTCGTGAATATATTTATATGTATGTATGAATAGAATCAAACAAAGCTACATCTTAGCGTTGTATCTCAAGTTCTCACGGAACAGATAAGTAGTTAGGAATGGCCAGACAACGACTACCCTATATGGGAGAATGTCGTGCGTGAGGAACGAATGAATGAATGACTGCTCGACCAGTTAACGGTTTCCTGGACTGAAGAAACATGTTGGGCAATAGTACTTTTGAAATGTCACTTTACTATCTGTAACATTTTAAGGGACAACTTCGTATCCTGAGGTCATTAAAATATCATATAAAATGATGACCAAAAAAGCCATCCTTAATTTACAGATCTAATCACAACATAGGTAAGCTCCTTCTTAGTCATAGTTTACCCGGCAGTAGTAATTGCGTTTCCGGGGGCTTTTTTTGTGAATGGTGGTATTTTTTGGAAAGCCGTAGCCAACGATTCTTTATTTGCTAATTTGCAAAGATGTCAGTTGAGTTTTTGTTTTCTTTGCGCTCTGGCTACCACTTAGCTGGTTAGCCGCTTACATTACATTGAATGGTGCAAGGAACAATTAGATGCTGTAGAATCTACGGCGAAATAGAATATTAGGAGAGCCAAATCTAGCCAAATATAAATTTTGCATATACCTATTTCACGAATCAATTTGGTTAGTTTTGGGATCTCGGCGCTGTATGCAAGAAATTTGGATATCATCTTGGTCTGAATTCATATCACGATTCCTTTTTGTACCCATAATATTTTGGAGTTCAAACCTTAGGGAGGTGAATGCAATTTAATCATCAATAAATTTATTCAAGTCATGTTTAAACCACTGTAACATTTAAAAAATTGGTGTATTATGAATGAACTCAGAAATGGGTTCAAAAAATCCCAAATACCACTACATTTCTTATTTATTACACAGAATAAATAATTCCACACGTAAAGCATATGTTAGTCAAACACTGGTTGGACTACTATTAGGTCTTCCTTTGACAACGGTACCCTAAAAACAACAACCGTAAACGATAAGCTCAATTGTATTGAATTCCCAAACAAATCTCCCGTTAAAATCTCCACAGCTTCCCATATCGTTCACATCCAGCACCAACTAAAGAGCAGGATCGTGATATGAAAACCGCCCCCGGCAATAGACTCAACTATCTATCGTTCGGTCACGCACACCGTGAGCCTATATGCAAATAGCATCTTAAAATCAACTTTGTTAAGGGCTATATTTGAAAACCTAGTATAATTTTTATAGTGATGCAAAAAATATTTTTTTATGACTTCATATTGAGAGGAGGTTCTATACACCGGTTACTCCGTTAGTTGCTTACATTTTTTATATGGACGTACTTTATAAGTGAGGTCAAATTGAGTTTTCATCAAATAATATGAAAAAAATACAAACTACAAACTCAACAAATACATAAAACCGAAAGATCGAAGACCATCCCATTTCCTCATCGTTCTATTATATGCAATTATCCATTTTATACCACAGCCGAGCTATTTTTTATGAAATAATGACAAATTCCATTTTTTATCGCCATCTTATTAGGCAATCGACCCCGCGTGCGCTGTGCATAGGAAATGGCGCGGTCGCCGCGAGATGATCCAGCCTACAGAATTACGGATCGGGATTCCTTCCAACCGCATACATTACCCGGTCATTATCGCAACTTGGATCATAATCAAATGCAGAATTACCTGCCTACACTTCCGATGGTTATTTTTACATAACAACTTGGGCTTACTGGCTGAAATGCAAGGTTTAGTTAGAAGAATTATAAATAAGGCACTCGATAGAATTTGTGAATATGCTTTGGGTTTAATTTCAACGCAAAATCGTATGGGCTAAACATTAACTTGCTAAAAAATATTGTTGCAAATCTTTGTATAAAATATAAATGGACCCAAGCTATTATACAATAAATGGGGCAAGCAGAATGTTAGGTTACTTTTTTGTACCCTCCAAGATCACCCCTTTATAATATTTTTATAATAGGGTTTACTTATACATTATAGACGTAAAAAAAAATACTGAATGTGATATGGCATATAACTTTATTTTCTTAAATATGTCCTACAGTGATGATTTGAAAAGAACTCCATATCAATCTCAAATGTGTCTTTCAAATCAATGGAGGGTCGAGTCGAGTAATAGACGATCAATATTAGTGAAATTGATGAAAATAGTTCACGGGTAGGTTTGCTGCCGCCGATAGTGCCTCTCTCTCTCTTTTTCCACCGTCTCTCTTTCCAATCATTCTTCTATTTTACAATTTCATTTATTTATGCTATTATATATTGCTTTTACTTGAGAAAACGTAGACACCAGAGGCCAAATTATGTATCAAGACTACTTTATAGAATATCTATTTCCATCGTCTCAATTGATTACAGTATTAGAACAAGGTTAAACACCGATTATCTTCAGCTGCAACACTGCGTTATTAAATTAAACTAGCACACAATGCCTAGGGCATTAAAGGGATACAATTTAATGTACATTGAGGTAAAAACCACTAAGTATGAGTATCAAAGCCAAGATATCTAAAGTGGAATAGCTACCTTGAGCTTAAACCACCACCGATACAAACAACACTTCATTGAAAATTGTAATGTGCGAGGGAATTTCAAAGCTACTCTGAATCCCGACGAAGGATAATTCTTCCAAGGGAGTTTATCATATTGAAACCAGATACTGGGCAAGTTTGTCCAGTTTTATCAAATTAAACATAACCGGAGTTACGTAACGTTGGCCGCAGGACATTGGTCGATTGGTCGTTTGGCCACTCGGTGTCAACGCATTTGTTTATTACAGTGTTTCCTAAACGACTCATCAACTTGGCCAGTTTTATGTTAACAACAGTTTCCCGTCGGAGTCATCCTGTACCAACACCTATTTATTAAGTGCTTGTAAATTGTAATACCGCTATGACTAATCCTATATTTCCTCCGCCTGATTGCATGCCACCGATTGAAATGATCGGAAATTATCCAGCCGTAATTCCTTAATGTGAAAATATTATTTTTCTCATCCTGCAGCGATTTTTACGAATTTCTCGTCTAGTATCAGTATCTAAACTGTTTCTTTGAGAAGTTGTCTGCAAATTATATATTTTGTTAAAGGATCCTTGTAAAGCCCTCCCAGGTACGGAAGCATGATATTTTTAGATAATCAGGTGATTAAAACCTGCAACACTCACAAATTAAACTTGTGAGTTTCAACCCCGAAACCTACAGATTTAAAGCTGAGTTTCACAATTAGACCACGGAGGAGCACAAAGGAAATTTATTTTACAACATGTATTACTACTTACAGTTTAAAATCCTACAAAGAAGTAACCAATCAACGAACTTGGCCACTTTATGTAGTAAAAGTGGAATATTATAAGTGCTATGTTTGAATTGTTTTTCTACAAAGACGTAAATATGAAAAAAAAATACATCCAAAAAAATCTCAGAACCTTTTTAGATGTACAGTTATAGATAGGATTTATAGATAAAGGGACGCCCTGTATTTCATGCTTTGAATTCAAAATTTTGGCCATTACATACATTGACTCACGCTTATTAATCTCAAA
Source organism: Bedellia somnulentella (assembly GCA_963576735.1). Taxonomy (NCBI): domain Eukaryota; kingdom Metazoa; phylum Arthropoda; class Insecta; order Lepidoptera; family Bedelliidae; genus Bedellia; species Bedellia somnulentella. The sequence continues at coordinate 10,604,304 of OY755172.1, read as the reverse complement.
AAAGGGTAGTCAGAGCTTCAGAATTAGAAATCTTAAAATGATTTTTGTAAATAAATTAATAAAAAAAAAGTTGGTGAGTGGTCCCCAGATGCATAGCCCAATAACAAAAAATACTTAAAAGCCCCAATATCTTAAGTCATATCATAAGACACCAGCGATACGAAATGGATCAGTGTTATTCCAAGCTATTGCTTACTGCATTTGAATAATTTTTTCTCAGTTAGTAGAGGTAACAAAACAATAAGCAAAAGTTCATAATAATTTATGCTTAAGAAAATAAATTATGAAAGTTCACATCTCTTAAGTATGTGTATTCGATATTTAGCATAGAGTACAATGATCTGTGTAGGAGGCAGCCATTCATGGACAAGGTGTGCGTATGTGCCTGCGAGGTGCCTATGAACATAATGCATGAGCAATTATTATACTATTCAATTAATTTAAAAACAAAGAAGAGGTTTCAAACAATATTCTTTAAATACAGTTGATGAGTCAAACTTTCGTGCCCACAGGACTACTAACATTGTAAATTATAATATTTTTTTCGTAATATATTGTAAATTTAGTTAATACATGGAATTTTCATTTTATGATTAGACATACTAGCAACAACCTCATTAATCCATCCCCTATAAGCCAGCAGATAATTCTTTGGTAACAAACCAAGCATAATTTATTTTTTAGGAAGGTAACGCAGCAACAGTTACTACGAGAAAAGTAATGAACTCAGAACGCTACACTATACAAAATCTACATTGCAATAAGAGAATGCCGAAGTTATGTCCGCGTTTGCACCTAAACCTGCAAGTTTCTGGAAAAACTATAAAATAAACACTTGCTGCCCGCTAATACGTCTAAAAGGTCACTTGTCCTAGGAAAGGGCTTCGACTGCCCTCGTCTCGAGCGGCCAGCCAAACAGTCGCAGTCGAGAGGCCGAGTTGACTAAGAGCTATGCAGCTGCAATAACACCACATTTACATTACACGCATTCACTTACTTCATTATTACCATTACATACCCTCCATATCATACGATACCAATTAGAGCCAGCAATGCTTAGTTGATGATGTGGCGAGAATGTGCTCACTCAATAAGATTTTTTGTTTAACTCGTCTATGATTTATACAAATATATGTGAGAACGTAAACGGTATGCGAGTAAGTAATGCAGTTAAAATGCTTTTATTGTAATTGAAGTCATGCTCTTTACTATTATGCTAGGAATAGTAAGTAAAAGATATTAAAGATGATTGTGATCATCCTGACTGTATAATTTGGACAGCTTCCCGGCTGTGTGGTACCAATTGTGTCTGCGTCCCGTATTCAAAATACCCGCGTGGGCGCCTGGCGGCTTTTTGTATGAAATATGATCGAGGCTATAAGAACGATAGAGTACTGGGCGAGATATGTAGTACATCTTTATACTTGTGAGCATTTAGAAGTGGTGGGCGTTAAGGTAGATATCAAAGCTGATTTTAGTCGTCATTATGGAGTTTCTTCTTTTGTGGACCTCCACTATTAACCCACGCTCAAGCAATATGGTGGCCATATTATGTCGATACTGCTGTTCAGTTGCATGGCACAAGTTACCTATATGCTCGACACATTTCCTATCTGACATGGCATACCTAATTATTACTATCAGCTTCCGTTTGCAAAAAGCTAAAATACCAATCTGATGGAGATTGATATTTGCTATTGTTAGTAGCTTATCCTAACACCTATCCTGTTTCAACTAGTCCTTATTCAATGGTTGCAATTAGCTCTATCATTCCCTTCCCTAACACCTATCCTGTTTCAACTAGTCCTTATTCAATGGTTGCAATTAGCTCTTTCATTCCCTTCACTTACCACTGTATCATTCGAATATTCAAATAAATATCTCAGAACAATAAAGCCAATTAAGTCAAGTCAAGTCCAATTATCAAATACAGCACCAACAAATTGGCTTAACAAAACGTACAGCTGACGGGCGCTGCATCAATTGAGTGCAATTAATACAACAAAAAAGTGTTACAGCGTCACACTGTGAGACTCATACTCATACGGTGTTTTTCGTTCAATGAAATGTTAGTTGCGATGAAGTAACGTAGAACTCGAACAGTTCCCACACGATGTAACCGACTCAGATAATTTTGTTGATGGTTGCCAGTTTGAAATTTTTATCCAGCTTTGGGAAAATATGAAGTTGAAAGCTGCACTCAAGCTTTACCACGGGTGAAATATAAGTACAGACATAATATCATAGAAATAATGTAAATGTATATTATACTATGCAACCTCATATCTCTGACCATATTTACTATTTTATATAAGTATTTAAGTCGAATACAAAAACGTCAAGGTACAAAGCAACATAGACATGTTTTCAAATAGTCATAAAGCAATTAGAGTGAGGGTTTAAAACCAAAAAGCACCATTCTAAGCGCGTGATAACTTGAGTGCAGATTTATAAAAATTGACTCAAATATCTGCAACCATACCTAGCAACCCTGCACAATGTATGTAACCAAGTCATATAGTTATGTTGGATACATCTATTGTTTGCTATGGAAACCCTACGACCTCAGCTGATTATTACCGCCAATGATACCACGCGATGTAACATTTACATAAACTCATACCTGTGCTCTGCTAATCATTGAAACTAGGACACTTTTTCTAGTCACATGTATACCATTGTTCTTTTAAATTAAAATGTTATAAAACTGATTTATAACAAATACTTTTCTTGGAATTATACTATGTACTCAAAGACTCAAAGAGTACGTAACAAACAGGGTAGTCAAGAGAGTTATCCATCTATACTAATATTATAAAGAGGAAAGGTTTGATTTTTTGTTTGTTTGTTTGAATTGAATAGGCTCCAAAACTACTGGACGGATTTGAAAAATTCTTTCACTGTTTTAATGCTACACTATTCCCGAGTGACATAGGCTATATTTCATTTTCAAAAAATTAGGGATCCTTACGTAAACTTCAAAAATTTAACCCAAGGTGTTAAAGAAATACCAAAAAAAATCCTTATATCGCGTGCGCTGCGAAAACTATTGACAATACAATAAAATTATGTACTACAATTTTATAGAACACATCATTATCTAAAAAAAATGCCCGGACAGCATGTCTCTAACTATTATAGTTATCTCACAACAAGCGTCATTATATAAAATTATTTAAAAATTAAATTAAAATCCTGCTTTAGAAAAGGCTCTTTATTTGTACCTATCTAATCCTTATAAAAAACGTATATATTATTTCAGACTACTTCAATACCCTTATATTACTTTTTGAATTATTCAATTCGAACATTCCATTCGAAAGTTATCTCGAATTAAAAAAATAGATAAAACTCCGCTCGATTAGCTATGCATAGTAAGTTGTTGCAGGCGTCACAAAGGGGTACGGGAGGCTGCTTATCAAAGAGTTAAAGCAAAATTTAATTGTAGCGACTATTATCACTGGCCCAGCAGCCGGTCAATTAGCTCATATACCGAGGATACCGATGATCCCAACTGATCTGCCAATTCCATTTAAACGGCTACAATTTCCGGTTAAAACATCTTTTGCTTTAACAATTAATAAGTCCCAAGGCCAAACCTTCAAGTTAGTAGGGATTGACCTGCGAAAGAATAGTTTTACTCACGGTCAACTGTACGTTGGCCTGTCGCGGGTGGGAGCTCCTGAACATCAATTTATTTTGCTGCCCCAAAATACAACAACGTCAAATATTGTTTACAGGGAAGCTCTAACTCTATAAATTGAATGGCTTTTGATGTAATTACTCATTATGAAAAATAAAAAAAATAAAAAAATATATCTAAATATAAATACAAAAAAATATAACATACATACATACATATACTCACGGCTATAAATCCCTAGAAGGGGTAGCCAGAGCTAAGGAATCAGAAATTCCTCAGCCACTTTTGGAAGTTGTGTGGGGAAAAGATGGTGAAATAAAGGTTGTTGGTGATGGGTCACCAACCGCATCGCCCAAAAATTCCTCAAAAGCCCCAAAACCGTTAGTCGCCTCTTACGTACACCCACCGGAAGAAATGGGGTAGTGCTATTCTAAGCCGACACTACACAGCAAAAAAATATAACATAGCTTAAAACTTAAAAAAAATATATTAAAATAATAATACATGTAATAAAATAAAAAACAAAATTTTAATGATAAATTCATGCCCGAGCGAAGCCGGGACGGGCTGCTAGTATACTAATATAACAAAGAGGTTGTAAGGTTAACATTGATTGTGAGGGCTAATCTTCAGAAATATATAACCGATCATGAATACTCTTTCACAATCAGAAAGCTACATTATTCAGGAGTGCTATAGGCTATATTATTATATCATCACGCTAGTTTTCATAAGAGGTGAACAGTAATTAGCCTCGTCCTATTACTTTCTTACGTTTTTTTTTTATTAGAGACAAATGAATTATTAATTTAAATATATTACACCTTAATATTAAGAAATTTCTCAAAACATTCTCAACTGTAATGTAATTCATGTTCAACACAAGCTCCAATGTATAAATGACGCAACAACCACAATTTCCTGGTCGCTAATAAGTGTGAAAATTATGGGGATTCTTCCTTATGAATCTACTCTATTTTATATAACATGTTGGAACCAGCGCGTTGGCAACGGATGAAAAGAAGATAATGATTGCGTACTTTCTCTATTGATTTAGTCTCTAGTGTGTGCCACAGGAAGCGTGCGTATACGCAACTAATTTCTTCTTGTGACATGAATACTTCACGTATAAACTACCGTTCACTTGTTGTTGCAACTATTCATAACATTTGTAAGACTTCGTCAAAACGCTTTAAGTATGTAGTACAGAGGTGCCTAAAACTGGTCCGATATACATACATATCATTACTGATAAATCATATATGATGTTTGATTAGTTACATAAGTTGAAGTCACGGGACAAAGATTAACAATCAATTGAGAGGCAATCCAACCTAAATTTATAAAGCTGCTTATAAATAAGGGTTGTTAGCTGTACAGAGAAATCTTTCTATATCATGTTGGGGCAATACTGTACAGTTGAAGTTGGTACTCAAAAATCAGGACACCAGTAATGTCCTGATGTATGAGTTATGATCCACTAAACATCTGCTGCCCTTTTAGTCACCATATTTATGAAATTTAGACACCGTCATCAAATCTTCTTAAAAATAAACTATTGATTCTATGTATGCACATATTTAAATTACGATCCTGAATTTGAATACAAGATTTTTCCAATCCAAACCGGTCGCTCCACTTCTATACAATTAATATTATATTTACCATCACAATAGGACGCCTGTAGAAATGTTATTACGATATCCTGCTCGAGGGACTTTTGATATTGAATTAAAATAAATGTTTAAGAGAACCGATTAGAGACGAATGAATAGACTTATTCAATAGGCATTCAAGTCGTGACGCCCTTATACGAATCCAGATTATATGCTACGTTTTTATGTTTATTTTATTCTGCTTTAATGTATTCTCAGTCATGTTTACATTGTTCTGAGTCATTCCGCTAGAGTAATCCTCAAATTTATTTCGGAAGGTATAATTGGTAAATGTATGCAAAGTCTAGCTTGATTGATCGGCCATCATGATTTTTTGGTACAGACTTCAATTCAGTATGATGTAATTCAATAACACTTATTTAAATAAGCTGTATAGGTACTTTTATGTCCATCATACCTCATTAAATAAATTTTTTCAAGACTGCTTTTGGTTCATACAAAAAATAATTAAACTGAATAACAAAACTGTGAAGTTTTCAAGATATGATAGAACTCGCATCATTCTTATTAAATTCGTAACCAATAAAGTAAATGTAGTTTTCCTACTCAACTTCCAAAAGTGGTGGACGAATTAATCCAAGGGTTTGGCTACTACTACTACTACATATTTCTAGCCCTGAGAATAGGTAATGGCTAATGAGTCTGTAGTTGAAAGTAGTCATAACTTAAGACCCTTAAATTCATTCATAAATATTTATCCAACTCGAATAATAAGTGTCGTGGAAAAATATTAGAAGATGCAGTAACTAGTACATAACCTACATATAGTTTAAGATTATTATGACGACATAACAGAAAAATGCAATTTTCACATGATTTACTAAACTACCATAAACCCCAACGCCCTGACATACACAATAAAAAATATTTAGCCTTCGGGGTGCTTTCTCCAAAGTATGTGAATCATGTTGTGTGCTTTATTCTTCAAGACTTTATACACGACATTTACTAAGGGATCTATGTTCGTGAAACAGTTACAGTTAATTACATATTCAAACAGCCGGCTACGTCGGATAAGCATCTTAATTGGGTTGTGCGACACCCTGCGAAGTTCCGAGCGAGTTTGGACCGGCGAGCTGTGACGTCACAAGATGGCCGCCGCTCCAGGAACCTCAGACCAGTCTAGCAAGTGACCTGCGCACTAGGGATTGCAATTGCTGGATCCAGCATACAGCAATCCAGCTGGATCCAGCGCCTTTTTAAACATGCTGGATCCAGCATACATCTTGATCCAGCGATGCGGATCCGCAAACGTATAAATTTCTATTGTTTAGTTTTGAGTTGCCGCCATTTTCAAATCGGTGCGGCAACGTTGCCGGTCTGTCGACACAGCACGTGCCTCATGAAAGGGAACGCTGCGCCCCTTTTCCCCAAAACCCGTTAAAATGACTTTTGAGCTAGAGCTTGAGATAGAACTTAAAAGAGAGAAGGAGAACTTTAATAAACAAAAGCTAAGTGGTCAATTAGATTACGAAAAGATCTTGAAAAAAGAAATGAGCGTTCATGAGAGCAAAGGAGTGCGAGGTGAACATTTATCAATGGTTTATGAGTATTTAATGAAATTAAAACAGACCAGTGTAGAGGCCGAAAGGGCATTCTCACCAGCCGGCTACATATGCAGTTTTGTGCGAAGCAGGTTGGGAGATAAGACTAAAGATAAAATTTGTTTTCTAAGGTCTTACTTTCAGAGAATTCAAAAAAAGAAGTAGTCTCTTATCGTCAGGTTTTAAGCTACTTAATTATTAAGTATTAACGAGCGGAGAGAAAATAATTCAAAGCTTTTTTTGTTTGATACAAAAATACTATTGAAAATTAAAATAGCCTTATTCTTACGGTTCTTTTCTAAAAGAATGTTAATTAAGTTAATTTTAAAAGATTTTTAAGAGAGAAAGATTGCTACTGATTAGCCGTCCTATTATTAAATATAAGCGTTATTAATAGAATAGTGCTTACTCAGAAACATTATCTTAAATGTTGTATGAATATAAGGTTATATGTTTCTTATATAATTTTATGATGATTAATTTGATCTATGCGACATGATAGTCCAGTGGGTAGAACACCCGCCCGAAAACAGAAGGGCGTGAGTTCCAATCCTGGGTCAGGCCTACACCTATTTGTCTTTTCTAAAGTCATATGTGTGGTTAATTTATCATAGTTGTTAACGGTGAGGGAAAACATCGTGAGGAAACCCACATGGCTGAATTGTACTTAGTCATGTGACAGTGTATTCGTACAAAACGGCGATAGGCCTGCCCCCTATCACGTGAGTACACTGTCTAAGCAAAACGTGGGTACCTTCTCTGGACACTCGATGGCGCTGCCATGTGAGTTCAGAAGTATTGGTACCTCTGCCAACCCGTTCGGGGACAAACGGCGTGAACGTTTATGTTATGTTATATGTAATTTGATCTCAAATTATTAAAAAACTAATGCAAATTAATATAAAATATTACCAAATGAGTGAAAGATTTCAAAGATTATCGTAAAAAGTACAAATTAATAAAAAACGTCTTAAAAATGTCGTCTTTTAATTTTCATTCCACGTTTTGCTGGATCCGCGCTGGATCCAGCTGGATTCAGGTCGATCCAGCAAAAAATCCGCTGGATTGAAAACGCCGCTGGATTGCAATCCCTACTGCGCACATTGCCAACCTACAGGTGTCACCTGACTGACCTAGCACGTGCTGTTTAGTTTAGAGTCTCGCAAACATTCCATTGTATGCTTGATAACATGTGCTATATTAATTAATTAAATATCATAGAAACACAGTGAGCAGTTGTCATTATGCAGACTTTGATAATTAAATATAAGTGTTTTTGAGAAATAAAAGTTCGCGTATTTTTTTTTTAATAAATTAATTGTACATTAAGTAGCATATGATAACTAAAGCATTATGCATGTGTAACCCGTCTAATGAATGCCGAAGTTTATTAAAGAACACAGTAATATTTTAGCTTGACACAATACATAATAAATTATATCAATAAATCTATGTTCCGAAATTCAGATAATAAATCACTTGTTGCCGATTCAAAATCCGTTGAGTATTTTAGAAGAATTGTGCAATACAGCTAACAACGACAAAAAAATATGATTTCAACAAAAAGAAAACAGACCAAACCATAATCGCTGATAGATAGTATCATTTCAAATTTAGACAGTCACAGTGTTTATATGATTCTTTGAGCATCATCATGAAATATTTATTATGGCTCTTCCTTTCAGAAGAAACATCAGAAGAGAACTATATTTTTTTCGAATAGACGATTACTTATGAAGAAAGCTGTGTAGTGTCGGCTTAGAATAGCACTACCCCATTTCTTCCGGTGGGTGTACGTAAATGTACGTACGTATTAGGGGTTTTTTTGGGCTATGCGGTTGGAGACCCACCACCAACAACCTTTATTTTACCATCTTTTCCCCATTCAATTTCCAAAAGTGGCTGAGGAATTTCTAATTCCTTAGCTCTGGTTACCCCGTCTAGGGATTTATAGCCGTGAGTATATGTATGTATGTTATGAAGAAAATTTTCCAACTCATGAGCTGCCTTACTTATATTATTAATAGCTACTAACTTTCTCAAAGTTTTGAGAGGAGAATCTATAGAAAACATAATTTCATCAGCAAAATATAATTTAAAGTAAACCAGGCGATTCAGAAAGAATGAATGAGAACATGATTAAAAGTATTACCATATGTTAAAAAAATATAATATATTGGGAAAACAAGTTTGTATTCAATATGCCTCTGATTCATTCCAGTTTAGCTTCGCTATCAACTTTAATTCATGTTTTATCAAAAATATATTTTTAACTAAATACGAGCCGATATATGCGATTTCATAATCCACAGAATCCAATGACTAGTTGTCATAATTTGTAATATTATTACGTCGTTTCAAAACTAGAGAATAACCACAACGTAATATACCAAACCACACATCAAGCTAAACGCCAAATATGCACTCACCTCTCACTAGCAAAGAGTATTTACTAATAAGTGCTTTATTTATAACTTTGAAAGCCTCACATGCGGTAGAATGTGCGTAGTGGTTCACAGTTTTAACGGACACCCCACAAATCCACTACGGACGAACTGTATACGGTATAGCGACTATTAAGCTCCATGATAGTGCAAATTGATAAAGCATTACCCTATTTCTATGAATGTGGCTAAAGAAAATGATGTGGAGTTACTTGTACAATTTTGTTGCGAGCCTATACGATTGTATCGGCGTTTGTAAATCAACAATATATAGCCGTTAAAAACAAAAATATCTAAACGCGGACAAGAAATTCTAGGCAATAAATGACCGTTTAATTGAATAGAAACAAATAATAATTTATACGTTAATGTAAACACCATATTGTATAAAGTATAAAATAAAATGAGCTGCTGCCAACTAGTGACGTGATCATGATATTTTGTACGAGCCCAAACGCAAATCTACGGGCGATCAGTTACTGAAACAAGGTCAATGACATGGCCCTAAGATTTGTGGTTGTGGAACATAAGTTGTAACTTGTAATAGGTAAGGCACTTTGAGAGTAAAACATATAATTTTTGGGGCCCACAAGTATTGAAGGCCGTTTACGGTGTCAGACAAATTTGTCTAACTACTTCGGGATTGTGTGTATTCTGCCATTCTGCCTCTGACGTTTTAAATGTTTACGAGGGGCATGCCAATAGAAGTTAGATACTCTTTTCTCATTTAATTGACACTGGCAAGCTATACAGCATCTTATAGGCTGGTTTTTTATTGATATATTTGAATATAGAACACACTTCTTTTATTTATTTTTTATTTGAATGAGCATCATTTTTCCGAGAATCTGGCGGGAATTCACTTGCAACAATGGAGCTCAAACACGTGATTTTCGCGCTATGATTTATTATGACTTTAAAAAAGGTTTAAAGCCTCAAGAATGTTTTGAACTTTTGGCTTTTACTTTTGGTGAGTCTGCTTGTTCCCGATTAACAGTATTCATTTGGTTTGCTGAATTTAAAAGAGGAAGGGGATGTCTCGAAGGTAAAGCGAAGACAGGACGGCCGCCAACCGCGGTCACGCAAGAAATCGTTCGTGCAGTCGAAAAACCTATTCGCGAAAACCGACGAATTACATATGTAGAGCTAGAGCGAGAACTAGGAATTGGATCAGCAGCAATGCAAACCATAATTCACGACCACCTTTCTCTCCGTAAACGTTATTCGAGATGGGTGCCGCACAAACTTACCGATGAGCAGAAAGACCGTCCGCGTCGGGTGGATTGGTGCCTATTCATGATAGATAAATTCAACGGCGAGAGAGGCGAGAAAAAAAAAGTATATGATATACTGACTGGTGACGAAACATGGCTATGTAACTATGATCCCGAATCAAAGCGACAGTCGACTGTGTGGTGCTTTGAAGAGGAGCCAACTCCAACGAAATGTCGCCGTGCATGAAGCACACAGAAACAAATGGTCGCCTCGTTTTTCTGCAAAACGGAAGAGAATGGAAGAATGAATGTGCTCCAACAGTAATATCGTGGTGTGACAAGCGACCGAAGTCAGGAATCCGGCACCTTCTCTGGCACCACGACAATGCGGCGCCGCACACGTCTGCCAGAACACTAGACTTTTTCAACTCGAAAAATTATCTAGTTTATTTTGGCATGCCCCTCGTATTTGATAACTGGCAGTAATAGTATGTATGATGCTGAAACAGACGGGTATTACATAGTGTCCTTATCTAACAATATTTGACATACAATTGCCATTTGATGATACTACTGTAGTAAAAAAAAAGAAAATGGTAATTTTCTTCTTTTTTCATCATTGTTAAAAAGCTTTTTTTAAAAGTGCGAAATAAGATACAATATACTGCATAAAATATTCATCCTAAACAGGCTAGTTCATAAAAAAAAGAATACCATGAGGTTAACCTTTATAGACGAGTCATTATGACATCATCATCAGAATCAGACAAATCCAATTCACAATTTAGTACAATCCAGTCTGTATATATTAAGTTCCAGTGAGAATTACAATTTGTATAAAAATTTTATGTTACCGTCACTAAGTATAGTATATAATTTAGGCTGTTACGGTCAGGTTATGGTGCATTCTCAAGAAGAAAACAAATCACTTTGGTTTCGACTCACGTCATACAAGGGAACGAGCACCAAAATTTTGCAATTGATGCATTTAATTTGATTTTAAATAGCGGTTGTAAATTTTGATTTTGTGGTCGAACAATCATTTTGGCTGCTATTTCATTTTCGCTTAAACAGTACATACATTGTAATCAAATGATGTCAATCTGTGTACTGTTGGCTTAGAATTTAACTCACGTACTAACTACTTAGGGTTGGGGGATTTTAACAAATGCTAAATCCTATAAATAAAACCCATCACTCCATCACCAAAGATCCTTTGTTTTACAATAATTTTCAATTTTAATCAATGTTTTATTTATAATAGCTATTTCCAAACAAACAAGGATACTCGAATCAATGCATGATGTGAGTGACTTGTACTTGCAATTCAAAGTGTCCCTTAGGTTAAGATTGATCCTTTAAGTATCTACCCAGCAATAATGTACAAATGCACAACCACAAACCAAACTAAGACCCAACATAGCCACTGTCGATAATCAAACCGTCACCTTTGACATACGCTTCTGCATTTCCACTTTCAGGGACCGAATGACCTTTGCTGACTACCCAGCGGAACCTTTGAAAGTTGGACATGAGATACAAGCCGGAACATTAAACCTTGTTACAAAAGCTTTTACGAGAATTGCTGTAACCTAATACGTACCTATTGGCAACGCTCGTATCAAATATAAATTTTCTGGATAAGAAATTAAATAGGCTTTTGTTCTATTATTCCCTGACCAAACAAAACTTTCAAGTCAGTTGTATTTGACAAATATTAGAACAAGTTGAGAAATTTTTGGTCAACCGAGATTCATTTGAGTTTTTTTTTCATTTAATATATAATATTTAAAATACATATAACATAATTTATGAAAAATACTAACGTAATGAACTGTATGTGGAAAATGAATATATGTACATACATTGTGCTTAAATAACGACAATTTTGAAAATTTTAAATTAAAAAAACTAACTAGGAACGCTCGTCATGTTGACAGGTTAAAATTGTAGATTAATATAGGTGCCACTACAAAAGTTACGAAACAATACACCAAATCTACATTAAACACTAACTTTTTTGTTCGTTTTAAATTAATGTTTTGAGAATATGTGAGTGAGAAAGCTGTAAAATATTCTAAATAATTTAATAAGTATCATTTCTATAGCTTTTTCTCCTATGAAATATGTAGAGCAAAAGCCCATAACCACTACTGATAGTGATAGACCCTAACTTCAGATGACCTGTGCAAAAGGTCAAATCATTAGCAACTATAGACATTGATTACACAATAGCAATAATATTAGAGAATGTTCGAAAACATCACGATCGATGTTACTGCATAGCTAACCAATTGTTTAAGTAAATGATGTTGAGCAATATTGCCTCACGCATTTTAAAAACTTGTTGAAAATAACAGTTTAACTATATACACCGTGCGTGAAAGATTTTTATTATCAATTCGTTTTGGATTTAGTATGGTGACTATGTTGCTAAGCGCTTCAATTATCTCACCCTATTTAAGGATGGTCAAGATAAAAGTGACCAAAAGGTCCACCACGCTGAACAAATGGGAAAACTTTAACATTTTTACATAAATCTACGCTTATTTTGTAGCTCAACTTTCGATACTCTTCTTATCCGTTTTCGTAGTATTCGGGTAAGATCGAGTTTTTTAGGCAAAAAAAGCTATATCTTTAATTGATTACATACATATACTCACGATATTAGTGTCCATTAGGGTAGGCAGAGACTATCGATCGCCACTTTGTACGAACCTGGTACACCTCCCTTGCTTCGTTTACAGCCATTAATACATGCTCTTTTATTTATCATATTTCAGACGCCCTCCCTTTTTGGGCACACTCTATTTCGTCCAAATGTGTCCTCTAAGGTCAACCTCTACCGATATTACCTTCCACATTCTTTAACTGATTGTAACAAATGAACGCTTCCACTTATACTGAACAAACATTTTTTCTTCAGATATATGCAAAAGTACCCAATGAATTACAGAAGCAAAACTATTGAAATAGGAGTTTTTAGATAATTTCGAACACGATATTAATTATTCATTCAAAGGATATGTACAATCTTCCTCTATAATATAATATTTTATCTTTCTTATCTATGTAAAAGTTGATTTAGAGGTTTATTTAAATAGTTGCAAAAATAACATTTTTAAACTTCAGAGCATAACGTAAATATCAGGTAAATAAATAAAATATACAAAGAATTGTAGCTTTGGATTTTTTATTAGGCGTAAACTTCATTCATGTTAAATAAGAGCAATGAATTAACGGGACATTAATCTATTTGACCAGTGTCATTGTTATGTTAACCTCTAGCGTGGATAGTAAATAATAGATAAGACTTCAAATATGGTGTGGCAATGACTAATAGCAAACATTAAAAACACAATTACTGTGTCAAAGATACAAAGAATTTATGGAAAGGTCATTGGCCATTTTTCCCGAACCGCACAAATAGTTTGTACGAAGTACGAACTCAACACGTTCCGTAATTTGAAATTTAATTGCAAAAACAATTTCGGCATAATTTAAAAAAGCATGTTACTGACATGACCGCAGTTTTTTCAAATTAATGCTTGCCTAATGATACCATGAAGGTAAGAAATCTCCGACGGAAATTAATAGTTTACAATGATTTTTTTAGTAATTTGCCATTACTAATTTGATAGATAGAAGTCATTTATTTTAAAGAAAATGCTACAATATTTTCCAGCCTAGTGAATTTAATTGAAATTATATTATTAATATTATATTATATTGATATTTATATAATGGTGATACCATCTAATAAGGCTATAGGAAAACTTTGAAAGGCATACAATTGTCTAGTTAAACATTTATAATGAAGACATAGAGTGTAGTATGGAGTTGATAAGCGTAAGCCTCAGATAGAACTAAACAGTTACATAGTCGTCCTAAGTTTAGGAGATTAGATAGCACATTTTTATAATGTTGTATAGCCTCATTTTTTGCTGTATTTGCTTTGTATGTAATTCCTGTATAAAGTAATTTACCTCCGCTAATAATTATCTTAGATGTGTTACATATTTGAAAAGATTCATTATACTATCTATGGAGTCCAAAGCTAAGCGTTACATGTCCAAAGTTTGTCACTCAAAGATGTGGAGGTTGTTATCGTTTACTAATAAATAAATAATAAATAAAGGAAAGAAAAATCTCGACACAGGTTTTCATGAACAAAAAGGTTTAAATTATGTTATCGTTTTTTCAACCTCCGCTCATTTTCTGCACAATGTCAACCATTTGTTCTATTTAAAGCCTCCAAATATTATTTAAGGTTAAAAATGGATTACGTATGTTATGTATCTTTTGTTTCTAAACCTCGTCCATGTTTAACTTACTCCATCCTATCTAAACAAACGAGCAGCGTGTGAATTTTGGTAGTACAATATTCAAATCAAATATGAGGCGTAATCACAGTATAATGGCAATTTAAATGCGTATAATTATAGTAAACTAAATAACCATACTATGACCCAGGGCCATTGCATTGGTTATGAAAGAATGCGACATTTGTGTAATTGGTGCTCAGTGCGAGACATTTTGATTTATGAGGATGAAATTATATCGGTTCATTTAAATATTTGAAAAAAGAAAAAAAACTTTAGGGCATAACGTAAATATTATGTAAATAAATAAAATATACAAAGAATTGGAGCTTTGGTTTTTTTTTAGGCGTAAACTTAATTATGTTAAAATCTTTGCATTGTTAGTACAATCTACGGACGACAGTTAAACGGTTCAAATAAGTCGTGAAGCAAAGTCCTCTCAAGAGGTCCTCAAAAAGGCAAGACCAAATAGAAAATGAATATTAAGTATATTTACCGACAAGCCGATAGTATGTCAAACAAGACTCACTTCCAAAATAACCGTTATCTAGTGATGCGGGGCTGTGTCGCCTTTGCATATCAATAACACTTTATCGATCTTTCTCACTGTTCCCACACACCGCCGCCGTATAAACATATGATTAAACATCACGGTTATCGGATACATGTGAAAATTATAATAAATAAAACATTCTTAGAAAACACGGGACTTGATTATTCCCCTACAGAATTTGCATGGCTTCGATCTCAAAAAAAGGAGGCCTAGCTCAAACGTTATTTTATCGTTACTCTGTCGGTTAGAATGAAATTAAAATATACCATATTATGTAATTGCCAAAGAAATGACTGTTCTATACCTCGCGATATCTAGTAAAAAGGTCGTTCGTGCTAGGTGGGCAGGAACAACAGATGTATATATTTACACAATGAATAGTAATGGGCTTTCTTTTTTTTATACTTGTAACATAAATAGTTTCCACAAATAGTTAGATATTTTGAAAGAAAAAGTCTTTATCGTAGTGGCATTGTTATGCGCCAGAACCCAGGCAGGATCCTCACAATCCTCAGTAAGATGTGATTCTGATTCAAAAGCAGATGTTTAGGTAAGGATTATACAAATATAATTAAATAATAACATATAATGTGTCAAGACGAACAATAAAATCAATCTTAGAGAGTGTTGAGTCAAATAACACAGGAAAATATAAACAATGTCTAAGATAACAGTCTAATGCTGACCTAAAAAACAATATTTTTATCTCGGTCAATTTATAAAGTAGTTGATAAAAAGACTGGCTGAAGACACAAAGACATGACATTTCTTTTCACAAAATGATTGACAAAGTGATGATTCCATAAGTTTTCTATAATAATAAAATACCATATCTGTAAGATATTAATTTTTCGTAGTTTATTGGTAACAAATATATACATATATTTTCTACTTTTAAATTTGATGTAGTAACTAAGCAAAATTTTCACACCATTCGAAAGCCTCATGTACCTACCCTTACACGAGTACGCATCGTATGGTACGGTGTAGTTAGCACTAGCATTCATTTAGAAAATAGTAGAAATTATATAACTAGTAATTTTTATACATACATATACATACATACATATTCTCACGCCGTTAGTTCCCATTAGGGTAGGCAGAGACTATCGATCAGGTCAGTAAATTGGTAAAAGAGATATATAAAGCCAATGTGGAAGGTAATGTTAGTAGAGGACGACCTCGGAGGACACATTTGGATCAAATAGAAAATGTGCTCAAAAAGGCAGGTGTCCGCAGTATGAAGAATAAAAGAGCATGTATGAAAAGATTGATGGATGTAAACGAAGCCAGATAGGTTTGCCAGGATCGTACAAAGTGGCAATCGATAGTCTCTGCCTAATTTTTATACAACACACATAATCCACTTTGTACGATCCTGGCAAGCGTCCCGAGCTTTATTTTATTTCATCAATATTTTCATACATGCCTTTTTATTTTTCATACTTCGGACAATCACCTTTTGAGCACGTTCTCTATTTTACCTAAAAATGTTCGCTATGGTCTTTAACTGACACAACCATCGAAACATAATTTAATTTAATCGATTACAACAACCAGATAATTTTAATCATTTTAAAATAAAATACAAACTTATAAAACGACATTTCTATGTAGTGTCGGAAAGGGCGACTTAGGGATTTAAGGCTTTTAAGGTGATTTCTGAACGCTGTGGCTACAGACCCATCTCTAACCATTCTTTGGCCGTATTTTTTTCCCCATACATCTTTGTCTAAGTATCTATAGTATTTCTAATTCTGAAGCCTTAGTTACGCTGCTTTTTGATATTTATAGTATAGTCTTAAGTCTAAGTAAATATGTATGTAATTAAAATGACATAGTTTCCTCCCACGTCAATGCACCGCTTCTGTGCAAACAAATTCCATACACACACTGCCACTCAAACATTTTCAAGCATAAAAGCAAACAACAGAAAACATGGGATCGTATTCGGGAAGAGTACGTGTGAGCCAAATATTGAACGTTTTATACTGACGAAAAATACCACTTTTTGTTTTGTAAATGCGAACATGTTGATAGAATGTGTCAGATTGAATTTCTTTACGAGCGGGGGAAGAAAGCAAGAGCGAGTAAAAGCGAAGGCGTCGAATGATGACAGAAATTAAACTTTCGATACATCTCAATCTTATGCGATAAATTGCACATTACATATAAAGTTTGTAAGTCTTTCATCACAATTAATCGTTGTGGCTTTCTGAGAGGATAATTCTAGTTTTGAATTATTGTGTGAAGTTGCCGTGGAATGTTGTGGCCGCAACCTGCTTTAATTAGGCTTTCTGCAGATTGTATTCGACTTGTAGTATTTATACCTGTTAAGATTATATTATACTCGTTTTTTGAGCAATTTTGTCTCGTGGTTTGCAATATTACTTCCCTTTTAGCTGACTTCCCCTCATTCGTCTTTGAGAAGCGAACGATTCTTTGACTACACTTACCTACTTGGGTTATTCAGCTGATGTATTAATTTACGTGACTAATAAATTAACAATTATTCCTAAAATCATTAAAAGTTTTAACCGCGGTTACTCATAATCTTATTCAATAATGTACCAAATTATGAAAATGTACCAAATTATGAAAATCGATAAACGTAGCGCTGAGTTCAGAGGAGACTAGCGTTTGGAAAAAATCATTATATGTTTCTTATTTCCAGTACCATCAATTAAAAACAGTATCATACAGAATATCTTATACTAGTTATATTATATGTCTGTAGCTGAAATAAGTCGTGTTATATGCTTGTGATGTATACAAATGTCAATTTCACCAAGTATGTACATTTTGGATAGTATAGTCATAGAAATACTTAGACGATCAGTCTGTATTCAAAAACGCCTAATACGCCTCTAGAATTAAAACGCTTTGAAATTAAAGCGGTTCTAAATTTATAATTATTTAACACAAACCCATCACAGAGCGCGCAGACATGTAAACGTTCAAATGACATATGTTGAACACATTAGCGCCAAATCAAATATGGAGGACTGAATCCAATCTGCAGTCAGTTCTCGAATAAGCTCTGCTTTGACTTTCAAATTAGGCAGCCCTTCCTGTTAGCAGGTATCTGAGGAGTGCAGGATGTTTGCGTGGCCGCGACCAGGTATGTTGTACGGACGCGTTCGGGAGAAAACGACTGCAATCGCGTCAGCCTTGGATTACTAATAAAGGAATGGGCTTGTGCAGCAACCTTTGATAAATGCTTACATACAATACAATCATAGTTTACAGACATCATACAATATGATTTGTAGAGAAGCTTTTAGTTTTCATTTGCTGGTAGTCTTGGTTGTATCACAATCAAAGGTTTTGAAGTTTTTCAAAACTGATTTTTGCTGCTTTCTTGTTGTTCGCTGAGTTTGATTATTAAAATATTTTAATGTTTAACTTTAAGGACACTTTAGCTCCAGGTTTTAGCAAAGTATCTTACAGATTATTAGATTACGAACCAATTTTTACTTTCTCAATTAACAATGTCTTTGCAATGCATGATTTATTGACAAGCGTAAGTTACCTCAACATAAATCTTTCTTCTAACTTACTCAATCTTATTTCTGTGATGTTTAAATTAAGTTGTTTAATTATAAAAACGTAGTGAAGGACGGCACCTCTCAATGCTATATAGTAATATCGTTACTCGCCGCAGGTCATTACCCCGCTCGCGGAGACTCGGTTTATTGGCAGTTCTTTAAAATATTGTATTCAGGCTCAGGCTCAGCCGAAACTAACAGAAGACTTTTTTAAGTAAAAAGTATGTATGTACTAACTTCGTTTTATTGAACATAAATACTTACATACATACGAGTGAAGGTAATATAAATGTGTTAAAAAGGAGAAAGCCTCAATTTCAGGATTTGACATTCCTTAGCCACAGAAGATAAATAGGGCTAAATAGGATAGTAAAATAAACGATAGTTAGTGATTGCCTAACTAAATTCCAGATACATCTCTTAAAAAGTACCAAAACTCTAAGTCGCCTCTTGCGATAGAAAGGGAAAAATGGTTACATACATACATACATATACTCACGGCTATAAATCCCTTAACGGCTACCCCGAGCTTTGGAATGAGAAATTCCTCAGCCACTTTTGGAAGTTGATTGGGGAAAAGATGGTAATAATAAATGTTTTTGGTGACGGGTCTCCAACCACATCGCCCAAAAATCACTTAAAAAGCCCCTATACCCTTAGTCGCCTCTTACGATCACCCACGGGTAGAAATGGGGTAGTGTTATTCTAAGCCGACACTACACAGCTAAAAATGGTTAATGCTAATAAATGACACAAAGCAAATCAAAATCAGACATCTATGTACATATCTATATTTAAAAAATCCCTAGGAAGGTGCTGACTCCAATCTTCCTCTCTTTTATTTTACTACTACTCTCTACTACTACTACTCTACCATAATAATTAGAGATGATCTTTCTTGATTTTCAGAAAAATATTTACCAATGAATTTAAACGACCGCATAATTTTTTTATATTAAAAATATTAATTTTATATACAATAATTCCATTAATATAAAAAAATAGAAAAGTTATTCTCTTTGTTAAGATTAAAATATACCACTACTCCATACAAGCGACTCGATAAAAATGTTCGTTAAACTAGCAGTTTAATAAAAATCTAACTCCAATTTCTAGTCAGTTAAAGATCTAGTTCTATTTGAGAAAGGAATTTTACTATCCCTTCTAGTTTCAATAATAATCACATTCTCAAGATCACATGCAAACAAAATATTTTTCAACTCACCATTTTATCTTCAAACAATTAAATCTCGTTTACGTCAAATGAGCATCAATCCAATACAACATTTTTCAACACTAATTAAGTTAGTGAGTCTAGTTCGTAAGATATATTCGAGTTTAACAGGTAATCATACTCAATGTTTAGCAAACATGAACAGTGTTGGCATCAATTTGTATCCACCAATCATATTACACTTAATCAATAGCAATTATACGTTGCGCATCAGAAGTAACATGCAAAAAATGTGCTCTTTAATAACATTACGATGAAGCTCAATGAAACGAAAAGTTTAAGTGTAGCATAAAAACTATAAATATGCATAACTATATGCTCCTCTAGATCTATAATAATGCATACATACATACATATACTCACAGCTATAAATACCTAAAAGGGGTAGACAGAGCTTCAGAGTCAGTAAATATTTCAGCCACTTTTGGAAGTTAAGTGGGGTAAAGATTTGTAAAATAAATGCGTTTGGTGATGGGTCTCCAGGTTTTTGGAGAACCGCATCGTCCAAAAATCACTTAAAAAGCTCTGATACCCTAAGTCGCCTCTTATCACCCACTGGAAGAAATGGGGTAGTGCTATTCTAAGCCTAAGACACTACATAGCAAAATAAAAAAAACTCGTACTGTTAGTTTTAGCCGGTAACAGTAAGCCCAGTAATTTATATATATTTTCTATCCTTAACTTTGTTTTAGCTAGAAAAAAAATGGTTACCTTGAGTAATATATAGGCAACTCCTCCTCCTGTACAAGATCTTTTAAAAAGCCAAGGAGCTGTAAGCCCTAAATTTTTATATAACATAAATTATAGAGCTCAGTACAGGCATCCAAAGTAAACCTAATCTATATCCACAGATAGGCCAGTCTACATCCATCGCATTAACATGCATGTGTGCAATGTTAAACAATCGACCTCTATCTCCGGCAATTAGAAACTTGCTACTCAATAACGGTAAACAAATAGTTCTAAACTGGTATTTCCTGCCAAACTTTTATTTATAAGCTGTATTTAGACATCTACTGTACATAAAATGATGGCCGCGGCTTTGATGAGATAAAGACAGAAAACAGCACCAAAGATTTAGGAACCATTATTGATTTGCGAAATTTCAATATCTTAAACTAACGGACCACTTCAGCTTTGTAAAGGTAGTGTTATTTTGCAAGATCCGAAGGTTTCATTATTTAATGAAATAAATAACAATTGACAGTACATTGTCTGTGTAGTGCCGGCTTAGAATAGCACTACCCCATTTCTTCCGGTGGGTGTACGTAAGAGGCGACTAACGGTATTGGGGCTTTTAAGGGATTTTTGGGCGATGCGGTTGGAGACCCATCACCAAAAACCTTTATTTCACCATCTTTTCCCCACGCTTCTCCAAAAGTGGTTGAGGAATTTTTAATTCCCTAGCTCTGGCTACCCCTTCATGGGATTTATAGCCGTGAGTATATGTTATGTTATGTTATGACAGTACATCTACTCATTAATTTCACATATAAGCCCAGTATATAATAGTTATTTATCTATATATTATATCGTTAATCCAATTCATTTAAATACTTGAATCCACATATAAACATCATTCTAATGATAAACAGTTTAGATACACTCACCTAAAGGTAATAAAATAACGGTATCAATTCAATGGGTTTATCGAACATATAAAACAACAATTGCAATAAAACACAATGCAATCTATAACAGTTTGCCAGTAGGTACCAAAGCGGGTGGTTCGCTTATCATGTTATTGCATTTATGACAGTGTTATTAGTGATTGATGTGTAGCAATTTTCTCCCAACCGTTATACGTTCATACTTTGACACACTAAAACTGCTCCACACATATTATACCTACCATAATGCACGTCTAACACATGTTAGCAATTTACAGTCGTCCGCTACACTTCTCCTGTGATTGAACGCTCTTTAAATATGTGCTCACTTATTTGTCACTTACCGGTTGCCGTATCAGGAAGCGCGTACAGGATGCCACAGAGATTCTTGACAACTGGTGAAGAACGGCACTGTGCAGTTTCTAAGTCGCCTGCTCCATTATCCATTTGCGTCGCCGGTTCAAACAGAGCTAGATCTAAACCTTCCATGTCACTGCGTGTCGATAACACATCTTCCTCGGTCGCATGCTCACAATAGTTCTCCGGCGAGTCCACTTGCTTGGGGCTCCTAGTACAT
This sequence comes from Bedellia somnulentella, assembly GCA_963576735.1. Lineage (NCBI taxonomy): Eukaryota > Metazoa > Arthropoda > Insecta > Lepidoptera > Bedelliidae > Bedellia > Bedellia somnulentella. The sequence continues at coordinate 10,581,939 of OY755172.1, read as the reverse complement.
GCACCGTCACTGTGTTGATCACAACAGCACGTGTCAGAGAAAGGCTCGAATTCTCTACAGTCGAACTCGCATCTTTCAAAACTGTCGCATGTGCAAGTTGATAATGCATCCGATTCTTCTGTTCCTCCTTCCACCATATACAAGTCGGCTGTCGTATCATCATTGCAACTGACATCTTTGTTAGAGCAGACGAAGAACACGCCATCCGTATGAGGCACTTTCTGTACGTGGAGTCTCACGCCCGGGTTCAAAACTTCGGCGGGAATGATTGGCTCATCCGGAATGGACTCTACATCGTCTAAATTATTCCGGCAATCCTCATAATTAGCAAAACTGGACGTGTCAGTTAAATTAGAAGAATGGTCGATCGAGTAATCATCATTGTAGATGTCTGTCACTTCTGGTTGGGTCGGCAAACGGCGGAACTGGGGATGGTGGGAGCGCGGTCCGAGGAAGATGGTGGTGTAGGGGCAGGTGTGGGGCGGGCGCGAGCGTCCGGCGCGGCGCGGGTAGCTGGAGACGAGGCCGGCCGCGGGCGCCGCCGCGTCGTCCAGGAACGCCTCGCTCGAGGACAGCACGTTATACCTCCAGTCTGGCATCGCGAGCCTCCTTCCGCATCACTGCGCAACCGCTCACAAAACACCTATTGTTGCTGTCATTTCGCGGTTAACACGGATTGTCAAATAATATTGCGTCACATAATCGTCACTTGAAACGAAACAATTGTCTTTTAAATTTCTGTTAGCTACCGTCTGTTCGTTGGAAATTCGTGATGTTTACTAGATTTTTATATAGTTTTCTAATTTCGATATACAGGAAAAGCTGTCAGGCGGTGAATGTAATGGTTAGCGGAATTTTAAGTAGTAACTTCGAGTAAGATTACAAAATTACCATACTGTAAGTAAACGTGCATAGTATTAAATGTAAGGTCAATGCCTCAAGAGTCGTGCCTAGAAACGGAATTGAAGTACTAACGAAATTATACGAGCTTACTTAAGAGAGAAAACTAAACCAATACCATGAAAACCAATAATTTTCTTACTTTACTCCGAGAAGATTGTTAGTTTTATTTAATGTGAATAACTATGATATCACTGTAATATTATTCATTCATTTTATGTATGAATAACATTACAATTATTATACATACATATATATGTAATACAAATATACATATATATTAGTAATATATTCATTACTTTTGGTTTTGGATTGCATTGTTACGAGGAGTTCCAGTGATATTTCATATACGGCGTTATGGATATAAACTATTAAAAGTTCGATATCACATACTCGAGCTTAATAGGAAAACAAGATGAACTCGTTTTTTTAAAATAATATATGAAATCATTATTTATCTTCCCCAGAGATACACTTTCATAAAAATTATAAAATAAATGAACGACTTTCTTAAAAAGAGCATAAAATGTTAAGAGGCTTCATATCACTTAGCACCAAAAATGTTTACAGTCGCCTTAAAAGAAATACATATTTTTATCACTTTCTTTCATATATTAATATTTATGATTTAGTTCAAAGATCATCTAGGGCCTAAGATACGGAAAATAAAAAAAGCTCACACTAAACTTTATGGAATTATTGTTTTGTAGAACTTTCAGAACCCCGTGATTGTTTTAGTAATAGTAATATAAATCGGTCTTAAACTTTAAAATTTACGATTGGTTTATTGGCTAGAAAAATTAAGATATTAATCATTTGTACTCCTCGAAATTTTAAATGGGACAGTATATAACATTTTTAAAATTTTTAAATAGAAATATGGAAATATAGATTATTTTCCACGTTCTTGAGTTCGTCCTCTGCAATTTAGAAAATACTTTATTCTTAAAAAGCATGAGCCCAGTAGATGATATATTTTTTTGGGATCTCAAAAAGTTCGAATATTTAGAGTAAATAAAAAGTATAAAAACGCTATGTAACATTACGATTTCAAATCCAAAAGGATATAGAAAAGATCCACAGTGCGTATATTCTAATCACTCCTAGTTATTCTCGTATCATAAAGGCCAAATCCTATATTAATCAAAAAGCCTTCCACTTTTCCAGTATCACATTATAAAAACAAACGATTTCAAAACCTTATTTCTAACACAACAGACGTAAACTGAAAACCAAATGTAAACAAAAAAAATCACTGAATAACAACCATTCGAATAAACTTGAACTGCACTCGTAAGTTTGTATATCGATTCGATGTTTCGATACTTGAACTCGTTCGCGCGATATGTGCGCTTGGAGGGTCGAGTAGCTAGAGACTGGTAGATGTTAATGTAAAGCTGCTGCCGCCGCCGCCACCGCATGATGGCCGGCACAGCTCAGCTGACCGGCTAGTTTAGATCTTTAGATCACAAGTCATTATATTCTCACTAATAATTGCTGCCTGATACTGGTAAAATAATGTGATAACTATTAATGTTTATAATGTTTTTATACAACTAGGACGTCGAGCCCTAGTTATCAAAAAAGTTATAACGATGCAAATTATACGCGGTTATATAACTATAAAACTGGGCCTTTCATTCAGTACACACATCACCTTTGTGTGGTATAATCATAGCTCGGCATTAAGACGAATTGATAAAAGGGAATGAATGACCGAGTGAGAAATAGTGTTATTCGTGAAAAGTGTGGTGTGAAAGATGATATTGTAAGAAAGATAGAAAAAGGAATGTTGAGATGGTTTGGGCACATAGAGAGGATGGATGATAGAAAATTGGTAAAAGGGATCTATAGAGCTAGTGTGGATGGTAATGTTAGTAGAGGACGACCACGGAGAACACACTTGGACCAAATTGAGAGTGTGCTCAAAAAGGCTGGCGTCCGAAGTATGAAGAATAAAAGAGCATGTATGAAAAGATTGATGGATGTAAACGAAGCTAGAGAGGTTTGTCAGGATCGTGCGAAGTGGCGATCAATAGTCTCTGCCTACCCCAATGGGAACTAATGGCGTGAGTATATGTATGTATGTATGTATGTATGATTGATTTGACAGTTCATTCAACGAGGAAGGTTGTACGCTATATATCATCAGGCTAAGTTAAGTGTGCTATGTATGACTGTATAAAACCTAGATATTTGAAAAATTACAGTACCCATGCGAAGCTAGGGCGGTCATCTTAATATTTATTGATTTAGACTCAATTCAACAATAGATGCTAAAATGAAGCCCTAGTAGTTAACATAGTAACTTGTAATAGTAGTTAATATAGTAGCAAACTATTTAGAACGATACGCTTTTTTTACTATTTAAATATTTGTAAATAATTGATTATTTTATATCAGTCAACTATAGGGCTATGTTTGCATTAAGTGGTTGCATGGCCAACTTTTTTGAAGTTCGACTGAGATTGATTTGTGTGCGATTTATGTGGAATCGAATTACTCAATTTCTACATCGGTTTGCACCTGAACTTCCAAAGTCGTTCAGGAATTATGGGTTCCGATCTCTGAAGAAATATCAACTAAACAAGTTCAAATCCCGAATCGGGCATACAAATGTCTCTGTATATGTCCTAAAGTCTATATGTCTGGTCCAAGATACATGGCTGGGCTATTTAGTCCTGTGACTGCTTATCCGTACAAATCAGCAATAGGCTAGCCGCCTGTTGTGCGAGTACAAAAATCAAAAATTAAGAAAGTGGGTATTATGACTACCAGGCAATTTTTTATGACAATTAGTGAAACACTGTGTGCATGTTTTTGAAATATGTATGTATCGCCCAAAAAACACTTAAGAAGCCCCAATACCCATAGTTGCCTCCTACGAACACCAACAATAATAAATGGGGTATTGCTATTTTAAGCCAACAGTACACAAAGTAAGAAGTAATTTAACATTGTTTTGTATTAAATTTTTACTAAAATCGATGAAATTGTACCTAAGAAACTTTCGCCGCTCTTGTAGTTGATTCACTGTATTTATTTTAGCCTAAAACTATTTATTTAAGCTAGATAGCTACATATACGTCGCATACTAGCGCCATCTGTGTTTATAACTCGGTACTAGTTAGTTAAACACAAGTTAACAATGGAAGATAAGACATGTTCACTCAAATGTTTGAACTATACATTTAAATACAGCGTATTATAGTAGTTCTGCTACTTGACACAAGGTGGCAGCTAAGTAACAGTTTGTTGGTTCTTTGAAACGCTTGTCTTGATTCAATGTACCAAGGATTCAGAATCTGTGGTAGCTTAAAAAAATAAGATATTTAATAAATACTCTAAGTGCCACGGATCTTTTTCTATGTTTGCAAATAAATTGCTTAGCTTATAGTCCTCAAATATGTGTTCTCAGAATTAAAACTAAACGTGTCGCCGCCAGCTTAGTGTCAGTTCGCTTTTTTTATGTATAAAAATCTATGAACTAAAACCTGAATTCAAAAGGACGCATTAAAATAATAAAGCAATTTAGATAACAATAAAAAAATGCACGCAGGTTTAAATCTGATTTCCTTATTTGTTTTGTCCTTCTTCTACTATTACTACTACTCAACCCAACGTTCTTCTCGCAATCCGTAATATCTCCGAAGGTATGGCAGAAATTTTCCCTTTCATACATCTGAACATCATGTATTTTATTTGGTGATTGGAGCACCCACGCATTGTTTGGCACTTGATAGGGGGCAGGCCTGTCGCCACGAATACATTGTCGTATAACTAAGTTAAGACAATTAAAAAGTTACATATAAACTATACAACCCTATTTCAGCCCCTTAAGGAGTTCCTGAAATTCTCGTCTAAGTGCTAATTTACATAATAAAAGGAACCCTTGCCCTCGACTTCCAGCAGTCAATTTTGTCAATGAAAGCCTGTGTAAGTGTCAGGAAACGTCATGATGCCATTGTATGTTATGTTATGTATGACTCATTTGGGCCGCAGCGTAGCTCACCTTGTGCACAGATTTGCTTTATGTAAGATTAGGTGTGGCACCCGGTTTCGCCTGTTTAACCTTTTGAATAAAGATCACAGGGGAAAACGATTGATTTTAAAAAACACATTAAGGAGGAAACTAGACTCAAACGTCGCGGTAAGAAGATAGTTTCTATGATATTAGGGTTTACACATAAGGCATTCCCTAGTTTCCCTACCGTCATTAAACTCTATTAAGAAAATATAAAGCTATTGAAACAGAACTCTGAACTTTTGAGATCAAACAACGAGCTTGGCATATTAAGGTTGCATACAACATACATACATATACTCACGGCTATAAATCCCTTGAAGGGGTAGCCAGAGCTAGAGGATTAGAAATTCCTCAGCCACTTTTGGAAGTTGCGTGGGGAAAAGATGATGAAATAGAGGTTTTTGGTCTCCAACCACATCGCCCAAAAATCCCTTAAAAGCCCGAATACCGTTAGTCACCTCTTACGTACACCCACCGGAAGAATAGTGCATACAAGAATAGTATTGTGAGAAAAATCATAATGTATCTGCAAGGCATTAAATATAATGGTAATCGAAACATAACGTTATTGAAACAAAGCTAAACCTCGTCAAGGATTTCGGAACGATAATTACGGTGAGCTGAATTTCCACGGGCAATGACAAATGGTGTATTGAAGTTGGTATGCAGATGTGGCCGTGGAGGTGGGCAGGCTAGCGTCATCCTCCTTGGAACACCCATCCGGTTAGCCTCGCTAACAAAAGAAACAGTTACAAATATTTATTTGATATTTGCATACTCATGTTTTGATTCAAAACCGGTCGGATATGTAATAATACTTAAATGAATTCTAACGGCTAGTATTCCCTTGTGGCGTAGCCTGAGTTCAAGAATTAACAACTCCTCAGCCACTTTGTGAAACAATGGTGATGAGTTTACAGTCGCCTCTTTCTCAGTCACTTTAAGGGGATATACTCGTAAATTTGAGCAATGACTTGTTTGATTAACGTTGGTTTATTAGTAGTTTAATTTTATATCTATTACATTTTATGATAGCCCAAAAACTAGATAAAGCCAGAGTACTTAGCATATTGAATGTGGGTATAAGTAATTTCGTCTTTTCCTATTTCCTACCACAGGTGGAAGGAAGTCAAACGATGCTTGCAGGCTACTAAAAGTATTGACTACTGAAAATCAAATGTTTTTATCGCGCGATCTTCTCTCAAGATACTCGATTATACAAGTGACATTATATGGCTTATTCCGTTTATCCACCCTAAAACAGCCACCCTAAGGCGGATATTCGGAAACGCGTGCCCTTCTGTCCACCCTGAACGGGGTGGATTTCCGTAACGCATATACTATGTTTCTTCCGATTTTCTACCCTGTCTACGTACAGTCATTTACAGAAAAACGACCCTAAATTTCAATTTGTCACTTTTTTGTTAGGAGTTTCTTTCTTGTTATAGTTTCATTTGTCACGTCGGTTATTTTAAATGGTTTTCACCCAAATACTACATACCAACCCTATAGGTAACAATAAATATTAATTTAAAACTTCCCACCAATTTATTTTTATTTAAACAGTTAGTAAGAAAGTAGGTATGTTTATCTAAGTATTTTAATGTTCACGTTGTTTCCTGGACCCATTTTGTGTTGTGTATGTTTCTGTAAATGACTGTATTTGGGGTAAAAAATCGGAAGAAACATTTTATTATGAATTTTATTATCCACCCCGTTCAGGGTGTCTAGAAGGACATGCGTTTCCGAATATCCGACTTAGGGAGGCTGTTTTGGGGTGGATAAACGGAATAAGCCGATTATATATATTTTTATTACCATATGTTGCATATTTTTGCTTTGTTAACTATAAATCATATGACCTACAAAATACCACACATTGCTTTAAGTATCAATTGTTACACCAACGCTCGTATCATAAATGCTGACATTTTATTTGAAAGAATTAATATGATTATTGCCACTGTTGAGTTATTTCGTAATCAAGATGACATATCCAAACTAAGGTGAAGCACAAGTGAAAAATTTAATGGGTCAAGGTCAACCACTTTCGTTTGAAGTGTCACTTTAGTATATAGTGTTTAGTTTGCAAGTCACGCTAGCTCCGCCATTCACCACAATACCAAATACACAACCTATGATTCGTCAGTCAGGTTATACATGTGAAATAGATAGATAATTTCTTTATTTATATTATTATTAATCACATACAGATACAGCACATTAAAACACATACAGCAATAAATGTAAAACAAAATAACAGGGAAAAAATTTGGGAAAATATAAATAAAAAACAAATTTCAAATAGCAGACATGGTGGTATATGAATAGGCAATGGCTCAGTAGCCAAAGAATAATTTGATAGAAAACGCACTTTAGGATATTTTCTAAAAATAATTCACTACCTAGAGGATGACTTACAAAAATTTGGCAGTGAGAGTGATTTTAAGATCGGTCCGGCCGCAGCCTTTTCAGAGTATACCCGGGACAAACATACAGAAAACCATTGTTTTAAATAAAAAATGCCGTTTAAGTATTTATACACCTACACCCATACGCATTTAGTTACTAGCGGATATTTTAATTACACAAACAATATATTATTATTTTTTTGAGTAAAGAGTTATAAATTTATTTATTTTTTATATTTATATGTGCCCATAGATACCTATTATTATCGGCATGACCAATGATTCACGCTGCATTTTATATTATATAAACAAATTTTAATTAACCTATTTCAATTCAATACATTCCAAACCCACAACCACAACACAGCTGTGATTTACTAGATAATGGCAAGAAATATAGTATTTTCCTCATATTGTTCTAACTACTTAAAATCTTAGAGTTTTTAAGTCTATATTTTAAAAAAAAGTTGTCCTGCCGCCTTTTTAAAAACATAAAGTTATGTTATAGAATCAACTCAAGACTTCTCAACATAAACAAAAACGTTTTATTTCATCCTGAACTTTTTTATTCCGCTTTCACACCCAAATGATATAAACGGAAAGCAGAAAGTTATGGAGATAAGACTACGTTGACCCCGGGTTATTTGCGTTCGCGTAATGGCATTAAGTTTGTATAAAGTATGTACAACTTTCAATATCCGTGTCAACAATACTATACCGACACTCGCACATGGTTGAGGTAAAGCCGCGATCATATTTATGCAAGACATCCAAACAAACGATGGATCCAAATTGGACCATTGCATTGGAATATTTCAATCGAATTTCATACAAAATGGCTTCCAATTAAACGTTAAAAGTATTTACACTATCCTAAAAAATCTAATTAAACCGTCAAACGTCACTTAAATTTAGTTATCTTGGATAATGTAAACCCATAATCCAGCATAGTGCGTGAGGCACACGATGACAGTGAGTCGCGAGTTCGAGACGGTAAGTGGAAGGGGCTAGGTGACCAACATTCATATCATGCCTAGCACACTTCACACTACATAATCATAATACAAAACACGACCAACCGTTGCGAAAATATAACATTCTTTCGAAACCTTGCCTACTAATTATACTTTATAGATTTTTGTAACGCGGTTACTTCACTGATTGGACTAACAAAATTGTTGTGAATATTCGTTAGTAGCTTTTGATTTGGTTTCTCGTGCTTCATTATTTATTTGTCTCTGATCATAAGGCCATCTATTCTTTCAATTTTCAGTTCTTACTAGGGTAGACTGAGAAAATCATTTTTTATGTTTCTAAATCCAGTCAAATCTGACTGAGAAATGTATTCTTCATCGTTGGAGGTGATTCCACTACTTTGATGCAGCAACTTTGGAAGGCATATATATCAATGGATATTCATACTTTTAATATCCTTAATTCAACTATTATACAACGCTATGAAAGCTGTAACTATTTATTTTTTACATTAGAGTAATACGAGAAAGTAGATAACATATCCCTATTCTTTTAGTGGTGTTTTAAGATTCGAGCTATGCAATTAGCCATCCAAACTCTATACTACAGTTCTATAAATAACATACAGTCGGGAAGTGATATCTTCCGTGGGAAGATGTAAGAATATTTGAGGATTTAATCACACCGCAAAATATTCATTTTCGGTATATATTTGATGTCATCGAATAAATCCTATTTATAACAAATCATCACAAACATGGGAATCTACATTGCAATGTATTTATGTTACCTAAAAATGTGCGTTTTTCAAGTAAAATTATCTACAGGATATTTTGTGCTGAGCCATACGAATCTATTCCTTAATAAGTAACCTTTTACCAATGTCATGACGATGTAGTTACTATGTGGGACAAGGCTGTTTCACGACATGTTTTATTAGATCATACTAGCTGACCCGACCTGACCCAGCTTTTAATACAAGTCATAGCGGAAAAGTAAGGCAATTATCTAATTGATTTTAAACGAAGGTATTGTTGTAGATATGCTTGTTGTTATTTAATAGCTAGCATAGCCAATAGTTTACGTTACAATGTTACAGTATTTTTTGGTAACCATTATGTTTGGATTTAACGATTCTGATGTATAACTGAAAAGCACTACATAGCATTATATTATCTGTAAGCAACTAATTGGCCAATGAAAACGGTGGATTAACATTACATGTATCGCATCATTTGAAATCATCTTATTTATGTACACTCATAGACTTTGAATAGCACGATCCTATGTCTATTCGCGAGATTCGTACGAGGCGACTAAGGGTGTGGGACCTTTGAAGTGACTGATCAGCCAAAAGGCTGAAGTCCAATCAACTTCCGAAAACTGGTTATCGAATTATAAACACACTTTGCTGTGTAGTGTCGGCTTAGAATAGCACTACCCCATTTCTTCCGGTGGGTGTACGTAAGAGGCGACTAACGGTATTGGGGCTATTAAGGGATTTTTGGGCGATGCGGTTGGAGACCCATCACCAACAACCTTTATTTTTACCATCTTTTCCCCACTCTACTTTCCAAAAGTGGCCGAGGAACTTCTAGTTCCTCAGCTCTGGCTACCCCTTGTGGGGATTTACAGCCGTGAGTATATGTATGTATGTATGTAAACACACAGACTCTGGCTACTTCCTAGGATTTATAGCCGTGCGTATAGGTTATTTATACACAAGGTATACGTGTGCATACAAAAAAATTATCATATTGCAAACAACCTTGCGTATGTTAAGTCGTTTAACACAGTTTCATTTTAATAAACCTACCGTGGGTTTATTATCAGCTTGCTTCCACAGTCATGGCGAAATCAGCAGATTAAGTAACAAAACAGATTAAAACCAAGTCTGAACGAGATTACTTGGCAAGTAAAGTCTATAGTTTATGCGATTACTATGTGATTTTAATATCCTAATATCATGTCTTTATTATATGAAGGGATACTTCAATTTCAAAAGCTTATATTAGGCCACTATATAAAAGAAAAACAGGTAGCGACAAAAGTGGGCATTGCGATGAAATGCTTGTTCTTACACCCTTCAGTTATTTAACTCGTCCATTAAATTATAACCTTATTGGTGAACAAATACATGCGTTGCTACTTGTAACTGAAGTAAGAATGTGTAATGGTACTAATAATACAAGCACTAGCAGGTAAAACAAGATCAAATTATATAGTTGAGCCATTGTTCTGAGCGATGTTATTTATCACCATCAGCGTACTTCTACAGATTGCATCTAAACATTTAGATCATGATCGCGCATTGTCATGTAGCCCAAATCATTAACTAAATTATCATTAATTATTATAATTTCGACACAGGCGGGAATCGAACCCGCGACCTCGGGTATACGCCCCGACGAATTTTTCTTTCCTTTATTTATTCTTTATTTATTAGTAATAATCCTCACATGAGGTTTTCATGAACAAAAAGATTTAAATTATTTAAGTAGTTAGTTATAGGTGGTTAGATTAAATTCAATACATAAAAAGTTTAAATTAGTGTTTAAAAAACGTTTTATTGCTGTAACCAATCTGGCAAGTGTAAGTTACAGTTTAAAATTCGACGATGGATCAAACCGAAAATTAATATTCTTGTTTTTATTTATGCGCATGGTCCAGTCAGGCCAGCTTTTTCACTTTTCGGCATTTACTTTCCGTATCTCTTCTTGTTCGTGATCTACTGTGACGCAACTTTTAATACAGAAAACCTTTCACTATACCTTACTACCAATATTAAATAATTATAGGTTTTAATGGTGTGTGATCAATTACATAATTGTTATTCAATCAAATTGTCAAAACATTCAACAGATATACAATTACGAGAGCAGAAATTTAACTTAATCGGTGGCGCTTTAATTAAATTGACGCTGCGTAATTCTGTTGGTTTTTGTCATAAACTCAACAATTAAATGTGTATAAAAACAAACAGTTTCCTTAGCAGCTTAGAAAAATAGTAGCCGGAAAATATTCCCGATGAACTTTTGCTATGCCTAAGAAAATTATGTTCAAAATGCTATATTGGTCTGACTTGAACTTATATGACTCTTTGATTTATTGAAACGATCGCCCATGAGTGCATAATTGTACATTTCGTTTTCATTGTCACGGAATAGGTGTGTAGTGTCGGCTTAGAATGGCATTACCCCATTTCTTCCAGTGGGTGTACGTAAGAGGTGACTAACGGTATTGGGACTTTTAAGTGATTTTGGGCGATGCCCTGCCGATGACCCATCACCAACCTTTATTTTACGATCTTTTCCTTGCTAAACTTTCCAAAAGTTGCTAAGGAATTTCTAATGCCTGAGCTCTGGATACCCCTTCTAGGGATTTATAGCCGTGACTATATGTACGTATGTATGTATGTAACGGAATCTTATAAGGTTCTATATATTATTAATAGGAGCGGATGATGATCCGATCACTGGTAAACTATTAATTACGAAATACCCAAAATTATATGAAAAGTTGACCAATTTTGTTCCGCACATTTTCTTCGAAACTTTAGTAAGCAAGTGATTATCACTTCTATCTGATTAAAGCCCAATGGCCTAGTACTATCGTACACGATTGGGAAGGTACAGGTTTTGTTGCTCACAGCCCATACATGTCTCCACCAAGGAGCTCGAGCCTACCCTATATAGGATGATTTTGGCCATAGTCCACCACGCTGGCCAATTGCGGGTTGGCAGACTAACGACTACCGTAATAGTAGCCGGGACCGACGGCTTAACGTGCCCTCCGAAGCATGGAATCATCTTAATTTTCGGATGATCAGGTGATTCAAGCCTGCAATATCCTTCCAATCTGGGTTAAATCACACAAATTAAATTTGTAAGGTTAACACTAATTTAAACTTTTTATGTATTGAATTTAATCCAACCACCTATAACTAACTACTTAAATAATTTAAATCTTTTTGTTCATGAAAACCTCATGTGGGGATTATTACTAATAAATAAAGAATAAATAAAGGAAAGAAAAATTTCGACACAGGCGGGAATCGAACCCGCGACCTCGGGTATACGCCCCCGCCGCTTTGCCAATTGAGCTACCGTGTCAAAGGCTGCATCAGGTCCCCACATGAGGTTTTCATGAACAAAAACATTCAAAATATGTAAATATAAGTGTTTTTGTATCCTTTAGAGGAACTCTTATTAAAACACCAACAGATGGTCACCCTACTTTAAACGAGACACAGTTAGGTAGTTAGCCATCCTTTTTCAGGACACTTTAGGTCGCCAGCGCGCTTTCCTGTTTAAATAATACTTCCATGATAGAAACACATAGATTGACAGTAAGTGACAAACATAGCATAAACGTCAACAAAGGCAGGACCTCTCACTGACACGATAACAGCCTACAGATCCACAATCTTTTCTTGGCCGGCGGCGACTACTGGTATACTGTCGCCATTTTGAAATTTCGGCCTGTCATTGTCAGTTAGTTCTTAACTAAATAAAAATTATAGGGTGACCTACATATACAATAAATGATCACTTTCATTAATATTTTTTGTAGTGGAAACTTTTTTTCAAAGACAATTATGTTTATGATGTATCTTTGCTTATTGATAAACGCTTTTATTTCCAGTATTCAATACAAAAATTTATGAAAATTATTATTTATTTTGTTAAATTTTATCTAAGTAGGCTAACACCGTCCGAAAAGTTGTGCGCACATCTATAGTCATGCGGTGCGGGTTCTTAAGTCATAACTGTCTGACACATGGTGCTGCTGAGCGCCTCGGTCAGCGGGCTGCGTTCGCTGCTCTCTATCTGTGAGGAATATGCAGCCTCCCACGGGCTAAAGTACAACCCGGGCAAGAGCCAATGCATGGTGTTTGGGGCCAGGGGTGTCTGCAGAAGTACTGTACTGCCGATAAAATTAAATGGTATCGAACTAACACAAGTGTCGCAGGTCAAATATCTCGGTCACGTAGTCACCTCTGACCTCAGGGACGATGCGGACATTGAAAGGGAACGGCGAGCGTTGTCTGTACGCGCGAACATGATTGTGAGGAGGTTTTCTCGGTGCTCCATTGCTGTAAAACTTACCCTGTTTCGAGCCTACTGTACAGCTTTTTATACGTGCAGTCTCTGGCAGTCCTATACGCAAAAACAATACAACATGTTGCGCGTGCAGTACAACAACGCGTTTCGAAGGCTTGTGGGGCTGCCCCGCTTCTGCAATGCGTCGGGAATGTTCGCGGACGCGAGGGTTGATTGCTTCTTCGCTATCATGCGTAAGAGGTATGCTTCGATGCGCGACAGGGCTAGCTCCAACAGCGTCTTTACTATGATAGCTGCCAGGGTGGACTCGCCTTACTTACTCCGCGTGTCCGAACTGCATGCTCACGCTGTGCGACATTGTATATAGATTGTATATAAATTATAAATAAGAACTAACCCTAGCATTAAGCCTTTCTACTAACAACATTGAGTCTTAGTTACTTGTTTAATGAATTTTAATAAATAATAAATAAATATATATAAAAATACAATATATAATTAACAGCAATAAAAAAGTGTCCATAAATTCACTTACCCAGCAAAATGAATGACCCAAACGATATTTGATGTTTAGAATTATTTTTTCTGTGCCACTTTTTTAGGGGATCTATGTGTGAATATGAAATGTAAAAGACAGTACACGACAAGGTAAGCCTCTGATTTACAGGATTAAAAAAATGATTTCATGTAGTTACCCACTTATTTACTCTGAGTGTCACAAGTAACAAATCCTTGAGTATAAAATAATGAGTTTGCAGAGAAGTACAATTGGCAGTGTTATCGCTAAAAGCGATCTCTTCTAGACAACATTTGGGAGGTGAGATAAGCAACACAGTCATTCGGGTAGACATACCAGAGAAGGGCAAAAATAAATAAATATAATTAGCTTACATTAAAACGAACTTGTTTACTTACAATAATAGTTATTACATACATACATACATATATTCACGGCTGTAAATCCCTAGAAGGGGCAGCCAGAGCTAAGGAATTAGAAACTCCTCAGCCACTTTTGGAAAGTTGAGTGGGGTAAAGATGGTAAAATAAAGGTTATTGGTGATGGGTCTCTAACCGCATCGCCCAAAAATCTCTTAAAGCCACAATACCGTTAGTCGCCTCTTACGTACACCCACCGGCAGAAGTGGGGTAGTGCTATTCTAAGCCGACACTACATAGCAACTAATTTATTAATGAAATGAATATTATATTATTTGTTTTATTAAGACATTTCAATACTGGACTACATAAATTAGCCTGTATGATGTAAAATTATTTCCCTTATAATGGTTAATTTTTATTTACTGGCAATACTAATATCGATGACAGCGACGCCCTTACCGGCCAAGATAAGATTGTGGATCTGTACAATGGTTTTCGCATAAAACATGAAAAAAATATGATTTATTTTCGTTAATTCTGGTATTTAAGTCTTAACTTTGGTGATTTTTTGATAAAGTTATTAATATTTAACAGCACAGAAGCTAAATCAAATACATATTCTTTGGCAAACATAAAACTTTTAGCCATTTATGTCCAAATTAAGATTGTAATAATTACCAGTCTATATGCTTATTATAGATCTTAAACCAAAGTTTTAAATGCAAATATATGATAAAAATATCTTCTGTCATCATAATATTACAATTACTGTTAAGTTTACAATTTGGCAAAATTAACAAATACGTATAATATGAATTTTAATAGGGTTAGTATGGAATCAGCGATACTAATGTCACGCTCACACACTCATTTACGCACACCGTTGTACTTTTTTTTGGTCTCGCCTGTCGACTTTGTATTGCCAATCTATATATACGTAAGTATAGCACAATAAATCTGTGAATATTTGATAAATACATGAAGTGTATTATATGCAATGACAGTATCATTTTTGTAAATTGCCAAATATTTTATTCAAATGTGTCTCTTGCAACAAGACTGTAAAGTTGCTTTTCGAAGATTTATATATATTTTGTATACCTACTCATTTTGTAAAAGGAAAATTCATAACATCAGTACGATTACATTTAAACCGTATGTCTAGTGCTTTAAGGTATATTTTCCTTAAATGTTCAGATATTTATGATCACCCTGTCTGTTCGGATAACTTTGACGAGTTGTGCTTTCAGATATTATTGTGTCGTTGTGTGTTCAAATTTAATTGAAAACCGACTGCTCATATATTTGTGGCGTATTGGATGTTCAGATCATATTGACCTTATTTACCGTAAAGAATTTATTGAAATTTATTGCTGCTCAGAAGTATTTGAGTACCTCGGCCGCTCCGATATATCTGATGGCGACTGTACGATTACAGTCATAATGCAGGCTACAAACACGACTTGGCTTATGCCAACAAAAACGTCAGTGATACATTCGATTACATAGATTTCATTTCAACATACAAATGTAAAAAAAATACATTATTGAAAAATGATGCCTTAATATCTACTTTCCTAACGTAGCCTGCTCAAAATAAATAAACATGTTTAAAATTATTTTGAAATCTTTAATTACTGTAACACAGGATAAAAACATCATACATACATATACTCACGGCTATAAATCCCCAAAAGGGGTAGCCAGAGCTGAGAAATTAGAAATTCCTCAGCCACTTTTGGAAGTTGAGTGGGGAAAAGATGGTAGCATAAAGGTTGTTGGTGATGAGTCTCCAACCGCATCGCCCAAAAATCCCTTAAAAAGTCCCAAGTCCGTTAGTCGCCTCTTACGTACACCCAACATATCATAGATTTTTCCTTTTACTTAAGGGTTAGCGCCGATAGAATCGTTATCAGAGACACCTCGTGATCTGTTGCCCTCTGCGAAGGGGAATATTCGAGACGCTGCAGTTTCCTACCCCAGCGACCCTCCTACATACTGTTCTAGAGCGTCTCACGGGGGCAGCGACCGCCATTGCACCCCCGTTGCCATGGCAACACGCCTCTTCCCGCCAAATTATTGACACACAGATTGTTCACCGCCCGCGTCACTCAGACTGCCGACCAGCCGAGAGGGTGAGACACAAGGGCGGCTAGCGTAGTCCACCCTCACCTCACTACACTGCACAATACAAAAGCCATTGCATGTGTGATGCTATTTATGTCCGGGATTTTATCGCAAATCTTTTCATTATTATAAAATCATTGCGATAGTTGTAGATTGGTTGTATTTCGGCTTACACGAGAGGCTATTATAACTGATGATTAATCAGCATGGCTTTATTTTATTTTTCTTATATTATGTCAGTTATTACTATACTACAATATAAGAGCAAACCATATGCATACAATCATACTAATAGTTTTCATTTAGTTGGTAATTACAATCGAGTTTCACTTTGTACAGTTCGTTCCAGACGAACCTCTCCTCTCACAAATATTCGCCAATGTTTGATTCATCAAGACGCACGGCAGTGCGTCAAGCCAAGCCAAGGCGGCGAGCGCGCACCGTATGTGTATATTACACGAACCATTTGGAGCGACTTTTTACACCATCATAACTCAAAATCTAATCAACATAAACCAACTAAATTTGGCTCATTTGTTGATATCAAGGATACAAACTAGTAGCCCAATTTCCATAAATACATAACAAAGGGTTATTAAGATATAAACGTCCAAAAATCGCGATTTTTTTAGTGACACACTGACATATAGATCAAAAAGCTAACCCACTTCCAGATATCCCAGGAAGTTGGAATTCGGCATCCAGGTCGGTGATCAAATATTAACAAAGGAAAAAATCTGAAAACGGAGAATTTTTAAGATTTTTCAATATTTCCCTCACAAGAACATTTTGTATAGAAATCATATAGTGCCTATCAAATAAAGGAAGGCAAAAATTTGCATTTGATATATTTAATAATACACGCATTTGGGCAATGCGTCTAAATATTTCTAATATCCAAGACGGTGAAGATCATTGTTCAAAAAATAAAATCAAACGCAGAAAAAAAAAAACAACTTATTTCTTAAAAAAAAGTAATGATATCCCACCAAAAACATTTTAAATGTAAAAAATGTTAGCCAAGCAAATACAATACAAAAATTTATAATATGTTAACTACGAGGGCTGCTATTTATGTATCCGGAATAAAAAAAAGAAACAAACATATATCAATTAATATGGTTTTATTGCTTCTCAAAATATTCGCCGCTCAGATCTATACACTTTTGCATGCGTTGAAACCAATTTTCATAGCACTTTTTCCACTCAGACTGAGGTATCTCCAAAACGTGCATTTTGAACGCATCGACTGCCTCTTCGCGGCTCGAAAAACGTTGACCACGTAATTTTTTCTTCACATTTGGAAATAAATAAAAATCATTGGGTGCCAAATCAGGGCTGTACGGCGGATGACCTGTCAATTCGATCTTTTGAGCTTCTAAAAACTGAGTTGTGACGGCCGACCTGTGACAGCTAGCATTGTCGTGATGCAGAATGATTCTACGTTGTCGGTTAGTCTTTCTTATTTGTTCAAAGACTTCCGGCAAACAAATGGTCGTATACCACTCCGAATTAACAGTTTTACGATTCTCTAAAGGCACTGTAGCTACATGGCCATTTATACCAAAAAAACAAGCGACCATTTGCTTCAATGTGCTTTTTGCACGAATAACTTTTGTTGGGTTCGGCTCATCTTGGAACACCCACACCGTGGACTGCTGCTTAGTTTCGGGGTCGTAAGCGTAGATCCAAGATTCGTCACCTGTGTAGATATTATAAACAGCTTTTGACGCACCACGGTTGTATTTTTTTAACATTTCTTTGCACCAATCGACACGAGCCTGTTTTTGATCAATACTCAAGTTGTGCGGAATCCAACGGGAGCAAATTTTTTTTACAGCTAAATGTTCATGAAGTATCTTATGTATGCTCGTCATACTAATGCCCAGAGATGCCTCTATCTCACGATATGTAACATGACGATCTTGAGTTATTAGTTCCCGGACAGCATCGATGTTTTGAGGTACAACGACCGTTTTAGGGCGACCTTCTTTAATTTCATCAGTAAGCTTAGATCGTCCACGATTAAACTCGCTAAACCAGTGATACACAGTGGTCTTTGAGGGTGCTTCATCCCCAAAAGTTGAAGTAAGCTGATCGATGCACTGTTTTTGAGTTAGACCACGCCGAAAATCGTAAAAAATCATGGCACGAAAATGTTCACGAGTTAAATCCATGGTGGTGAAGACACGCAATTTTCAAAATGACGCTACGATGTGAAAACAATTGACAGTCACATAAAAATAAATGTATTCTAAAGCTAAAGAGTTCTATTTTTAAATGATGTAATTACTTTTTAAATTATTGTTCTGTAAGTGGCCAGTTCCGGATACATAAATAGCAGCCCTCGTAAAAGACTTCGCAGACAAAAGGATTGATATCTGAATGGTTGCCAAGCACTGCAGATAATCCTGAAATACAAAGTAGATAACAAGTTAAATTAAAGTTTTGATTTAATTTGGCTAGTTTTCACCACAAAATCAAATTAAAATGTACCTAGCAGATAAGTGGATTATCATGATAACTCGTATGTGGAATATAGGTGACTTTTTAACACGCTTTTATTAGGTCGACCTGTATGTATGTAACTATGTAATCAAATCTAAGAAAACTAATTTAACCATCTTCTAAAGGTCATAGTGTTATGAAAATTGGCAGTTGTATGTGATTTCGATGACAATACAATAATATGGTACTGTCGAGCTGATCTGATGATGGAGCCGGAAGATATGAACTGGAACTTCATGATGGATGATCGTATCATAGCCGTGTTTGGACTTGTTAAAAAGGTCTTGTAATGAACGTTGACCATGATTAGGTTTAAAGGTCTGATGATGAAGCCGGAAGATAGGCACTAGCATTC
The DNA here is from genome assembly GCA_963576735.1 of Bedellia somnulentella. NCBI lineage: Eukaryota > Metazoa > Arthropoda > Insecta > Lepidoptera > Bedelliidae > Bedellia > Bedellia somnulentella. The sequence continues at coordinate 10,562,694 of OY755172.1, read as the reverse complement.
CATGATGAAATATCGTATCATAGTCGTGTTTGGACTTGTTAGAAAGGTCTTGTAATGAACCTTGACCATGATTAGGTTTCAAGGTCTGAATACAATAATATGGTACTGTCGAGCTCATCTGATGATGGAGCCGGAAGATATTAACTGGAACTTAATGATGGATGATCGTATTATAGCCGTATTTGGACTTGTTAGAAAGGTCTTGTAATGAACTTTGACAACGAAATGAACTTTGACCACGATTAGGTATCAAGGTCTGAATACAATGATATGGTACTATCGAACTAATCTGATGATGGAGCTGGAAGATTTGAACTGAAACTTCATTATGAATATTAGCATACGATGTATCGTTACCAACCCATAACGTCCCACTGCTGGGCACGGGTCTCTTCCGTCTGATTTTCCGTCTGATGCCCAACTACGAGTATCTACCGTGCACAAGATGCAAGGCTGTACAGTAGACCACGCCGTGGTCCCGTACTTTTGCGGATGGACAGGCATATGTGGCGCTAAGTCGAGTAAAATCACTTAGTGGTCTCCAGATTGAAGAGTTAGATTGTTCTAAGCTGACAGGTAAGACACCATGCAATACAGACGCACTGGCGGAGATGGAGAGGATGCGGGCTCATTCGTCTATTTGAAATAAATGTTAAAAATATGCCATTAGCAAAGACTAAAAAGCATAAAATAAATTAATAGTTTAAAAAACACTAAAAAACACACTTTTATAAGTGCACTTAAAAGTCAAAAATAAATTACGGGTCGTTCAAGTTGTCTCTATTTCTGGGCTGAAGTGTAAACTATGTGCTTTTAATTATAATATTTGATTGTAAAAGCGTGGGGCGCTGAAAAAGGAAAGATTTTTTGTTTACCTTGCTAAGAAATCAAAAGCGATGTTTCGGGAAGCAGGTTACAGAGATCGGCACTCTAACTAGAGTTGCAGCACCACTAGTTGGAGGCTCTATATTAAACAGTCTGTTCAAAGTACTAGTCAACAGTGGCAAAATGTAGAGTTCTTGTTCGTGTATTTGTTTACAAGAAAGTTTTTCCTTTTCCAGCGCCCCACGCTTTTACAATCAAATATTATAATTAAAAGCACATAGTTTACACTTCAGCCCAGAAATAGAGACAACTTGAACGATCCGTAATTTATTTTTGACTTTTAAGTGCACTTATAAAAGTGTGTTTTTTAGTGTTTTTTAAACTATTTTTTATTAAACACCCTTTTGTCTAAATTGAGTGATGGCTAACATGTGAGCGATACCGCACGCGATGTTAATATAGCAAAATCTATCCCGGTCATCTTTTTACATGCAATTTGATAAAAACAAGAGGTGCATAACTAATATTTCATTTTTGTGTCCAATATAATATAAATTTTGAGATCGCTTTTATTTTCCAATTGTTCCCCAATCGACCTCCAAAAGGAGTACATACATTATATACTTATTGAGTATAAGTTATATACATTATATACTTATTTAGTATAAGTATATAATGTATGTATGTATGTTTTAATTATTAGTGAATCGAATATAAATATGAACAAGTTCCAGGTGTGTCGACAGAATACTATGTGACTCAAATACAATGGTTCACCAATTACCACGTGTGGGTCTTAGGATCGTGGGTAGTAGCTGATTATACTAACTGCTAACTAAATACAACGATCGTTAAATGTGATGTAATGCTACTTATTTTGTTGATATGTTATTCAATATGGATAGTAATACTTCAATAGACTTCATTGCGATTTTGTTACGAAATTGTATACAATTAATAATGAAATAGATTAAACTAATCTGTTTCTTTCCACAGGTGTCGTATGAGGTGACTAGGCAATGTGACTAGAGAGTTGGAGATCCATCACCAATAATCCTATATTTTACTATTTCTACTCCACTCAACTTCTGAAAGGTTTTGAGGGACTTCTAATTCTGATGTTCTGGCGACCCCATTTTGGGATTCCAAGCCGTAAGTAAATAAATAAAATAAAATAAAAAGATTTTATTTGTCTTTTTACACATACAACAAAAATATATATACAATAATACAGTTAAAAAGAAGTTAAAAAAGAAGAAACTAATTAAATAACAATTAAAAAAAAAAGACAAAATGGTTACGAGCTCGGTCTAACCACTTAAAGCGGATAGCTCCGGTTTTCAGCTCTAACCAAGTATAGGAGTTAGGAAGCTAGGAATCATAATTTCAAACTGTTACTTCATAAATTCATCCCCTGGGTTAAAATAATCTGGACGGTAACCTGTTACACACCTTAAAGCTAAATCAGTTCAAGAAAATATATGAGTTTATAACATTGTAGTAGTGAACAGGGTAGTGCTTGAAATCAGATTGTAATTTTTTTTTAATTGTTATATCATAAGGAGTTTCTTCGAGTTTACAAGCCTTCACGATCGTTTCTTCTTTTAATAAGTTTATGGTTTACTACCTTATAATGCCTAACATATTATCATAATTTAATCTATGAAAATGAGGGTTGGTAAGTATTTAGCAGAGCAATCAAAAGTCTAACTTAATCATAAACTGCAATGCACATCACTGATTTAATTTGTACTTGCACCCAAATTTAGGTTCTGCTGCTGACGGCGGTAGTTTTTAAACGCAGAATTAAGTAATATTACTTAATTATTAAAACTTTTACTTTTATTTCTGAAGCATTTTGTAACCAATTGTTTAATGGCTGCTGACTCGAGCCGACCTCTGGCGGCAGAGTTTCGCAGAACTGGCAATAAAATAGCACCGTGTTCGCTTCATGAACCATCTCGGGGTGATTGAACCAGTTCATAATATTTTTAAACCAAATAGCAGTTTCTCACGGTAAGGCGATACCACGGTACCACTGATCTTGGTCTGTGACGCGGCGACATCTCTTCGGTTCGGTGGCAGTCGTTCGACCGCAACAATAAGATTATTTAGGTATTGCTCATGAGTTGATATGGTTATTATCTAATTTTTCTATAACATTCGTTTTCTATAGATCTTAAACAGTTTTTTGATTTGATAGGTATTCACTTAAAGAGCACTAAACCCTAAGTCACCTCGTACCTTACAATAACCACGGAAATAGAAATAGATTATTGATATTCGAAGCCCATAGTATAAAAAAGTATACTCGTACGTTTTATGTTATCGTACTTTTCACGTAGTATAAGATCCAGATCTTTTGATTCCATTTAAACATAAGTAACAGAATCGTTTTGACACTTACAAAATTAATAAAACCGGCTGATAATAAATTATTAAGTGGAAAATTAGTTTCTTATAATGAGGTATATTGCAAGTTTTGCAACGCGACCGACTGATCTAATAATACGTATACTTAGTTAATGTTGAATTAGAATTACAAAAGAACGTTATCGACTGGTTACCAAACTTTAGCATAAGTCTATATTTTCTAATTAGTGTGCCTTATCGACGGTTACTTTATATTTCCGCCATGTCTAAATATTCTGTTAAAAAATATTTTTTTCCTGTTATATTATCTAAATATTATATAAAAACCGCAAATTACAGATCATATTTGTCTAAAGCATTTACGTATGTTAGAGAAAGCCAATTAGCAACTTTAGTCTAGTTTTAAGGCCATCAGCGAGTACTTTAAAAAGGTATGGCAAAAGTGTTCCGCTCCTTGCTAGTTGAAGGAACTTTCGAATCTCATTGCGGATGCTCAGCACGTGTGATTCATTGCGGTTCTAGCCCGGTTTGCAGGAAACTACACTAAATTGCTAAGCAAATACAACTTCACAAGTTTCTCAAAGATAGCAGAAAATTTGCGGGACGTTAGTTGAAAATTTAAAACAACTTTGTTTTATTTGGTATTAAAAGTCGATTTGAATGAGTATAACTCTTAATTGAAAAGTAGACCAAAAAGCCAAGTTGGATGTCTAGTTTGTCAGTCACGCGTGTCACGCTATGTCATGTCATCCAATACTCATTCATATTAATTTCGACTACAAAAAATATACTTATAGGACAAACTAAACATGAAATAAATACTAGTTAATGCTGCATATACGATGCATACTCATACAGAGGTACAAATAACTTAGGTTTTTCTGCCAGAATTATGTACACAAGTGATAATAAGGGTCAAGTCGGTCGGCCAATTTCGTACTAATATTGGTATTTTAAATGAGTAATGTCGGTTTCTATAGTATCTCTTCCTACACTACCGGTAACAAATCTCGTAAATAAATTTAACCCCATACGAAATGAAAAAGGTCGTTGAAGAAACCCTAGCTGTTAAGTATTTAATAATAATTAAAAAATAACTTACCGCATCTCTCGATCCACCCTTCAGCTCTACAAGGGTATTTTATAACCACACGTTTCTCCGGTACTCTCATTTCTGTATAATTTCTTCTAACTCTGATCACTGTCACCACAAATATTCAACACAACGAATCACTTCCAGCACTAACTACCGCCCGAGGAGCGTTATCACTGTTCCGGCTAATGCGAATTGCCACCACATAGTTAATAATTAATTTAAAAGTATTTGTTGTTCGACGGTCAGAAGACGACTGTCAGTACTGCGCGTTATCAGCAGCAGAGCCAAGCGTACGTCGCGATCACGAACGACCAAGCGTAGAAAACAAATACTCCGTGGACAAGCGACTCGACTTTCACCGGCTGGTTGTCGCCTACCAATAAAAAAGAGAAAATATCTATGAATGATTACAGAAACAATTTGAAATAGATCTTAATGATTCGCTAAAAGATTAACGCCCGATTTCTGAATTGAGTATTCCAGCTGAGAACAACTTAAGTATCGTTCTGTCGCATTGAAATCTTAACTGAAAGAGACAAAACAATACTTAAGTCGTTCTCAGCTTGAATACTCAATTCAGAAATCGGGCGAACGTATATTATGAATTGAGACCGTAAAGGGTTTAAATCAGTTTAATTAATTAAATTAATATTTTTTACATCAAGTGAATATGTCCATGTTGGTAAAGATTTGTGTTATATACCGTACTAGTAATTAGGTGACTGGAATCATATCTTCATCATCGATTTCGGAATGTCACCATCCACTATATTGCTTGCTTTTAAAATGAAAATCTTATATAATTTGATTTAAAATTTTCGTTTCAATATTATGAGATATTTTCTTGGTGAATAATTTAGCTATCAACTACAATGAAGGACCTGGATATATAAACCCTATTTTTTATTACTCAATAGTGTGGATTTAGAATTAAATTAACGAAGCGACAAAAAGAGGTTTGAAAGGATAGTGTTGAAAACACATCACCATGCATGCTTTATTGGGATTGGAAAAACTCTTTAAAAAAATGATCATGCGAACCATTCCCAGTCAAAAGTTTTTTCAATAGTTTGTTAATCATTTCAATAGTTCCAATTTTACTTGGTGTTAGGCAACCCCAACTATAATTTCTCGGACCCCATGGAGGTCTATGGAATGGACTTCACATTGAGAAACCCTGGATTAGGGTGACTATAATAATGATGTACTTATTGTAAAAAATCCGTCGTGCCTACTTTGCTAACACAACAGGGCTTTTTATACTTAGCTGAATTTATTTTCATACCACCTATACATCTTATTCTCATAGTGTAGGAAGCCAGTAATACTTAATTACTTGAGCATTACACTTGTTATCATATTTACTGAGACATCTCGATATTTTTATACTCCATATTGTTAACAAAAGTTTGTTTTTATTTTTTTCTTAACATTTTCTTTTTCCGAAAAAGTTAGTTTAAAGTTTAACCTTTAACCTTGAACCTCATATTTGGAATACTTTTAACTATCTTGTCCATCCCACATTTGATTAAAAATCACTCTGTTCAAACTATTCTCTTTGCGGAAAATGACGTTTATTGATAGATCTGTGGCTCTACTACAGGCTTACAGCCTCCCGATTACAATTTTCAAACAAAAACACATAACAAGGGTGTTTTTATCCCAGGTGTCGCAGAATTTTATGGTTTTGTATCGATTTAATTCCTTATTATTGAGTTTTTATTTATTAAATGGAGCCTACAATACGTATTTGATAAATACAAACATACCGTCGTTTAGTAACAAATGACAACATTAATGTTATTTATTTATTTAAACAATTACCTACCCATGTCATTCAGCATCCACGTTCATAACTTGTGCTTAATTATTTATTCACATTACAAAACTTGATATCATTAAAATAACTTTCAATGATGATACTTTTAATAACACTTTATATGAAAACAAAATAAAATTCGTGGAAAAGCGACACGTCCGCTCACTCCGCTGTAATACACAAAACTGAATTTAGGTAGGTTTGTATTAGTATCAGGCTTTTCCTTTTCCCTCTCTAGCCGTTTGCCAATGCCAACGCAAAAAAATACTCCCGTCGCGTAGTATTTTAATAACCCTCTCCGAACCTACGCTGAACATGTCTTTAGCAATTCGAATTCGAAGTATACGAGGGGCATGCCAAAAGAAACTAGATACTCAAAAATTATAAAATTTATTCTTTACTAGCTTTTTGCCCGCGACTACGTCTCCGTGTGGACTACATTTTTTGCATCCGGTTTACATCCAAAATACCAAAACACTATCTTAACTTCTGTTTTTTTATATTTATATTCCCGTGGGTGTTGTAATAGATGTAAAGAACATTGAGACTTTTTAAGTGATTATTGGGCGATGCAGTTGTAGACGCATTTGACTACCTTTTCCCCACTCAACTTCCAAAAGTGGATAAAGAATTCGGTATGCAAAGTTTTACAAAAGTGATGCTGATTACAAAACCATTTCGAGATATTATGTTTTTAAAACATATTTTCTTGAAATTAAATCAAACAAAGCTAAGATGACCGTTATTTTAACAAAATACTGTAACAGTATTTGACCTTCAGCGTTGTTTCAAAGATAATCGTTTGTGCAGTTTATTAATAAAATATCGAAAATCATAGGTTTGTTTAGTATAATATCCTAAAAATTTCATTTGAGATCACAAATTCTTGAAATTTTTTGCAATCAGCAACATTTTTATTAAACATTTCGCTTTATTTGCATGTCGCTACGTGATATTTTCGGTCGATGACGTCATTAAGTACAAAAGTTAAACAATCTTTAAAAAATCATAACTTTACAATTACTAATTTTAAATGAAAAATATTCAAATTAGTCTTTTATTTTCGTGTTTGCTATCGAATAAAAATATTTAATAAATACCAAAAAAAAACTTTGCATACCGAATTACTATCACTGAAGCTGTGGCTACCCTTTTTTGGGATTTATAGCCGTTAGTATATACTCATGATTGATTGATGGATGAATTTCATATTATTCCTTTTTGTAGTTGTTATCATCAGTCAATCGCATCAAGTTTCAAATTTCTAGATACAGTATATTTATAGATCAAAAATATGTATAGTGAGTATGTACGATATGTAGGGTGAGTTCCAAAAAACCTTTTTAATTGTTCATAATAATCATGAAATAAACCATTTTGTACCAAGTTTCTATGTTCAAAAATGACAATACAATATCTTTAGTAAGTATGGATATCAGTTTGGCGACCCGGTGCTGCCCCCTACACTGACTGTTGGTGATGTGTGAGAGATAGCAGCCAATCAGTCATCGGTCAATAGATGGCGGTACTAAATTAAAAATGAGATATGTGCTATTATTTACTAACTATGTATTCTGAGGCTTAAACAGAATATTAATTTATGCGTAAGTATAGCACAATACATCTATGAGAATATTAGTTTAAAAAAAAACATAATTGTAAACATATTCACATACCAAATGAATACGTAAAATTCATACAAAATACTTTCAATTATCTTTATTCATACATATTCGCATAGTTGAATGTGAAAAAGAAGGAATAGTACTTCCTATTATTGTAAGCTAACACAAAAGCAAAAAAAACGCATAAAGATTGCGATGCCCGAGATTCGAAACCTGGGTCTTCCGAACGGTATACCGCTACGCCACGAAGACGTTAGTATTGACTTCAAAATTTTGTTAAGCTATATATCTAGTAGTCATACTATTGACAAACAATTAAATGGACATTTACTTTGATGAAAATGCATAAAACCCTTATTTTTTCCAAAAAGACTATTAATGAAGAGTCTGATAAAGTCGTTCGATGAAAAAATGAATCGTGCGAAAATGGGGAGCCATATAAAAGTTATGTTTTTTTTATGTTCATGTAGGAACTCTTGCGAAATCCGGGATAAATGATATCCTATATGTCGGCCAGGTGTATAAGCTACATTCATACCAAATTTGATCAAGATCCGTCTGGTAGAATTAACGTGATGACCGGACATACATACAGACAGACAGAAAGTATTTTTTTTCAAAAAGCGTAAATATGGCTTCAGTATCGAAAATTAAACATATTCCACCGGTTTTTAATATTTTTTTCTTCAATGTACAGTTTTGACCTCGGTACAGTCTTATTATAGTATAGATAGATAGATAGATATAGATAGAAGATAGACAGATAGATATATAGTTATGAACTCAAAATAACTGATAAAATTCCACGAACTAACAAAATATAGAGGACACCCCATAACAATAATTTTAAGGCGGCGAGAATCAGGAAACTCCTGGCTTCAGATAATAATCTCACCGTAGGGCCGCTAAAAACACCAGATGAAACATACACTACCACACATACAGAAACACACAAATTGCTACTGGAATGCCACTTCCCAGACTGCCGTCACACTGATGAAGTGTACTGGCCAGAGGAACCAATCAGCAGCCCCCCGAAACATAGATGTATCCCAAGCTGAAAAGATAGTCACACAAGATAGAGTTGAATGGGCAATCAAAACCTTCAACCTTTTCAAATCGCCGAGTCTTGACGGTATAATTCCGGCACTACTACAGTGGGCCAGAGATATCATCACCCCGTGGTTGGTGAAACTTTACCAATCGTGCATGGCGCACAGATATACCCCCCTACCGTGGCGGGAGGTTAAAGTGACCTTCATTCCCAAACCTGGAAAATCTGACTATACAGACCCCAAATCCTTTAGACCCATTAGCCTAACTTCTTTTCTCTTAAAAACACTAGAGAGACTCTGTGACAGGTTCATTAGAGAGGTGATATTAACAAAAAAGCCCCTACATACTCAACAGCATGCCTACACGAAGGACAAATCAACCGAAACAGCTCTCCACAGAGTTGTTTCCAAAATTGAGTGTGCTCTCAGCACTAAGTTGTCCTCATTATGCACCTTCATAGACATTGAAGGTGCCTTCGATAAAACTAATATCCCAAGTATCAATAGAGCCCTGGAAAAAATCCATGTTAATCCCACACTGCGGGGCTGGATAGTAAACATGTTGAAACTCAGAGCGGTACAAATAACTGTTAATAACACCAACAGAGCGGTGGTGACAAGGGGTTGTCCTCAAGGAGGTGTTTTATCCCCAATGCTCTGGAACATGGTGGTCGACTCACTCATTAAAAGACTAAACATGCAAGGCTACCTAACTATTGGCTATGCAGACGACCTCACGATTCTCATAAACGGAAACCATGCGAACACCCTCTGCAATCAAATGGGTCACGCTTTGAGGGTGGTTGAAAAATGGTGTAAAGATTTTGACCTACACGTCAATCCTAAGAAGACTGAACTAATTTTCTTTACTCGCAAACGGAAACTACCGCCGTTTGACCCTCCTAAGTTGTTTGGCACGCAACTTACTTTATCCAAAACAGTAAAATATCTAGGAATCACCCTAGATGATAAACTAAACTGGAAACCACACTTAGAAAAGGTAATAAAAAAAGCCAGCGGAACCCTTTGGCAATGTAAAATAATCTTGGGTAAGAACTGGGGACTCAAACCGAGAATCACACACTGGCTTTATACCACTGATACCGGTGATAACCTACGGAGCTCTGATCTGGTGGCCAAGAACGAAACTTGTTACAGCCCAAAATGAATTAGACAAGATGCAACGACAGGCTTGTCTAGCAATAACGGGCTGCATGTGCACTACGCCTACAGCCGCACTACAAGCCTTACTAAATCTCCCCCCACTGTATTTATACATACAGCAAGAAGCAGCCATCTCTGCTGTAAGGCTACAGAGAGCAAGACACCTAAGCAATGACTCCAGAATCCTACATACTGAAATACTCACAAAAGCGTTGAAAAACCAGCCCCTATTGGCCCCGTCCGTGTGATAGGATCACCAAAACTATTAGATCCAAACATAACTATCGGGTTATACTTGACGAAGAAAAGTCAGACTTCTCTGGCTCAAAGGAGTTACGTGTGTATACTGATGGGTCTAAGACCAATCAAGGCACGGGGGCTGGCACACACTCCCTAGATCTAAATATAACATAACATAACATAAACGTTCACGCCGAATATCCCCGAAAGGGTTGGCAGAGGTACTAATACTTCTGAACATCACGTGACTCTGTCACCTGGTGTTCAGAGTACCCACGTTTTGCATGGACAGTGTACTCACGTGATAGGGGGCAGGCCTATCGCCGTTTTGTACGAATACACTGTCACATGACTAAGTACAACTCAGCCATGTGGGTTTCCTCACGATGTTTTCCCTCACCGTTAACAACCACGATAAATTAACCACACATATGTCTTTAGAAAAGACAAATTGGTGTAGGCCCGACCCAGGATTTGAACACTAGTCGTTTGCACGATAACCGAGTGTTCTACCCACTGGTCTATCACGGTTGCTAGATCTAAATATAAGAATATCAAAAAGCCTGGGCCAATATAACACTGTTTTTCAGGCCGAATGTCTTGGAATCATCCAAGCTGCCCAGGCTATAAAAGCAAGAAAAATCTCAGAAATGACCATAAAAATCATATCAGACAGCACTTCTGTCCTGCAAGCCCTCAATCGAAGCGAATACACTTCAGGTCTAATCCTGGAATGTCAACAAGCCTTAGAAGAAGTGGCGCAGGACAACAATATTATCCTGCAATGGATAAAAGGCCATAGTGGCTGATGAGCTGGCTAGAGGGGGATCGGCTATGTCTCTGTACGGACCCGAACCCATAATACCTCTTCCATTCAACCAGCTGCGCACGTGGCTAAGGGAACGCACACAAACCCTAGCTAACGCGTGTTGGCAAGGCACGTCTGGCTGCAGACAGTCTAAAGAGGCAATGCCAACTCTTAGGAAAAATCTGACCAGATGTGCCTTACGCCTTAGCAGACCAAATCTACGAACTCTAGTGGGTGTTGTCACAGGGCACTATGCCCTAAACAAACACTTCCACACTCTAGGCATCACCGACAGACCTCTGTGCCGTGCGTGCATGGAGGCGGACGAAACGGTCACTCATGTGCTCCAGGAATGCAACGGAGTAACCGATATCCGAAATAACACCATCGGATCCAAAAAGTCGCTACCAGAGGCAATGGCTGACCTGGATAAGCTTTTGTCCTTCTGGTCTGAATTAGGTTGGGAAACTTAAACGGCCAAATGGCCCACGTACAATGGCCCACCTCGTAGCTGGGTTAAGTGCGGAAACCTGAGGCGGTTAGCGCCCACCAATAATAATAACAATAATTTTTCAATTCGACTGAATTTTAATATTCCTCACGGCCCATATACGTCCCCACCAAGGGGCTCCACCACGCTGGCAAAGTGCGCGTTGGCAAACTAACGACTACTACCGTGATAGTTGCCGGGACCGATCGACACGGCTTAACGTGCCCTCCGAAGCACAGAATCATCTTAATTTTAATGTGATTCGAGCCTGCAATATTTTTCAAAGTGGGTTAAATCTGACAAATTAAATTTGTGAGTTTAAATTACAATTAATTTTAAGTATTTTTTATATATACTCTACAGCTGCGATAGTCCATTGGGTAAAACGACCGCCTTTCAATACAGTTTGAGTTCAAATCCCGGTTCGGGACTACACCAATTTGTCTTTTCTAAAGTCATATGTGTGGTTAATTTATCATGGTTGTTAACGGTGAGGGAAAACATCGTGAGGAAACCCACATGGCCGAGTTATACTTAGCCATGAAACAGTGTATTCGTACAAAACGGCGATAGGCCTACCCCCTCTCACATGAGTACACTGTCTAAGCAAAACGTGGGTACCTACTTTGGACATTAGGTGTCGCTGTCACTTGTTGTTAAGAAGTATTGGTACCTCTGCCAACGCCTTCGGGGATAGACGGCGCGAACGTTTATGTTTTATGTATTTTGTTGGACATCTACTACCTAGTCTAGTAAGTACCTACACTTACTTAACTTAAGTCGTAAATGTGTCGCGTAAACTCATTATCTGGGGGCACGGTAGTGCCCCCGCCAAGACGAGCCAAGCGAAGCGCACGGGCACTACCTACCTTTTCTCGAAGCGCTTCCTCGTTTTTTTGAACCCTCATAACTTGGGTTTGGGTTATGCTAGATCAACAAAATTTTCGGGATATATTGTCAATAGCGGACTTATTGATCATATTAAGTTTTAATTACATTAACTTGTATACTTCAGATTTTATTTATATCTAAAAAACGCTGATTTCGTCACTGACTCACTGATGATCATCAAAATTATTAAGGTATTTCCTAATGTCCTAGAAAGCTGAAATTTTGTATGTAAGCTAGTATTAGCACACAAACAACAAAAAAATTATAAAACTTGTAACTTTCATCCTCCAACCCCTTAAACTAGGGGATGGGAGTTTGTATGAGACCTGTAATTTTAAAAGATTAAATTTTGATGACGCTAGAGGTCTAATCTAATAATAATCTAAAACTTGGTGCCCTTAGATATATATATGTATAGGTACTCCTTGTTATAAAAAAAATTAATCGACATATATTGAGACATATCGACAGTATCTGATCTATCACTTATTATAAACAGTAAATCAACAAAGAAAAAAGGCAAAGATAGAGAGTGGGCTATAAAAAAAGGCGTCTCTGATGTGCAAGAAATACACCCCAAAAAAAGAAAAAAAAAATTGGTACAAACAACTTACAAAAAGAAATGAAATCCCACCAAAAACATTTTCATGTAAAATGTTGCCAAGACGAGCCCATATGACTCGCACTGTCAAAAAGTTATCAGATCTCATGTAGAGCCAAGCTTCTAACACTACACGCAGTAACTCTACAAGGCCTAACTTCACAAACTCTACACCTTAGTCAAAATATGTGGCTTGGCCGTTCGTTACTACAAGAACTATTGTATAACACAAAAGTAATGAACAGTGAATTGATTTTTCACCTTACGCCGATGTGAATGTAGCGAAATGGCCAAGCCACATATTTTGACTAAGGTGTAGAGTTTGTGAAGTTAGGCCTTGTAGAGTTAGGGCGTGTAGTGTTAGAAGCTTGGCTCTACATGAGATCTGATAACTTTTTGACAGTGCGAGTCATATGGGCTCGTCTTGGCAACATTTTACATGAAAATGTTTTTGGTGTTATCATTTTCCAATACAGACTAAACTAAAACATAGTCTAGTCTTAGCCTTACCCTTATCTCTGTTCTTATCTTGTCAACTTCAGTCAGTTATCTATCTAGTTAAGTTAGTCTGTGGTTAAAAATGGCGCTGAAAGCTCTTGTTGGACAAAGTATGTATTTATTTTAAATGTTTAGATCATTTATAATTGCAGAATGACTGATTAGGAACTAATAAAAAAAGAATTTAAATGTTTGTTTCTTATTTTAACAATCACACGCCTAATTTGATGATTCGCTTCCTGAAAATGGATCCATCGCCCACTATTGCTGTCAAATATGACTAATAATTACAAATACTTAGCCTGAATTGCTTATTTGATGATTATAACATGGTGATATCTTACAAACTTAAAATTGTTCAGTATACTAATAGGTAATAAGTAAATACCATCAACTGACAATGGTCCTTGTGAGCTATTTCTGTAAAATCAATAACTTTGCCAAAGTACTTACAGACTTCGGTAATTCCCACTTAGTTGACTGATACCATATTTCATTAATTTCACAGAAATCCTAAACGAGGTGATTCGTTATCACCCTAAGGGAAAAGATTCCCAAAAGGTTGAATGGCGGATCCTGATTGTTGATCAACTATCCATGCGGATGGTTTCAGCATGTTGCAAAATGCATGATATATCTGCTGAAGGTATCACTTGTAAGTATTGTACAAATAACTTTTAATCAATCACAATGACAGCTCAATTCAAACAGAACAACATTGATGCAAAGATGCAAGGGTTTAAACATAGACATATTAAAGTGCCAAAGTTAGGCGAAAAGTAGTGAAACTAGATATTACAATGAGGAAGTTGTTCATCAGTTCAGAATGATAGAAAGTATATTATAAAAATACCCCTTATCTAATGTATAAGTCTTGTGTTGTGTGTGTTGTTAGTAACCAATTTTTTTGATAATTTGTATGTTTATTCAGTAGTCTGAGAATTAGCTATTATCTATTTTTCATAGCCCTAAGTGATATGGGTTGCCATATTATTTTTGGAACTAGAAATTCCTTAGAAGAAATGTATTTTTTATTGTATTTTCTTCAGAAAGCTTATAGCCTAATATCTCAATAAACAATATATTTAACTTAATGCCAATTACAAGTTTCCACATACAACAATGTTTAGCAGATCAGCTAGTTAGTTAAAGTTGTAATAAATCATTACAAACTGTAATTTGGTATGCCAAATTTTATTAAAGTGATGCTAATTACAAAACTACTTTGAGATATTATGTTTACAAACAATGTTTCCTTGAAATAAAATAGAGTAAATCTATGACAACCTTAGATAGATAGATAGATTAGTGTTTTGGTTTCCGCACATAGCTCCCTAATGGAACTTTTTTACGTGGGCCCTGGCCGTCTTATTCAATCCACCCTAACTCTGTCCAAAATCTTTCAAGTTGTCCTAGGTCTTTTAGAGGGTTTTTTGTACTACCTGTTTTTGTCCTATCTTTTGAGTACGGGCTGTTTAAAGCCTGGCACTCAAACATGACGTGATTTACTGTCTCCTCGGCTTCCATGCATGCTCTGCACAGAGGACTATCTGTTACACCGATGTTGTGAAAGTGCTTATTCAATGAGCAATGACCAGTAATGATTCCTGTTATCGTTCTTAGGCTTCTCCTGTTTAGTCGAAGTAGTCGTCTTGTTAGTTTTTTATCTATGTCCGGCATCGCTTCTTTAGACTGGCGGCATTCAGTTATTTCACGCCAGAGAGAGTTATGTTGTTCTTGTGTGCGTTGCCTCAACCAGGTGCGGTATTGGTTGAAGGGAATTGGTACTATTGGTTCTGGTCCTTCTATTATGTTGTCGGATCCTCTACGAGCTAGCTCATCAGCTGCATCGTTTCCTAGCGAATTGCTGTGTCCTTTTATCCACTGTAGTGTGACTTCGTTTGTTTCAGTGACTTTCTCTAATGTTCGGTGACATTGTAGGATTAGTCCGTTATTTATGGTGTTGCTCTTCAGTGCTTGCAATACCGCTTTGCTGTCTGAGAGTATCTTGATGTTTGTGGTGTTTACCTTTCTTTCCAGTATGGCTGTGGCGGCTAGCAGTATTCCGATGCATTCTGCTTGATATACTGTGTTGTATTGGCCTAGTGTTTTGTATGTTTTGATGTTGAGGTCATGTGAGAAGGCTCCTGCGCCTGTTCCATCTTTTGTCTTCGATCCATCTGTATATATCCGTAATTCATTGGATTTGGAGTAGTCTTTTTGTTCTTCATGTAGTAGAACTACATATTGTTTGTTAAAGATGTATCTCTTCTTTATTTTGTCGCATGGTCCTTCTATCAAAGGTTGATATTGGTAGGCTTCTGTTTTGATTGTTGTGTGCTTTATTCTACAGTCTTTGCGTAGCATTTTGCTTGTTTCAAGTCGTATGGCTGTTATTGTATGACAACCTTTATTTTATCAAAAAAAAACTGCATTAGTGTTTAACCTTCAATCTTCTTACAACGACATTAGTTTTTGCAGTTTATTAATAAAATATTGAAGCATTTGTTTTGCTGAATTATATGTCATAAAAATTGAGTTCACAAATCCAAGAATGGTTTTGCAATCAGCAATATTTTTATTCAACATTTTGCTGCATAATTTTTGCAAGCAATGATGTCATTGAGGTAACAATTGAACAATCTTTAGGAATTTATAACTTTGCAATTAGTTATTTTAAAAGAAAATTATTCAAATTAGTCTTTTATATTTTGTTTAAAAAACTTTGTGTACCAAATTTTAAGTTCAGTTGTAATAGGTAGAGCTACCTCTGTCTTTCTAAAATGAATGAAGTAGCTTAAAATGGTTTCCTCCTCCTTAAAATGCAATTATTATTTTTATTAAATTATTTTATCTTGCGATTATTTTTATTCTGTGACTTTTCAATCACAAGCACAAGATAATAAGTTTAATTTAACAGTTTTTTAATTTTGCTAGAGTTTTAAATGATTAATAATTTTTTTATTTTTTTTTTGTTATTTTGTTTCTTTCCAACATGCGATCAGTTGTTGGACTATAAGCAGTTCTTTTGAACGGTATCGTGGCTTTCAGGACTGGCCTCTCCATTGATAGACTTTCCTTCATTGATATTATATTTTATTTAACTTTGATTATATATTATCCCAGATGTGGCTTCGTTTCAGGCGTCGCGTCATTTCTGGCTGTGTTAGTGACCGCGCCAATTCATTTTCATGATTTGTAATCCTGTCTCTGTAGGCTTTTGTAAGGTGCTTGACTTCCTCTTTCACGGTGGGAATTTCTAAGTATGTATGTATTTCCTCAGTTTTTGTAAACCAGGGAGCTCTTGCTATGGTCCTCAGTGCGTTGTTTTGGAATCTTTGCAGTATTTCAACATTGCTGTTTTTTGCCGTACCCCACAACTGTATACCATATGTCCAAACAGGTTTTAGTATGGATTTATAAATAAGCAATTTATTGTTAAGTGACAGTCTTGACTGCGGGCCGAGCAGCCATTGTAAAGATCTAAAACGGTAGTTCACGTTTTTTCTGGATGTGTGTTTTCCAGGTTTGCCTCCGGTCAAGGTGAAAACCTAGGTACTTTACAGAATCTGTGTGTGGTAAGTGCTCATTTCCAAATTTGACCCCCGGACAATCTTTCCTTCTTAGGGTGAAAGTGATATGATTGGATTTAGCGACACTAGCCTTGATCTTCCAACTCTTCATCCAATCATGTATCTTGTTAAGATGTGTTTGCAAAGTCGCTGAAGCTTGCTCTGGGCTATCACTTGAAGCTAGTACAGCGGTATCATCTGCAAACGTTGCAGTCATCACTGTTTCTGACACAGGAACATCACTGGTGTAAATAATATACAATGTCGGCCCTAGGACTGATCCTTGTAGTACCCCCGCTTGTATTTCATACATATCGGAAACAGAATCGTTTATTTTAACATAAAATGACCTGTGTTCAATGTATGATTTCAGTAGCAGAAACATATTATGAGGTAGGGTCTTCTTGATTTTAAATAGTAGGCCATTATGCCAAACTTTATCAAACGCCTGTTGCACATCCAGAAATACGCCACAGCAATAAAGCTGTTTTTCCAGTGCATTTCTCACTTCTTCACAAACTCTGTGTACTTGTTCCACTGTTGAATGATTGCTTCTGAATCCGAATTGATGTTCTGGGATTAGTTTCTTATCTGCCATACAAGTTTTTAACCGCACAGAGAGTACCTTCTCGAAGACTTTTGAGAGGACTGGTAGCAGACTGATTGGTCGGTAGGAAGACGTAAGATGTGGGGGTTTTCCTGCCTTGAGTACCATTGTTATTTGGGACACTTTCCAGATGTTCGGAAAATACCCAGTTCTCAATATGCTGTTGAAAATAATAGTTATGAGAGTTATGACTTTCTTTGGCAGTTCTCTTAATACTTCAGCGGTTATAAGGTCAAAACCAGGCGCCTTCTTCAATTGTACGTTCTGGATCGTCCTACGTACTTCAGAAGGGGTACAGGCTGTCAAAGGTGGACTGAGTTGTAGATCACTTTCCAAATAGTCGCTGACTTCTTCATCTACAGTGTCTGATCCGAGGTCTTCATTAGGTTTAAACACATTTTTCAGAAACGCCGCGTAAGCTTCAGCTCTCTCTGAGTCTGTCCTAGCCCAATTTCCGTCTCCGATTTTTAGTGGGTACTGAGCAAGTTGGGGCTTTAGTGTGGATTTAACAGTTTTCCATAAAGAATATTCATTATCGCACATTGGGTTTAAACACTCTAATTTTTGTTGGAGGGTATCGTTCTCTATTTCGACTAGGAAGTCCCTTAACTCAGCTGCAGCTTTGTTAAAAGCCTTCTTGTGATCTGGATGTCTGCTGGTGTGCCATTGCCTTCGGAGTCGTCTTTTTTCCAATACCTTTTTTCTCACTTCTTGAGGTATGTTGTACCGACTGTCATTTTTTATGTGTCTCTCTCTGGTGGCTGGAGTGTTTAGCCAAGCTGACTTTTGTATGATGTGCGTCAGATAGTTAGCTGCAGTTTCAATATCCTCTTCGGTTTTTAGGGAGATGTTGAGGTTGGTATGATCTTCTAGATATTTACGATACGAATCGCAATCTGTTTTGCAATTGCATAAGTGTGGACATTTTGCTTTCTCTATAACAGATGTGCTTATAGTAGCAATTACTGGTGTATGATCCGAAGAGCTATCATAGCATCCTTCAACTTTAAGGTAGTAGGTTGAGATACCATTATATACAAAGAAGTCTAAAAGGTCCGGCAGTTTATTAGGGTCAGTAGGCCAATAAGTAGATTGGCAGGTTGTTAGAACACTTAATTTGTTTCGGTCCAAACTTTCTTTCAGGTTTTTTCCCCTAGTCAGTGTAAGTCTTGAGCCCCAGTAAGTGTTTTTTGCATTCCAGTCTCCGCCTACAATATATCTGTTTCCTAGCGACTGAAAGAACTGGTCAAAGTCTGTGTTCGAGAGGTCAGGTTGTCGATTTTTCTTTGGTGGGCAATATATAGATGACACTGTAATCTGCCCCCATTGATCTTCAATCGCAATGGATGTAGCTTAGATTTGAGTTGTGCGATAATCAGGCAGTAATTGATGCTTAATATTGTTCCTTACTATAACAGCAGTGCCTGCGTGCCCCGTGTTATCTGGATGGGTTGTAAGGTAAGTATGGTAACCACATATATCAGTTCGAGAGTTTTCTGTTAGGCGGGATTCAGATATTAATAATACATCCAAATGGTGCATTTTCATCAAAACATCAACTTCTTGCTGTCTGTTTGATAAACTATTATTAGAGATGCCATTAATGGATCAGTTTTGTAACTAGCGTGGTCAGAAGACTCATCAAGGAGCCCATCTGGTCTAGTAGTTTGTCTAGCTTTTCAGCTTGTTTGGAAAGAATTTCTTCTAAATTTATTGGGGTATTTTGTTTATCTTTATTGGCTGCTATTGATGCGTAGGTTTGGTGTGGTTTCTCATTCTTACTCGGAGCTGGAATGTTGTAGGTACTAGCTGGCATTTTTGGAGCCTGAGTATCATATGGTTTATTGGTATTTTTTTGATGTGGATGCACTGTACTTTTACGCTGTTGTATTTGCTGGAATACTTTACAGCCCTTGTAGTTAGCCGGGTGGTCTTGAAGGCAGAGGGCGCATGTAGCTGGTGTGTTTCTATCTTTTTTTGGGCAGTCTGTAGTATTATGATTTTCTGCACACTTGACACATCGATAGGGACATTAATAATAATAATTTTAAAACTCTACAATAATGGGCTATTTGACAATGCGAGAAATAAAGTGTCAATTGCTGTCGTCAGTATAAATTAAGAGTTTAAAAATAGTTATTTATTAACGTAAGTTGAAAATAATAATTGATTTCTTTAAAAATCCATAAATAAAGATGCAAATTTTTAAACGTTTGTCATGTGACACTAAACTTTCTTGAATGGTTGAGTTTATGATGACGTCACATGCCTGTAAATAAACTTCGTAGCTCGTTTGTTGCCACAGACCAAATACAGGCAAGTGACGTCACTGACCCGTTTGCAGCGCCATATTGTCAAAATAGTTTTTTGACGCGCTATTTGAATATTCAATTTTTAATTTGATATTTTTCAGCAAATGTGCACCAGATTTAAAAAATATAACTTTTACTGGGTTCCTTAAACTCTACTACATCATATAAAATGGATTTTAAAAACCTGTCAAACAGCCCATTATTAATTGCACATGATGTTCAGAAGTATTATATAGCCTTTGAAGATATATGGCATGAACATATGACTTTAAGTTTTAAAATCAAAATAAACTAGTTCATTCAACTGATCACTTCTATATAGAATTTTAACATAACACACATTTCAAAAATCTCATATATAATTTAGGTGCATGGTTAAATGTGAAAAAAACATTGATATTATTTTGTAATCACAATTTATAACCTGTGTAAGCAACAACTCTTTTTGATTAAATACCCATCAAAAACCCATGATTTGAAAAGTGTCCAAGTAGGTGCTCTGAGATATTTATATCCTGATGATTTCATATGATTTTATTACTTGACTATCAAACCATTTGAAACAATAGTAATTTACTAATTCAATAAAAAAATACTGTAATTATTTACAAATTACTTTTGTTATTTCAATTTGACTAAAAGACTCAAACATTCACACCATATATCCCTAAAGAGGTTGGCAGAGGTACTAATACTTCTGAACATGGTGTGATATTCTCACCTGTTGTACAGAGTATCCATGTTAGATGGGACAGTGTACTCACTTGATATGGGGCAGGCCTATCACCATTTTGTATGATTCCATCCACGCTCATGTGACTAGGTACAACTTAGCTTCTCACCTCATACATAGGTTAGACATAAATTATTTGAACACAGGCCGCCAAGTTGTGTTGCCGGGCAATTTCGGTGGCCCGGTGGGCTCAGTGTGTATTGCGCTTAACAGTGAGGCATACACATACTTCATTATAGTAGTTTTTGGTACAGTGAATTAAATGTAAAGCAGTGATAGTCTTGCTCACTTTCATAAAGATAGACTGTATAGAAAAAAAAATATACTGTAGTGCTGAACTCTGTTTTTATTATAGGTTTTCCATGATATTCATATTTTATTAAAATGTCAGTTTTATCTAACTCTGGATTTCATATCTTTTAGTGGTTGAAGACATTCACAAGAAAAGGGAACCTCTCTACACTATGGATGGTATTTATCTCATAACACCATCTGAGAAGTCTGTTCATGCTCTGATCAATGATTTTTCTGTTGGAAACCGAATTATGTACAAGGCAGCTCATGTCTTCTTTACTGAAGGTAAAAATCATTAGTTTTTAATATTCCATATGTCATCTTTTGATTTACTTTTCATTTTGGTTTTATTTATTTTTTGTTTTACAGCTTGCCCTGATTCACTATTTGATCAATTATCTCATAGTCCAGCATCTAAATACATAAAAACCTTGAAGGAAATTTATATAGCTTTCATTCCTTATGAGCAACAGGTTTGTGTTTTATTTTGTGTTTTATATAAATCATCATTCATCCATTCCACTGGTTGTTTATTTATATGTAAAGGATATTTACTGAAATTACATTTTACATGCTGCTTGGAATAGTATGCCCTGAGGAACTTTTCAATGAACTATGTAAATCATCAGCTGGAAGAAAGATCAAAACATTGAAGGAGATTAATATTGCATTCTTGCCATATGAAAGCCAGGTAATGCGTTAAACTATTTTAAAACATTATTCATATTTAATTAGCTATCACTAGAGTACCACTGATGTCTTTTAATCAAAATAAGGTGAGAAGAAAGGTGAAATTCAAACAATAATTTTTCATCAATATTACGTCTGTTAGAATTACCAGATAAGCTATCACTGAAATTTAATTTAATTGAAGGATTTATGTCACTTTCTTACTCTAAACCCCAAATAGATATTTACTCTTTTATCCCAATTAGAAAGAATTCACGACGACGTGATAGCTCAATGGGTAGAACACCGGTTATCATGCAAACGACTAGTGTTCAAATCCTGGGTCGGGCCTACACCTATTTTTCTTTTCTAAAGACATATGTGTGGTTAATTTATCATGGTTGTTAACGGTGAGGGAAAACATCGCGAAGAAACCCACATGGCTGAGTTGAACTTAGTCATACAATTTACTCGTACAAAACGTGATCACGTGAGTACACTGTCCATGCAAAACGTGGGTACTCTGAACACCAGGTGACAAAGTCACGTGATGTTCAGAAGTATTAGTACCTCTGCCAATCCCTTCGGGGATATTCGGCGTGAACGTTTATGTTATGTAGAAAGAATTTTACCTGTCCGGTGGGGTTTATATAGCTCTAGAGTCTACAGTATAACTGCTATTCTTGCTATCATTATTACCTCTGTTTCTTCTTCCATTATGCTGAAACATCTACTTCTATGTTAGATTAGGGTTCCTTAACTCTTTTGTAGTCAGGGATCTCAAAATGACAAAGAGCAAAGAAAACTCATGTAGACCATTCCTAGTTACGACTTTTGTGGTCCTTTTTACAATACACACAAATTTTGTTAAGGACGACAGGTTAAGAAACGACTAAATTGTTTAATGTGTTTAGTACTTGTAATAGAAGCATATTCTGAATAAATAGTGCACATAAAATTTAGAAAAAATAAAAACACTTGTGTGCCCTCAGATGAGATTGAAATTGCACCAGAGTTCTTTTGTAATATGTGTAAATGTAGGTAAATACACTTGTATTCACTTTAAAATGATTAGTACAGCCATTGCCTTTCTGTTATATTTATATGTGTACTTTTTTATTGTATTGCTCGCTGATACTAATTAACATCATAAATATTATAGGTATTCTCCCTGGACTCTCCTGAGACATTCCAATGCATGTACAATCCAGCCTTAACTCAGACTAGAAATGCGAATATGGAACGCATTGCTGAGCAAATTGCAACCCTGTGTGCTACACTTGGAGAGTACCCATCTGTACGATATCGCAGGTATTGTGCTAAATTCATAATGATTTTAATTTTATGGGTTGAATAAAAATATAGATGCCTTTTTTCATAAGTACGAACTCCTGATTTTCTCTGCCATGCATTGAAAATTCAAGCTATATTATCGTTGCAGTGACTGGGAGCAGAATGTGGAGCTTGCTCAGTTGATTCAGCAAAAACTGGATGCCTACAAGGTAAGTTAATTCATCTCAAGTCAAAATCAGTGTCTCACCATTAGTATTCAGTATATGTTATGTAAAATTGTTCTCACATACAACATAATACGTTCAGAAACATAACATAAACGTTCACGCCGAATATCAGAAACAGTAGCAGAATACTATAACTGAGTTCAAAGAAGAAGAAAAACATCATAGTAGAATATCCTTATCGAATAAAAATATGTGAAAAAGATGTGTGTTGCTGAGTTTCTTGCGGGTTCTTCTCGCAACAATACACCTTCCGAATCCGAAGTAGAGTCAGTAGAGTAAGATTTGACTTATACGTAAGTTTGTGACGTTCAAAAAATAGAGAACAATTCTTTTTATTTTGAAATAAATATTTTATATCTTTTTTTATCTTTATGTTAAAAGTCAGGGTATATTAAGTTCAATGCTAATGTGGTAAAATAATTTACGACAGCGTAAAAATGTTTTAAATGTTTATTTTAAAGGCTGATGAGCCAACGATGGGTGAAGGTCCTGAGAAGGCACGTTCCCAGCTTCTGGTGCTTGATCGCGGTTTCGACTGTGTTTCGCCTCTGCTGCATGAGCTGACCTTGCAAGCTATGGCCTACGATCTCTTGCCGATTGAAAACGATGTTTACAGGTACGATATTGATGTATAGGAGATATAAAACTATTGTTATATTTTGAATGTTTTTGTTCATGAAAACCTCATGTGGGGATTATTACTAATAAATAAATCGGGTTCGATTCCCGCCTGTCTCGAAATTTTTCTTTCCTTTATTTATTATTGTTATATTTTTTTATATATAAGTCAAAGCGTCAAAATCAACCATTCCTTCATATTTAGTTTACGCGATAAGAAATTTAGTTGTTTAGTGTTGGCTTACCTATATATATATAGCGCTAACCTAATTCCTGATTTTCGTTGTTGCCTGAAAGGTGACTAAGGGCATGGGGCTTTTAAGTAATTATTGAGTGAAGTAGCTGGAGATCCATCTCCTACGGTTACTATTTCTACCATCTTCTCCCTAAATGAATCCCGATGGATATCAATATCCATCCTAAATTGGTATTTCTAGCCGTGAGTATAGATAGGCAAGTGATACGAAAAGTGCTATGTTCCGCGAGCGATGGAACTAACGATAGAGAGGCATGATTGGCATGAGTGCACCATTCTGTAAGTGTATGTACTTATATAACTAGACTGCCAGTTTAATTGCTGATCGATAAGCGTTCTTGAGTTGTGTTGTAATCTGGTTTAATGTAAATGTCGGAAAATGGTAGATAAACCGAAACTGACAACCAATTTTGTATTTTATATTAGGCATAGACATAAAACCCAATAAAAAACATCAATATACATTCATGTAACATATGCATATCCTACATTCTACATATTGTATATGGTTTTAGATACGAAGCTGGGCAAGGTCAAATAAAGGAGGTTTTGCTGGACGAAAACGATGATCTGTGGGTGGAGCTGCGTCACCAGCACATTGCCGTGGTGTCCACTTCCGTCACCAAGAACTTGAAGAAGTTCACCGACTCCAAGAGAATGGGAGGAGGTATGTTTCATTTGTGTTGTTCTGCTATTGATTACAAGTCTAGGTTTAAAATATGATTGCTTTTTTGTAGCTTAGTAGAAATTACACTTTTATAATCGGTTCAATTTCATAAACCCGCCTATTTATTACATAAATATATTCCTGCCTATAAATTTAGTCTCGATGTTGAATCCTACCATAATAAAATTGCCAAATTACTATATAAACTGGATATTATCAGTAAAATTACTTTTATATATAATATATAAGCAAAATTTTGATTTGGTAACGTAAGAAAAAATCATTTATTTAAATTAAAGCTGTAAAAATCAGTAAATACAAAAATATTAATACTTGGTCATTATTTTTGCACCAACTTCCACATTCTATTAAGATTTCTGGCTAGTGTTCGTTCGTAGACATTGTAATACCAGCTTTTACTTATCCTTTCATATGCTAACATTACTTACACATTCCAGGTGACAAGCAATCTATGCGAGACCTGTCTCAAATGATAAAGAAGATGCCGCAGTACCAGAAAGAGCTGTCCAAGTACGCGACCCATCTGCGTCTGGCCGAAGATTGCATGAAAGGCTATCAAGGATATGTGGATAAGCTCTGCAAAGTTGAGCAGGTATAATGCACATCTAATTTAATGTGCTTAGAAAAGCAGTGGCAAAATTATTCCTGCGTTTTTTGAGTTGTAAGAGACTACTCACACATTGGGGAATTTCAAGGGATTTTTAAACAATATGGGTTGAGTTGAGACTCATAATGAAAAATTCTTATCGTTATATATTAATCGAGAGGGTGGATTTTGTGAACCAGCCTGGGTCGCGACGCTAAGAGCTAGAAAATTAGTTCGGGTATCAAATTGAAGGTTTCCATCTGAAGTTTTACCTAAAACTCATACATTTTCCATAACTGGATTAGTAAAATTGTTAGCGATTTATAAAATGACAAAATTGGCCCATAGACTTTGCTGGAGTAAAAGCGCGCGCAAATGTGTCAGTTACGAGATTGAATTGATTCGCTCGCGAGAAATTTTCAATTTTGGATTTAAACCGGATGCAAAAAATGTAGTCCACGCGGACGTAGTCGCGGGCAAAAAGCTAGTTTTACATTATTTTCACCACTTCTAGAAGAGGTTTGGGAATCAACAATTGTGAAGCTTTGAAATCAGATGCTTACTATACAGATGAAACATACATACATATACTCACGCCAACATAGAACTACAAATGGTATTTCCAAGTTTAGTTTTCACAATGTTAAAAAATATCTGAACAATTTGTGCCATTATGTAGTAATGTAAACGAGTGGTCTTGTTAAAATTTATCCACTGCTTCTTTGTTATAGGATCTGGCTATGGGCACTGATGCTGAAGGCGAAAAGATCAAAGATCACATGAGGAGTATTGTGCCAGTTCTGCTTGATCAGGTATTAACCAACTTTATTATTACATATACCTTTACTAATTGAACAAGTGCGATTCTGTACTGTCATTATGTATTTCTTATTGTTTGTAACATAAGCGTCCATGCAGATTTCCATGCAGTAACTCAACATATAAAATAAACATTTTATTTAAAATTCATAACTTGATTTGTAAGTGGTGTTTTCTTGTGGGCGTCGTATGAGGCGAGTAAGGATGTTGTGGTTTTTTAAGTGTGGGTGATATGGCTGGAGAACCAATGCCAATGATTATTTAACAATCCCAAAGTGACATATTTAACAAATGTAAATATTTTCAATTGCAGGCTGTATCAAACTACAACAAGATGCGCATAATTGCACTGTACATCATGTCCAAGAATGGGATCAGCGAGGAGAACTTGAACAAGCTGGTCACTCATGCTCAGCTCGAGCCGCAGGATAAACAAACCCTGCTCAATTTGGCTAATCTTGGCCTCAACGTTGTTGTTGATGTGAGTTTAAATAATATTTTAACAAATTGTTCTCAATTATTCCAATGCTACCTTAAAAAATCTTTTTCTTTTTGTGATGAATAAACTTATAGCCTGATGTTTCCACATATGCTGAAGTATAAGTGAAAGTCCTCTGTTATTTAAGCCCTTTACAAGGCTACTAGGGATATAGTAGACCTTGAGTGAAATTTGCGTAAATTACGCTTAGTAATCAGAGTGTTTATTTTGTGATTGTATGTTTCTCAAATCAGGATCCTTGATAGGAGTGCAATCATAGTTTTTAAGGTAATAGTCTTCACTTCACTCACATTGACGTTCTTAATAAAGGATTTAATTGTTTTCCAGGGTAACCGCAAGAAGCAGTACCAAGTGCCGCGCAAAGAAAGGATAACAGAGCAAACTTATCAGATGTCTCGCTGGACTCCAGTGGTTAAGGTAAACTTTACGCATATTGAAATTATTTATTAAAATTCTCTACTTTGAATAGACTTCACAGATGAACATTTATGTTTAATTTGTTTCAAAACATACCCTCTAGTGACTAGTCTAGTTGCTTAACTAACTTAACTAGATAACTAGAAAACTATGTACAGTCGCCATCAGATATATCGGAGCGGCCGAGGTACTCAAATATATCTGAGCAGCAATAAATTTCAAAAAATTCTTTACGGTAAATAAGGTCAATAAGATCTGAACATCCAATTCGCCACAAATATATGAGCAGTGGTTTTTCAGTTAAATCTGAACACTCAAAGAGACAATAATATCTGAATGCACAACTCGTCAAAGTTATCTACTCAGACAGGGTGATCATAAATATCTGAACATTTAGGGAAAATATACCTTAAAGCACTAGGCATACAGTTTAAATGTTATCGTGTCAAAATGAGTAGGTATACAAAATAGAAATCTGCGTAAAGCAACTTTACAGTCTTGTAACAAGAAACACATTTGAATAAAATATTTGCCAATTTACAAAAACGATAACGTAACTCGGCTGCTCTAAGCTAAAAACAAGTATGTCGATTTTTGAGCGTTTGCTTTTTTTTACATCGTTGGATTCGTCATAGAAAGACCCTTATTTCTACA
This sequence comes from Bedellia somnulentella, assembly GCA_963576735.1. NCBI lineage: Eukaryota > Metazoa > Arthropoda > Insecta > Lepidoptera > Bedelliidae > Bedellia > Bedellia somnulentella. The sequence goes on along the minus strand of OY755172.1, from coordinate 10,534,965 downwards.
TTGTTAAAACTCAAAATATCTTCTTATTTAAGGCGCTATTGATAAAAATAATAGGGTAAGACTATGCTAAAAGCATTTTTATTCTGCATTGGCGTTACTGTAAAGGTCAAGTTAAAAAAAATATTAATTTCATTAGGAAACTACATCACCTCGGACATATCCAAAAATCATCAAGATCCGACAATCACTTTAGGAAATATTTAAATTTATAGAAATAAAATGTTTTTTCGCTCTCCTGTAAAATTTGCCAAAAACGACATACTTGTTTTTAGTTTAACACAGCCGAACTGTCATTGCATATAATTCACTGCATGTATTTTATCAAATACAAGTGGTCCGCCCCGGCTTCGCACGGATGGTGTAAAGTTTTTATACTGCTTACTCCCTACGATATTTAGCATGATGATATCTATACTTATAATAAATCTGTAGAGAGGTCAATTCTGTACGGGGGTGATTAGTGATCGATACTGATGCCAAAAATGCAATCAGTTAAATTTTTGTCTGTCTGTCCGTCTGTCTGTCTGTCGGTTTGTATGTTCCTTATGGGAACAAAAACTACTAGACGGATTTTAACGATACTTGGTAGAATTATTCTTCATACTCCTAGGCAGGTCATAGTGTACTTTTCAGCAGAGTAGTGAAGGGAAATTTTGGGAAAACGGGAGAAGTTACTCCATTTTTTAAGCTTCCGTCGCGTGTGCAGCGTTAATGGTAGCAGTTACATAGAAGTCATGAATTACGGAAATATTTGCCATAAAATTGTCTAAAAAATATCTTTCAATAACATATGTCTATCTTTTATGGTTGACTCACAATAACACGTGTAACTCCTGATAGCTTAGCAGTTCGGTGCATCCTGATTATATTTGTTTACTCTATTGCATCCTGATTATATTTGTTTACATTTATAGTTCTCTCATTCATCTCTTATTAAAAAAAGTTTACATATTTACCTATTCAATAAAAAAAGAATCATAGAAATCGGTATAGAAACACCAAACTTATACATGAAATAAGCCATCGCGTCCTGTCGTCACACGTGAATACTGAATCTGCTGGATTATTTTTTAGTAATGGTTGCGCGGGCAAAAGATAGCCGTGAGTATATGTATGATGTATGCAAAGTTTGTAATTCTGATTCTTTGTTTGCATGGGTTTGTTGTCGGAGATACTGAACCGTTAATTAAAACGCTTTCACAATCACAAAGCTAAACTATTCAGGAGTGCTATAAGTGGTGCTAAATTTCACAAAGGTTGAGCAGCGATTGAAGAAACCTCAGATATTTTTAAAACTACGCTACCCGTGCGAAGCTAGGCCAATCCACAAGTATATTCTATGTCCTTTTCCTGGTTCTAAGCTACCTCTCTAAAAATTTTTAGCCAAATCGGTTCATCCGTTCTTGAGTTATAAATAGTGTTACTAACACCACTTTCTTTTATATATATAGATTCGCAGATTTATTATGCTATAATTACGTATATAGATTGGCAATACAAATACGACAGGCGAGACCAAAAAAAAGTACCACGCTGTGCGTAAATGAATGTGTGTGCGTGACATTAGTATGGCGGATCCCATACTAGCCCTATTTGATAAAAAATCACGTATTTGTTATTTTTGCCAAATTGTAAACTTTACAATAACTGTAGTAATACTATGATGACACAAGATATTTTTTATCATATATTTGCATTGAAAACTTTGGTTAAAGATCATGTAGACCTGTAATTACTTAGTTTGGAAATAAATGGCTAATAATTTTGTGTTTGCCGATGAAAATGTATTCGATTTAGATTTATTTTTTCAAAAAATCATTTAGGTTAAAATAAGTCAATTATTTTCTTTCATGTTTTATGTCAAAATCGTTGTAGGCCTTTATCGTCTCTGAGAGGTCCTGCCTTTGTTGACGTTTATGGTATGACGTTTGTCACTTACTGCTAATCCATGTGCTTCTATATCTATGGTAATATAAAAGCTGCCAAATTAAAATAAATACGAATGCTTTGCAATATTTCATCCACTTTCGTGTCAGTCACCATGGCCTAGCGGTTTAGAGAATAGAAATCATAATTGTAATCCGTTGCGTTAGGGTTCAAATCCTAACTTGTGTTTATTTTTATAAAGAATTCATGTTCTTTTTTTCCATTTTATTTATTAAGCCTTTAGATTTATTGTCCTCATTTAATATAATGCTACATATTACGTTATAATTATATATATGAATACGTATAATACGTTACAGAAAACAGCAGAAAAAATTCAATTTTGCAAAAACTATTTTACCCTTTTATTTTATTAAAGCTGCATTTATATTTATGCTACCCTGGTACATACAATGTAAAAAATGGCATACATGTTTCAAAAATTCTAAGTTATTTTACCTCTTGATGTTTTTGTACCGGTGAAAATTATACAACTACAAACCCATTCCTCTATTAACACCATGTACTTACCTGTTTCTGTCAAAAATGGAGTTGGTCATTGGAGAACGACTTAGTATTTTTTTTCTAATAATATACTAACCGTACAACTATTTGGGACCGTACAACCAGTGGGGCATACCTCCCAGCAGAAGACTCTTTTTAGTTTTGACATTGATAAAACCAAATGGTGGTTGTGTAGAAAATGTATTCTAGCGTAGTACAATTAAGAATTTTAAACTGTATGCTTAGTGCTTTAAGGTATAATTTCCTTAAATGTTCAGATATTTATGATTAGCCTGTCTGAGCAGATAACTTTGATGAGTTGTGCTTTCAGATATTATTGTCTCTTTGTGTGTTCAGATTTAATTGAAAAACCACTGCTCATATATTTGTGGCGAATTGGATGTTCAGATCTTATTGACCTTATTTACCGTAAAGAATTTATTGAAATTTATTGCTGCTCAGATATATTTGACTACCTCGGCCGCTCTGATATATCTGATGGTGACTGTACCTGTTCCTTGGCATACCAAATCATTATTAAACGGACGCCAAAAACGCGTCTTAAGCGAGAAAGCGTATTATGTGGGATAGGGAAAATAAAATGAACTTACTACAAATGTATTTTATTGAGTAACATAATAAAATATTTATTTTTCTTCATGGTACCTTGAAGACTTCTATTATTATTATTTTTAGGATATAATGGAGGACTCCATTGAAGATAAACTTGACCTACGCCACTTCCCATTCTTGGCTGGTCGTGCCCAAACATCTGGATACCAAGCTCCAACTAGGTAAATATATTTCTATTCAGTTTTTTTATAAGTTGGTCTCTTAATAATATGTCTTATTTCAATTATGTTTAATATTTTATTGCAGCGTTCGCTACGGTCAATGGCACAAGGACAAAGCCCAGCAAACTGTTAAAAATGTGCCACGCCTCATCGTTTTCATCGTTGGCGGTGAGTTCAATATATTTATTGTTTTAGTTTTCTGTCTTAAATCAGAAATGTAAGAACTTTTTTTACGTAAAAGAAATAAAGTCAAGCTATAGAGTACTCCTTCCATCTTAGACAATACTTCCGTCGTTGGAATCTGTTTGCTAATTCGCCATGAACTGCTATCATTTAACAAATATTTTCCCACAATAAAACTCTCAGCTATCAATTCTCAATAGAAGTTTTATAACAATTAGAGATCCAAAGAATATTCGGCCGAGTATTCGGCGAGAAACACATACTATTCCATTATAAATGGTTATAAACCATCTTTGATATTTTGGCTGATCTGTCAATATTAAGTTAAATTGTCTAATATAATATTACTTCTGTGATTGTATAATTGAAAAGTAAATCAGAGTTTTAATTTTAAAAATGCTCTTCTTGGGCGATGGCTAATTCTCATCACTTGTTATTAAAATACTTCGATTCTTATTTGTGATGTTTTGTCATCGTCGCAAGTTTGCTTATACATATAATGTATCTGATTGTTTCAGGTGTGAGTTTCTCTGAAATTCGTTGTGCCTACGAGGTTACTGCTGCTCTGAAGAATTGGGAAGTTATCATCGGCTCTTCTCACATCCTCACCCCCGAGACTTTCCTCTCCGACCTGAGCTCCCTCACTGCTTGAGTATTTTTCAAATTATAAATCTAAAATATCATTTGGAACAACTTAAAGTAGACTTGCAGCATGATATATATTTGTTATGATTGTAAAGTTTAAAATGAAAGAGTACAAAAGTTATTAGTAGAGTACTCTACGACTTAAAGTTAGATGGAATAATATAATAGTCTGATGAATATCGTGATAAATATATATTAACTGTAGTTTGCGAAACATATATTTCGTATAATTTATTTCAGTGAAAAATATAGATCACATTAGACATTTTTTAAACACACTGCTTTCAAATATTAATATGTGAAGCCAAAACTTTGGACCCCTTGTTACGAAAAATTCCCCATTGAAGAAGTATGAAATTTGGTACACTTTTAGTTTATATCGAAAAGTGCATAGAACTTTTTTTTTATTTAATTATGCAAAATGCATTGCACACAACCAGTGGTTTGATTTGATACACATACGCTTTTATTAATTTATCAAAGTCTGTGAGTTGGCATTATTGTTTGTCATCAATATTACTGTCTAACTAAAGCAAAGATGTTATAGTCAAACTGAAATTTATGGTTGAAATGAAATTGGAATTTCAATCACTGAAATGGAGATCTAGTTAAATGAAATAAGCCCCATTTATTGTAGGTATTCTTAGACATAAATAATTTGCAAAATGTTGTTCAGTCATGTATCATTTTTATTTTACATAATGACTACCAAATACATTGCAATGTACAAGCATTTTTGTGTTCTGTATCGAACTCCATTCGTTACTTCCCATTGACCCAATTAGGCCAATAAGATTGGGCGCATGTTAATTGTATCACAAAATAACAGAACCCCCGAAAACTGTCTCGCAATTTTTATGTTTGTTCTTTAACCAGTTATTAGTAAATATTATGGTTTCGAACGATCTTGGAACAAAATCAGTATTTTAAAAACAAATTCATCTAAATGTTGGATGAAATCATGTTTTGTGTGATATAGTTTAATTTAATTTATATAATTAATAATTTAAGTGAACTGTTAATATTATTTTATAGCACTGATTTTAATATGTACTTATTATAAAGGAAATTAGATTATTTTATAGCAACATGCAGGTTTTGTCAATGTTGTTTTCTGTTTTATAATTATTTTTAAATGTTGTTAGTCTGAGAAGTAACAAATATTGAAAGAAAAACTTAAATTTGTCAAAACTAAATGTGAACACTATTGATAAAATCAATGTTTCAAAACTTTATTGGACGTTAAATATTTTACTCTTAAATGTTAATCATTAAATAAATACTAGATAACTATCAAAGCTTTATGATGTTTGTTGTTTGCTATAGTATAAACTTATATCTAGAACTTTAACGCCAAATATAAGATCTTTCGAAACAGTCAATTGAATCCGACTTCATGCCACTCTTGAGCTAAAGAAGTTAAATGTCAGCAAGCGAAATAGCATCCTAATGTTTGAAAAAAACGTTTTAAATTGTTAAGATTTAAAACCCTTTAATGTCAACTGAAACAAAGTGAATTTTATTAGGTTTAGCTACTATGGCTTGTTTTATCTTGTTGTCTCTTTACATTCCGATATCTTTGTGTAGTGAGTAGACCTAGTGAAGTAATTTACATCCAGTTGTATTGACTCTTCATAAATTTTAAGTACTATTACGAACTTAAGTCAAGTTTATTTGGAACAGGATATGCTATGATATATTTTTTTGTATATGTCAAACTCGAAATTTTTATATATGGTTAAAATATACAACACTTAACCAACTTTTCAACTGTTTTATAAAACTTTTATCCTGAAATTGTCGGTCTGTACGATGTCAATACATTAATGAATTTCTAAACTAATTGGATGTAATTAATAACTAACTTTATTACACATAGACATTTTAAGCATGCTAGAATATCTTATATTGCAAGTAGCTATTCATAAATATTACTAATGTATCACTTTAAAGACAACCATGTTTGTGCAATTATTATCATATGTGCAAGATTTATAGTATTGCTTGCGACATTATTTATAGTAATTAATAAACGAAAATCTGAGAAAAGTAGTTTTATTTACGTCTGTACCGTGCCTAGAATTGTTTGGACAAACTAATTCGCTATTATCTATCACATGACGATGTTTATATTGACCTAGGGGTTATCATATACAGCCAATTTATCTTATATCAACGAGCCATTGTGGAGCTGTACAACCTGTAGCATCAACATATGTTAGTCTCGTATTGTGTGTCGCAAACGTTGTAATGGCAAGAGAGCTGGTAATTCTCGCCTACTCGGGCGGTTTGGATACTAGTTGCATTTTGAAATGGTAAGGAGAGTTACTAATCGATTCAAATAAGGCCCAGTTGCAAATCTAACCAGTTAAATGATTTAAGGTTAATCGAACAAAACTATGATGTCGTGTGTTATATGGCTGATGTTGGTCAAAACGAGGATTTTGCTGCAGCTAAGAAAAAAGCATTATCCATAGGAGCCAAAGATGTAAGTATTATGTGTCTTAATAATAGTTTTAATCGAAACTTGAGTGTGTCTAATATTCCCAATTGTACACTTAGTAATATGAAAATATAGGTTGTAGGTACCAATTGACAAAGTGACAGAAATCCCTCTAAAAGGGGTTAATCCTGTAGCTAGAAGTTGAAATGGTACAAGAGGGGTTTCCTTTTATAATGTGAGGGAGTTTCTACTAGACTTGGTAATAATAAGACTTACAAACCAGACGGATAAAAAAAATAAATTATCCAGGGAAAGTGATGATTAGCCAAAATGTTGCTAACGATATTTAAAATAATGTGCCAAAATATTATTTTTTAAGAATTTGGTACCCAACTTGTGAATAATATTAGGGGGCGCAATTTTGTGTGATAAGATAAACCTTTCTTACACCTTCGACCAAATTTACAAAATAATAGGTATTAACAGTGCATTTTATTTTAAATTATTGCATATTCATTCCGTGGGTTTCAAACGAGACAACACAACAGTTTCTACTCTTTTACGAGTCACACTATTTCTCACTCTATCACACAACCTTACATTACATATACTTCTGAGGGATCTCATTTCCACTGCATTAACTCTACTTTCATGCTTCTTCTGCCATGGCCAATTTTCACTACCAAACATCAGCGTGGAAACCAGAACAGCATTATGCACAGCCAATCGAGCCTTTTCTGACAACGCCTGTCGTGGTTAGTGGGGAAAAGATGGTAAAATAAAGGTTGTTGGTGATGGGTCTCCAACCGCGTCGCCCAAAAATCCCTTAAAAGCCCCAATACCGTTAGTCGCCTCTTACGTACACCCACCGGAAGAAATGGGGTAGTGCTATTCTACGCCGACACTACACAACATAACAGTGATACATAAATACATATATTTACTCACGGCTATAGATCTCAGACAAGGGGTAGCCATTATTCTTATTCTGAAGTGAAAATTCCACCCCTTTTGGAAGTTTTATGAGGAAAATTTTTAAAATGCAATCTTTCTCATTAAAGTATCAATCGGTTTCTAACTGAGTCTTCAATGTTGTCCATCTTCGAAAACAATGACTCGTAGGCATATATTATGTTCATGTTATTCCTTCACTACATACTTTTCACTTCTTCAGTACATGATAAATTAAGTTTGCAATGTGAAACGCGTCCAAAATATTATAATACCGAGAGACGTCAAAAATTGATATTGCTTTTGCTTAGCACCCGTAAAAATGTAAACTTCAGTAGTTATATGTTTTATTAACTATACTAATAAAATAAATTTTGCTTATTATTAGGTAATAGTAGAAGATCTGAGGAAGGAGTTCATAAATAATTACATGTTCCCGGCCATCCAGATGGGACTTATTTATGAAAGCCGATACTACTTGGGCACCTCGTTGGCTCGGCCTTGCATCTCTGTGGGAATTGTTAATGCTGCTAAGAAGTTCAATGCTAAGTATGTTAATAATATCTTATTGATAAGATAGATAAGACGTATATCATAATTGATTTATCAATTTTCAGATATATATCTCACGGGGCTACTGGTAAAGGCAATGATCAAGTCAGATTTGAATTGAGCGTGTATTCTTTGTGGCCGGAAGGAAAGGTAAGTAATTGTACCTGTTCAATACATTAAAGGGTCTTCGTTGCCTTTAATACCTAAGAATCAATAAAACTTAGTACTACACGGACATTCCAACCCTATTAAATGTACTGATATAGCTCGCAGATCTAATAAACCCAGAAGTAATTGTTTTGTCGTGTAGTGGGCTTATTCCGTTTATCCACCCTAAAAAATCCTCCCTAAGGCGGATATTCGGAAACGCGTGTCCGTCTATCCACCCTGAACGGGGTGGATATCCGGAATGCATATAATATGGTTCTTCCGATTTTCTACCCTGCCTACGTACAGTCATTTACAGAAAAAAGACCCTAAGTTTGTAAGATATTTTTATTCAAACTGTAAGTAAGAAAGTAGGTATGTTTATCTTAAGTATTTTAATGTTCTCGATGTTCCTTGGACCCATTTTATGTTGTGTATGTTTCTGTAAATTACTGTACTTGGGGTAAAAAATCGGAAGAACCATATTATATGCATTCCGGATATCCACCCCGTTCAGGGTGGATAGACGGACACGCGTTTCCGAATATCCGCCTTGGGGAGGATTTTTTAGGGTGGATAAACGGAATAAGCCGTGTAGTGCCGGAATAGAATGTCACTACCTGTTTCTACCCACGGGTGTCGCATTAAGGTTATGGGGCTTTTTAAGTGGTTGTTCGGCGATGCGTTTGGAGACCCATCACCAACGATACTTTATTTCCACTACCTTCTCCCCTATCAACTTCCAAATATGGCTAAGGAGTTTCTAGCTCTGAAGCTCTGGCTACCTTTTTCGGGTATTTATAGCCGTGAGTATATGTATGTATGTATTTGTTTTATGTATTGCACAAACGCGACTGTATAATTTATAAATTATATTACACTCAATTATGAAAGTAAACAATTAATCCCGCGAGGTTAGCCACGATCCTAAAAATCGCTGCCGGGAGTTGTATTTACAATTATGGCTAAGATGTAGGTCAACATAAATGGTTTGGGATTCAATAGCAACTAAACAAATATTTTCAAGAAGTAACATCAATGATAAGTTTGTTTATTAGCAATAAGTATAATGATGAAGTGATTCACTTTTGCCCTCCTTTATCTCAGGTTATCGCCCCGTGGCGCATGCCAGCTTTCTTCAATAGATTCCAAGGTCGAAGTGATTTACTCGAATACGCCAAGAAAGAAAATATACCAGTGTCTGCAACTCCTAAAGCTCCTTGGTCGACAGATGAAAATATAATGCATATAAGGTAATCAATATAAAGTAGTAAATATCTTTCACTGCCAGAAAAATAACTTACGTTAAATAGCTACCAGATGAAATTAGAAGATAAATAATAGTTTAAAAAACACTAAAAAACACGCTTTTATAAGTGCACTTAAAAGTCAAAAATAAATTACGGGTCGTTCAAGTTGTCTCTATTTCTGGGATGAAGTGTAAACTATGTGATTTTAATTATAATATTTGATTGTAAAAGCGTGGGGCGCTGGAAAAGGAAAGATTTTTGGTTTACCTTGCTAAGAAATCAAGTTAAGCGATGTTTCGGGAAGCAGATTACAGAGATCGGCACTCTAACTAGAGTTGCAGCACCACTAGTTGGAGGCTCTATATTAAACAGTCTGTTCAAAGTACTAGTCAACAGTGGCAAAATGTAGAGTTCTTGTTCGTGTATTTGTTTACAAGAAAGTTTTTTCTGCTCCAGCGCCCCACGCTTTTACAATCAAATATTATAATTAAAAGCACATAGTTTACACTTCAGCCCAGAAATAGAGACAACTTGAACGACCCGTAGTTTATTTTTGACTTTTAAGTGCACTTATAAAAGCGTGTTTTTTAGTGTTTTTTAAACTATTAATTTATTTTATGCTTTTTAGTCTTTGCTAATGGCATATTTTAAACATTTATTTCAAATATCCATGGATGGGTAACCGCCTAGTGGTATTTATCTCGGGCGCTACCGTGCTTCGCAAGGCACGTAAAGCCGTTGGTGCCGGTTGTTATCGTAAGATAGCAGTCGTCAAGCTTTGTCAGAGACCCAAACGGGAGGCTTGATAACATCTAACGGTAAGGTGACCACTAGCCTTACAAACCTCCACCAACCCGGCTGGCCCCCGTGGTGAAGTATGGCTAATACCTTCCTCACGGAAGAGACCCGTGCCCAGCAGTGGGACGTTATGGGTTGGTAACGATACATCGTATGCTAATATTCATAATGAAGTTCCAGTTCAAATCTTCCGGCTCCATCATCAGATCAGTTCGATAGTACCATAATATTGTATTCAGACCTTGAAACCTAATCGTGGTCAAAGTTCCTTTCGTGGTCAAAGTTCATTACAAGACCTTTCTAACAAGTCCAAATACGGCTATAATACGATCATCCATCATTAAGTTCCAGTTAATATCTTCCGGCTCCATCATCAGATGAGCTCGACAGTACCATATTATTGTATTCAGACCTTGAAACCTAATCGTGGTCAAGGTTCATTACAAGACCTTTCTAACAAGTCCAAACACGGCTATGATACGATATTTCATCATGGAATGCTAGTGCCTATCTTCCGGCTTCATCATCAGACCTTGAAACCTAATTATGGTCAACGTTCATTACAAGACCTTTTTAACAAGTCCAAACACGGCTATGATACGATCATCCATCATGAAGTTCCAGTTCATATCTTCCGGCTCCATCATCAGATCATCTCGACAGTACCATATTATTGTATTGTCATCGAAATCACATTCAACTGCCAATTTTTATAACGCTATGACCTTTAGAAGATGGTTAAATTAGTTTTCTTAGATTTGATTACATAGTTACATACATACAGGTCGACCTAATAAAAGCGTGTTAAAAATATATGATTTCAACAATCAGCGATGACAATGAAGCGGGGATCTTTCCCCACCTCTTATGGTTTCCGTTGTACTAGTAAGTCTCTTGAAACCATGGTTACATGAATGGAGACATTAAGCAACGGTCTCGTGACCATATATCATTAAAGTGGCCTTTTTCGATCTTTGGACATACTTGTATTTCAGCAGGATCTGAGAACTGGGTTTCATAAACCCCTTTCATCTTAGTGATTTTTTGTTAACCTTTTTTTATGCCATGTTATACATAGCGATATAGATAATATATATATATATATATATTCTATAATATTATCATAGATGTCTGTTTGATGGCAAATTAATATGATTTCGTTAGAATAATTTTTGTCATCTATCCTCAAGTTGTTTGTTACCTTTGTGCAGCATGAAAAGTTATGTTTGGTTTTTGTAGCCAGACAATTTTCATTCTGTTCAAGTTTTTTCAACAACTCAATGTTATTTATTACTTATCTGGTGATATCTATAGATATTTATATATTTTTCAGCTACGAGTCGGGAGTTTTGGAAGACCCAGCGGCAGCACCGCCCTCTGGAATATACAAGATGACGAAAGATCTAAGAGAAGCTGAAGACTATCCAAGTACCATTGATATACAATTTGAAAAGGGTTTGTAGTATATTTTTATTTTATTTCGCTTTATTCCTAGTGTAAAACATTTCACTATTTGCACCAACGCAAGGGTTAATCACTACGTAACGGCACCTTACTATTGTTATAAGAGAACTACGTAGCATACTAAATCTATGGTTATAACAGCCGAAGTTGAAGTTGTAATAACTAATTGCTCTCGTTTGTGTTACTTCTATTTCTATCAACCTTGTTAACAAATCTTTAAAGAAAATTACTAAAGAATTAAGAAATTCGTATTTATTTAAATAAAATCTATCATTAGATTTAATAACTTAGCTGTTAATTACACTTTATGGAGTAAACATCGTTACATTCATTAAAGCAAATAGTTACACTCATTTATACCACTGAACGGTTAACTCCATATATTTAGATTTTGTACACAACCTACTGAAGACAAGGAAGAGATAACAGTACATTATCGCACTAATGCGTAATGGTAAACAAACAGTCATACTTTGTTAATAAGCTGCATTTACATACATTTATATTAATGGGTGAATATACTATTTCTTGTATCAATTATACTTTTCATGTAAAAAAATATAAATCCGAAACTAGTATAAATTACGCTTACAACATTTAGAAAATATGTTAAATTATCTGATTCTAAGTCGAGCAGCGAACTTTTACTGATTTATTGCGTATTTTGAAACATTTGAACAAAAAATTATCTACGATTTGGTCCCTTGGGTCACCGACGTAAAATTGAGATAGTAGCAATAAAGAAAGAAGAATATATGAAATCAACTATACGTTTATTTGCATTAACTTAAAACAAACACTTTGGCACAATTGAGTCAAGGAAAAGATATCAATTTTGACAAAAAAATCTATACATTGTGTCTCTTGAGTCACCAGTGAAGCAAATAACTTCATATTTTTACTGTAAAGTGATTTTTTTTAAACTGACGATAACAAATAGTAAACATTGTTATGGAACTATTAAGTATGTGTTTCTTTCGCAACAAAATTTACAAAAAATTCTATAAATAAAAGCAATATAGCTGGTAATCAATGTGAAAATTCAGGGACATATCGGTAATCCCAGAGACAAATTCAGTGACTCAAGAGACTAAAGTAACAAAATTATCAAGAGTTACTAAGTAATATATTATGTTAAAGACTGACTGTAACAATATGAGATCCAACAGTAGTAAATTAATTAATTAATAAAATAAATTAATTAAATAAATCATCTTCTCTGAAGGATAACCATATAGATTCTGCTTATGAAAAGTATAAAAATTACCTAGGCTTACGTAATAGTCCGAATGCAGTAATCAAAATAAAAATGTAAACAAAAACAAACCAACAACTAACCAAAATATAAGAATCTTGTGTAAAAAAATATACGAATTAAATTTTCGAATACATTAACATCTGTCTTGAATTCGCGATAACTTTGACTGCGTTTATTGTACATCATCGGCTTAGAGATAATCTCAATGATGTCTGTATAGTCTATATCAGCAACATCTTTAGCATCTAAACGGAAAACTTTTTTTTCTTTACACATCGCATAAAATCCATCTTCATCTAGGTCATCAACTTTACAGGCATATCTATATATTTTGCTTTTTGCGGCGTGAACCTTGACAAGCAAATGATCTCCACGACATACACCCTGCTTTTCTTTGATTTCAGCAAGCTATTAAAATGAGGTAGACGGTTTCTGGCTAGCTGAATCGTCGTCTTAAGACAAGTCGGGTGAATTGTAAACTATGTCGTAAATGTTTCTTTGCCGAGGTTGTTTCAGGTCGGTGATGCTAATGTCTTGCATAGATGATATGACATCACGACGTCTGAGGACTTAAGAGCTGGCTTGCTCGGTGCCTGCATTAATGTTGGTACTTGTAGCATTATCATTATTTTCTGTTCTGGCTTCAGATGAACCTTCATAAACGTTTAAACATATCGCAACTTCTCTAGCGATTATGGCAGCAATAGGCTCATATGGTTTTGGGTAACCGGCATCTACAAAAGCAATTTAAACGTCTGAGTTTTAGTTTTCCTGGAACTTCTGTAAATATTTGGTGCACATTAATGGTCTCGACAAGGCATGTGATCCTGGAAGGTAATTGTTTTGTCACGTAGTCTATTTTGGCCGCTTTTATTAAGTAATGTTTGATTTTGCTTTGAGTCCTTAGCTTCTCGAAGAATGTCTCAGCCGTTGGAATGTCCTCGCCACGTGCCATGATATTATCAGCCGTTCTCTTCAGAAATCTACTGATCCCATCAGTAGGACTTTTGCCGCGACAGGCCTAAATAAATGACCACGTCATTTTGGTGAATCGACATTCAAACGTTTTTGTAGCGCTTGAATAACTTTTTTGTTCGTGGCGGTACTGGTAGTCTGTATAAAAATTGATAGTCGCAACCTGAGCATTATTTTCGGCCTTTCTTCCTTACCAGGCGGTTTTTTCTGTGGTTTCTTTTCCATTATTGTGTTAACGTTTTTTATACTTTAACATTTTCGTTTCAACTTCTCAATTACTTCTTTCGTGTTTAAATTTTGTCTATCTTTTCTGACTTTCTTTCTTCTCTTGATCTGTTTGATACTAGTTTCGTTTGAGAAATTTTGGACGACAGGAGAACTACAGCGAGTTTAAAAGCTATCAGTATAATTTACTCTCGGTAGAGGCAACATTTCTTGAAATATTTATGGGTAAGCTGGTGGCGTATTACAAAGTGCATTGTTTTTGTTTAGATTTTTCTTGCGTTTTTTCACATTTTGCTTCGAATTTTCCATATGTCGATGTCAAGTCTTTAACTAGGCGTTTTTCTTGTGGTAGTTTTCTCTCTTTTTGATTTTATACTCCTCATACCACTTATATCTTTTTTTTAATTTTGCCTTGTGTCATCTTTGCTTCTCCGCAGCAGTAAGTGGCATTTAGACTGAAACGTTCAAGTTAACATTTCATAACAGTAAATAAGTATAAATTGTATATGTATATCTGAGTTTCTAAATAGTCTTCACTACATGTCTTGTGGGTCACCAAAATTGTCTCCTGGGTTACTACTTTAGTGACCCAAGGGAACGGTAAGCCAAGAGACATTTTGCGATCAAACTTTGTTATTATTGAGTTACTGTTCAATATGAGTAAAAACAATGTATTGCTGTATAATCAGACATAAATTCATTGAAATGATATCAAATCGTAAAGAAAGTACGTCAAACTTACCTGGAATTCGCAGTTACCCAGCAGACACACAATAAAGGCACGCAGCCTCTCTTCGAGTAAAGAACGAAATGGCCGAGCAACGACAAGGTCTAACAAACAATTACCACGATCTCATGATTCACTGGTTTGTTCTTGTTAGCACAGCCAGTGCATTAGCACTTAATCGCTTACTCTTATGACTTTTGATATAGTAAGTCAGTGGAACAGTAAATCGCAGTAAAAACGAGGACAAAACTTCGATAATCAATTAATTAAAAACTGAATTACTTCTTGGTTGTATTTTTTTATAAACGTAAACATTGAACGTTGTTATTATTTATTCGCGTGCTATGCCAACATCGTCTTATAGAGAGTTTCCTAATTAAATGTCAAAATGCCCAGCCAGTGATAGTCAGGGACAATCCACAATTGTATGAGAATGCGCTGTGGTCTCCTAGCAAACCATGATATAAATTGTAAAATTATGGTGATTCGTATTTTTTAACTAATTGTTTATTTCAGTTTAACATCTGGATTATTATTTTACGTGACAGGTGTTAAAAATATTTTACAATTTTACCGTTATAGAAAAAAAACTTAAGGGGACAGTATCTGACAAAGAATAGTATATTCACCCTAATACAAATTATTTTCACTTTATGAGAAAGTGTGTTGAAAATATTATTGCCATCTGTTCACTGCAGGAAGCTAGGGTCACATAGAGTTCAAATTGTTTATGGATCTAGTCGGTGCCTACCCCAATGGGAACTAACGGCGTGAGTATATATATAAATATATATGTATGTATGTATGTATACATGCATATTACCGATACTAAAAAGAGATCTTACAATTTTGGTGATGGTTCTCAGGACTACCTGTGTCGGTACGAATTCCCAGTGGTCATGAAAAGTCATTACTTCTGACCGATCCCTTGAGCATAGTGCAATCCCTCAACAAACTTGGGGGTCAGCATGGCGTCGGCCGCATAGATATTGTGGAAAACCGATTTTTGGGCCTGAAAGTAAGTATTACTACATTTATTTCCTTTGCCGTGCAGTGCCGGCTTAGAATGACACTTTCCCTTTCTACCCACGGGTGTCGTAAGAGGCGACTAAGGAAAGGGTATTGGGGTTTTTAAGTGGTTTTGGGCGATGCGCTTTGAGACCCATCACCAACGATACTTTATTTCTACCATAATGTCCCCTATCAACTTCCAAATGTGGCTGAGGAGTTTATAGCTCTGAAGCTCTGGCTACCCCTTTTTGGGATTTATGGCCGTGTGTATAATATTAATGTGTATTTCTTTTACAAATATTTTCCAATATATCATTCTAAAGAAACATGCTTATTGCTGGGTTCTATCAAATATAGACTTTACTTAACGTTTAGTGGAACTGTGTTTTAGCAGCATGTGTATTAAATATGACTGTTTTAAGTCTAATTAAAATCTATTTATCATCTTTATTATGATTGTAACATATACACAGTATCGAATTTGACGTTGTTAGACTGATCTTTTAACTGTGCGGTGTCTCCTTAAAATGTACTAGCCCAATTGTTCCCGTATGTGTCGTACGAGGCGACAAAGGGTATTAACATGTTTGTAGGGCGATATGGCTGGAGATCCATCCCCAACCATCCTTAATACAACGATCTTTTCCCCACTCAACTTCCAGAAGTGACTAGAGAATTATATATTCAGGAGCACTAGCTACCCCTTCAGTCATATAGTGATTATGTGAGGGTGTTATCTTTCAAATATGTCTTATTGATTAATCATAGTTCTTTTTGATTTTCGGATCATATTAACTCATAAATTACAAAATTAATTACCTAATTTATAAATGATGGCAATGAATATATAAAGAACAACATACAAAGTTTCTGATAAGGGCATTTCACCCTATAACTATAAACTTAGTGTTTGGCCAAAGCAAGTTTGGTTTGTCTACTTCGTTGATTGAACTTTAATTAGAAAAAATCTTGAAAATCTTTTAGTCTCTACATAAAAAGAGGATGGGCAAAAATATATGGGAACTGGTATACCTTGCAATAGCAATGAGTCACATATTAATAGAAGGATAATTTTATACATTAGCATATGCACCATTGGTTGCATGTTTCTAAGAGTTGTCCGAACTAAGTTCTACTACTTTGAATTTGATAGTACTCACAGTCTTACATACTGAAAATCATGGTATTTTACGTACATGTTACTTTAAATAATGTTTCCTGCAAGGAAGTTAGTTTGTGTAAGTTTGTTTGTGGTAAGTAAGTATGATTGATGATGTGATTCGAAATATTATAAATCATGAACTGTGTAAAGTAGCAGTGAAAATCATATGATTAAATATAGGAATATCACCAAATTATTATGATTTAATAGTAGCATTCATTTCCATGCCTATACGCAACCCTCCTCACGCTGTTTACTGACTCCTATCTCCTTTTTGCTCCCGCATTCAAAAGTTGCTTAGTTAAGGCCAAACCACTATTTTTTAACCAATAATTACATTTATTGAAATTATTTTAATCAAAACATACTCATATTCGGATTGCTGTATCTCCGAACAGACAACGATTTGGTGAAACTCCCCATAATAAATATTGATGCACTATATTATCCTAATTTAAAAATGTACCACTCATTGCTATTGGACAGTATACCAATATGCCCATCCTCCTTTACTTGTCATAGATAACTTCATTGAGGAGAAAACTGAATGTTAATTACTAAAATTTAAAGATAAGTACTAAGTTTGTTAATAGATATAATAATTAATTAATAATGTAATAATAAGCAAGTAATTTGAAATTATTGATTCCAGTCCAGAGGCCTGTACGAGACTCCGGCTGGAACCATACTGCATCAAGCACATCTCGACTTAGAAGCATTTGCGCTGGACAGAGAAGTTTTGAGGTAAAGAAAAATAATTTATTTAAAGAAATATTATTACAATAATCTTTAAATAAAAAAAACATTTAAATATCATATGGCCAAATTGGTTCTGGCTCAGCATATCTTCCTCAGCCGCGTATCTCGCAGGACACGTCAGCTGCTGCACGCTGATTTTGTATGAATCGCATAGTTTACTAAAATTCATCGCTTATGTCGTACATCAGTATATCCCCATAAGTGGCAAAGGTACACACAAAGGTGAGCACAGGATGCCCAAAAGTATCTCGGTCAAAAGCACCCACCTTTTATCTCTGTTTGAAGCTTGAGAGATTTGCCAGGATCGTACAAAGTGGCGATCGATAGTCTCTGCTTACCCCGATAGGAGCCAATGGCGTGATAATGTGAATGAATGCATGTAAAAGAATGTGACGGATATATTTGTATGTATAGTACTATCATGAGCATGAGTAAAATTTTTAGCCGAGAATTAATTATGGCAAATGGTTGTTGCTGCCGAAGCACCCTTTCCCACCGCAATGAAACCGTGGCTGACGTTTACAAAACTATTTAATACAACTAATTGCCATTTCACATTTGAAAAAAATATATTTTAAGTAATAGTCGGCATATAATAGCACTACCCCATTTCTTCCCATGGGTGGTCCGACTCCGACCTACATGGTAAGAGGCGATTAAGGGAGTAATATTTTGTTCCGAAGCTCTGGCTACTCCTTCTAGGGATTTATAGCCGTGAGTATATGTATGTATATTTTAGTTATCACTTGTTATTGGAAAGAAAAGGGAGTTTCCCAAAACACGAGAGTGAATGTTGTGAGAGATGAACAGGGTGAATTGGCGACGGATGAAAGTAGCATAAGACGAGTATGGAAGAACTATTTTGAGGGACTCTTTGAAAAAGAGGATTCACCTATTTCTTCGCCAATTGGCAGCAATGTTGACTGGAATGAGGCATTGGGTGACAGTAGTGACAGTGAGATTAGTATGGAAGAAGTAATGAAAGCATTGAAAAGTATGAAAGTAGGGAAAGCGGCAGGGTATGATAGGATAAGTATCGAAATGCTGAGGGCTGGTAAAGGGTTGGTGGCTTCCTGGCTGTACTTCCTTTTTCAAAAGTGTTGGTCGAGTGGTAAAGTACCACGAGATTGGTGCAGGGCAGTAATTGTGCCCTTATATAAAGGAAAAGGGTCACACGAGGAAGCTAAAAACTACCGCGGAATCAGCCTACTCAGTGTTGTCGGTAAATTGTATGCAAAGGTATTGATTGAAAGAGTGATGAATGAAACAGATGACAAAATTTGGGATGTGCAAGCAGGATTTAGAAAGGGAATGGGATGTATGGATCAAATCTTCTCTTTAAGGAGCATCACTGAAAAGTTCTTAGCCAAGAATCGAAATGTGTATTGCTCCTTCATAGATTTAGAGAAGGCGTATGATAGGGTGGTAAGGAAGTATTTGTGGGAGGTGTTATCCAAGTTCGGCTTGGGGAGCCAACTTATACGTGCACTGGTATCACTCTATGAGGATTCTAGTGCATGTGTAAGAATAAACGGGGAAAACACAGACTGGTTCGGTATCTCTAGGGGTGTCCGACAGGGATGTGTAGCTTCTCCGTGGCTCTTCAACTTGTTCATGGATGACTGTCTGATAGAGTTGCGTGAAAGTGATTATGGACTGAGAATGGGTGGATTCGTCATCAAATGCCTCTTATATGCTGATGATCAAGTGTTACTTGCATCGTCGGTTGAGGAGTTGCAAGAGATGATGAATATCGCATGTGCGTCGTTTGAAAGAAAAGGAATGAGAGTAAATGTGGATAAAACCAAAACCATGGTTTTCGAGAGAGAGGAGAATATGACTGAATGCGTGATTGAGATCAATGGTAAGAAAGTGGAACAGGTGAAAGAGTTCGTATATCTGGGAAGTTTGTTTACTAGGGATGGAAAGTGTGATGAAGACATTGAAAGAAGAGTAAAAAAGGGTAATGCGGTAAATGGAGCACTGGATAGTCTCATGTCTAGTCAATCGGTGTCCGAAAAGGCCCGAATGGCTGTGCATGATGCTGTCCTCGTTCCTACGCTTATGTATGGCAGTGAATGTTGGGTGTGGCAGAAGAAGCATGAAAGCAGAGTAAATGCAGTAGAAATGAGATCCCTCAGAAAAGTTTGTAATGTAAGGTTATGTGATCGTGTGAGGAATGATGTGATTCGTGAAAGGTGTGGTGTAAAAGATGATATTGTAAGAAAGATAGAAAAAGGAATGTTGAGATGGTTTGGGCACATAGAGAGGATGGATGACAGTAAAGTGGTGAAAGAGATATATAGAGCCAATGTGGAAGGTAATGTTAGTAGAGGACGACCTCGGAGGACACATTTAGATCAAATAGAAAATGTGCTCAAAAAGGCAGGTGTCCGAAATACGAAGAATAAAAGAGCATGTATGAAAAGATTGATGGATGTGAATGAAGCTAGAGAGGTTTGCCAGGATCGTACAAAGTGGCGATCGATAGTCTCTGCCTACCCCAATGGGAACTAACGGCGTGAGAATATGTATGTATGAATATGTATGTTGTGATTATGTAAATTTATTGTTTTAAGTAAACTGTATAGTAGTTAATTCAAATGAGAATCAATGTTTCTCCTTTCTTACATTTTTTTTCAACTTCCATATGCATCTACAATTTTTTTCTTGAGACGTAATTCATCATCAAATCTGTCGGTGGCTTATAAACTACTATTGCATTTTCCAGAATAAAAAAGTACCTACAAGACAAAATGGCAGACTTTGTGTACAATGGTTTCTGGTTTTCCCCGGAAGCTGAATATACCAGCAAGTGCCTGAAGATGGCGCAAGGGCTGGTTACCGGCTCAGTCACTGTGCAAATTTTCAAGGGAAATGGTAATTTTATTTCTCTATAGTGGATCGGCCCCGCTTCGCACGGGTAGCGTAGTTTTAAAAATATTGGAGGTTTCTTCAATCACTGCTCAAGCGTTATGAAATTAACGCCTTTATTACAACTTACAGCACTCATGTCTGAATATAGTGTTACTTTGTGATTTTGAAAGCGCTTTTATGATCGGTTCAGATCAATATCTCCGAAATTAAGCAAATTTTTAGGTTTTAATTGATGCAACTACTGGCGCCATCTAGTACGTAATATGTAAACTACTAAGGATTTGGTTTTGATCGCGTGCGACTATTATGTTGGGTGGGACTATTAATTTTGGTGTTTCTATACCGATTTCTATGATTCTTTTTTTATTGAGTAGGTAATAATGTTAACTTTTGAAATAAGGTGATTGAGAGTATTATAAACGTAAGAGAAAACAAATATAATCAGAATGCGCCGAACTGCTAAGCTATCAGGAGTTACACGTGTTGTTGTGAGTCAACCATAAAAGATAGACATATACTGTTGCGGAATATTTTTTAGGTAATTTTATGTAGAATATTTCCGTCATACGTGATTTCTATGTAACTTTGACCATTAAGGCTGCACACGCGAGGGAAGCTTAAAAAATAGAGTAACTTCTCCCGTTTTCCCAAAATTTCCCAAAATTCCCCTTTACTATTCTGCTGGAAAGTATACGAAAACCTGCCCAGGAGTATGAAGAATAATTGTACCAAGTTTCGTTAAAATCCGTCGAGTAGTTTTTGTTTCCATAAGGAACATACAAACCGACAGACAGACAGACAGACAGACAGACAAAAATTTTACTGATTGCATTTTTGGCATCAGTATCGATCCCTAATCACCCCCTGATAGTTATTTTGAAAATATATTCCATGTACAGAATTGACCTCTCTACAGATTTATTATAAGTATAGATATTACCAACAGCTGTGTTGTGTCGGGTTAGAGTAGCACTAACAATTTCTAAACGTAAGAGGTGACAAAAGGATATTTGGGCTTTTTAAGTGATTATTGTGCGATGCGGTTAAAACCTATCACCAACAACCTTTCTATAACAATCCTTTCCCTTCTCAATTTCCAAAAGTGGCTGAACGTATGTAACATCTTTAAATTTCTTCGGTATGGGAGGTGGTATAATGTTATAAATTATTCATTATCGTGTCAGGCCCCCGCTAAGACTTCGCAGTTACTAAACGACTATAGCCATATAAACAGTCAAACTGTCACTATTAGTTTCCCTTGAAGTGGGCAGATAATATTTTACAGATGTTTGACTTATGATAATAGGCTATTTGACAAAATTTGAAAACTATCTTACGGTGTTTATTTGTTTATAAGGAGCCCTAATATAATACTTTTCTGTCTTTATTTTAGCTATTTTATTAAAAAATCTAAAAAGAAAATGCAATATTCAAATGTACCGCGAAAACGCGACTTTAAGTAATATGGCGGCTGTGGCACATATGACGTCCATTCCGCATTATACACCAATAAGCTAAGCGATACACAGTCTGTTTGTGCGCAATTTACGTCATTATAGAAATAGCCAATTTCGGTCGTTTTTAGTCACGTGACAGTTGCATAAAAAAAAACTATTTTAGAAGACGGATTTTGGTTAAATAATGCAATATTTTTTTCTCGCATTAATCAAATCAAATCATATTTTTTTTATTTCAAAATAAAAAGAATTGTTCTCTATTTTTTGAGCGTCACAAACTTACGTATAAGTTAAATCTTACTGTACTGACTCTACTTCGGATTCGGAAGGTGTATTGTTGCGAGAAGAACCCGTAAGAAACTCAGCAACACACATCTTTTCTTAGTCATATTACAATATTGGTGTATGTCTGGAAATATCCTGAATAGAGCCCTGGTGACGCCAAGCAGTTTCATCTATCAGCTTTTAAATGAAGACTGCGTTTTATAATTACTTTGAATTTCTTTTCTGTTAGATTCAAAATGTCATCAGGTATTTTATTATAAAATTTTACACAAAACCCCATAAAAGATGTATTTATTTTAGTACGCTTTATTTTACCATCTCTTCCCCACGCAACTTCAAAACATGGCTGAGGAAGTATTAATTCCCTGGCTCTGGCTACCCCTTCAAGGGATTAATAGCGTTAGTATATGTATGTATGTGTGTTACTAGGTACCATGACAAATTATCATTCACATGACTTTAGAAAAGTCTGATTGGTGTAGGTGTGTATCTTTCGCAGTTGTTAATTAGAAAAATGTATTTTAATATTAGATTAGCATCTTACATATAAAGATTTTTAAGTAAAAGTTATTGAAGCATACTTTATTACATTGGGTATTTGAGTGCATTTACCCCAACTTTAGTATTTCGCTTGTGACATCACTCCTCCTAAACGACTGGCCCGATCTCTACTAGTTCATAAGTATCAAGTACCAAGTCGCGATGGAGTAAAAATGCTACCATTGAAAAATAATCACCCTTTAAAGTTTCTCATGTAAGTCTATATGGGAAACTATTTTAAACAAAACTAGCACCCGCTCAACCATGTTCGATCTTGTCTGGCTTCGCTCGAATTTTCGGCATGCAAAGATTTAATGCCAACCTAGTAATTATTGTTTGTAGAGCTCTTCAATCTTAAGTTCCGTATCGATTGAAAGATACCATTCCCTAAATACTAATCATATGTTTTATTATTTTGTATTTCAGTTTCTGTATTATCAAGAAAAAGTGAGAAGAGCTTATACAATCAAGATTTGGTATCGATGGATGTGGCTGGTGGATTTTCGCCGGAAGACAGTACGGGCTTTATTAATATCAACGCAATGCGCCTTAAAGAGTATTCGAGAATAAATCAGAAATGAACTAAAGCTGTATCATTTGGGTTACAATAAGTGTCTACTACAAATAAAAACTACATCACTTGAACTTTTGTTATTTTACTTCTTATTATTCGACTTATTAGGTACCAGCCAGCTGCCCTATACTTAATATTTTCTTGGATATGTGTCATAAATATCAAAAAAAAAAATGCAAAATTCTCGAAGATTTGAAATATGCTAGAAGTTCTCTTCGCGTTTCTTAATGTTTAGTTTTCAACTTAGTATCAACTTAGAATAGCACTAACCCATTTCTTCCCGCGGTTGTCGTGAAACAGGGATTAGGGAATGGGGTCTTTTTAAGTCATTTGTTGGCCAATGTAGCTAGACACTGTTCACCAAGAACCTTCATTTTACAATCTTTTCCCACTCAAGTTGTGAGTATATGTATGTGTATATTTCGTTTCTAGTTACATAGGTTATTCCTAACGTAGACTATAACTAGGTACACGGCGTGAAACCTTTTGGATAAGTTTTCGCACTTTCTGTAAACCTATAGAGCATAAAGTTTGCAATTTTGGCATTAAATTAGCACTAAATCATAAGCGAAATGACGACTAATTTGGCTCTTTTTTTTATGCTAACTTTACATACGTGGTTTATACAGTATGACAACTTTGCCGTTGAAAATTATTTTGAAAATTATGTCATTCTTTCAATAATTGTCAACTTTTCAATCACCGCTGCTGCTGCGTCAGCGTCGTTGCTGCTTCAATAAAGGAACGATGAAGAATCACGGTGACTTAGTCACTTCATGTAGTATGCCGACCGACACTTAAACGCAAGTGGTTTTGGGCGTCTCTAAGTTATTGGTATTCGATGATGTGGCTGGAGACCAATCACTAAACATCCTATATTTAACTATCTGTTCCTAAAGAGCTTATTCCATTACACTTTGTCGTTTCTGAATTCAGAAGTCCTTCAAAGTTACTGCCGCAGACGCTTGTTATTCCACTACACAAATTTGTCTACTTTTCAGAAGCCTAGCGTTCTGAACGTTATTCCACTAGTCTGAATTCAGATTCTGTGGCTCTCAGACGTCTTCATTCAGACAAATGGAATAAGCTCTTAAGTCAGCTTCCAAAAGTAACTCCAAAAATTCAGTGTTACTTTATTTTAGTAGAAGGTTAACTCTTCACATCGAGAACGATAATAGGCATACTTATCTCTTCTAACCTATATTAAAATTTATTTCTGTCCCGCTCACACGAAATGAATATTCGTATTTTGACATTTCTGATATGAATGCATACATACATACATATTCTCACGCCGTTAGTTCTCATTGGGGTAGGCAGTGACTATCGATCGCCACTTTGTTCGATCCGGGCAAACCTCTCTGGCTTCTTTTACATATATAACATAAAAAATGTGATATTAAATGTGTTTTTTCTCTCTAATATGAGAATACATATGGTGATATTCGACGAATCCAACGATACCTCCGTAGTTGTCGATGATTTCATCGATTAGAAAGCCCCAATATTAATATTGTTCTATACATTTCAAAATGTCAAAATCCGAATATTCGTTGCGTGTGAGGGAGATAAAAATAAGTGTTAATATGGGTAGAAGAGATACTTTACTAATAATCGTTTACGGCGCAAAGAGTAGACTCTCAGGAACTTCAGTGACGGTGATTGAAAAATTACGGTAATTTTAATATAACAAGTGGTCCGCCCCGGCTTCGCACGGATGGTGATAAATATTTTTTACTGCTTACCCCCACGATATTTAGCGTGATGATATATATAGCATATGTCCTTTTCCTGTTTCTAAGCTACCTCTCCAACAATTTTCAGCCAGATCGGTTCATCTGTTCTCGAGGTATAAATAGTGTAACTAACACCACTTTAAATACATAGAAAGATAAAAGTTAAGTTATTTTTATTTGGGATAAATTATTTTTAGAGTGCCATGATGAGATGTGCCATGATGTTGAATGTCGCGGCAAACCCGGAAGAGGAAACAGCTAAAACTTGTGGTGTAGTTGGCGCAATATGTGCACCCAGCCGGTTAAATCAGCCAGGGCTTCTAGATACACTGATACAACGAGGCTTGCTACGCAATAATGACCTGCATGTTGCCAGGGAGCCGTCTTGTCAGTTGAAAGTGCAGCTGGAAAAGATGATTGACTTTTCATTGTTACGATCACGAAGCATAAAGGATGCATAAAGGAGATTAATAATCTCAGTCTTGTTTTTTTTGTATTTGCAAATTGTTGGACCTATAAATCAGGCAGAGTTTTCCTCCCATTTTAGGCTAAATACCGCAGCCACCACAAATTCTGTGGATATTTTGGCGGTGTTAATAGGCGCTAAACATTCGTTCGCACGTTCCCTGGACCGCCTAGGACTATCAGCCCTCTTCGTGATTAACAGGCAGCAACTAAAGCAGAAGTGAAAAGGTAACTACCTCAGCTTTTCTCCAATTGTTTACCCGTTGAAACTAGTTTTGGACGCTCCAAAGATCTGTACAGTGGCATTGTGACGCCGACAAATTGACGATCTATTTAAACAAAATTATTATAAGTATTCGTGTTCAGCCACCGATATGCATATAATGTAGAATACATGCATACTCACGATCACGAACTTGCAATACATTAACGCTGCTATTGATATCTAATAAACGCATCTGACGAGCATTCGCGTGTAATTCATACAATCACTGCAAGGTGCGCAATGTAATGCTCCGTTTTCCTCCTTCACTGATGTAATTCTCAAATCTGGAACGTTACATTACACGCGAATGCTCCGGTGAGGGAGCACCTTAATACGTTACGTTAAAAAATATTGTAAATGTGCGTTCTTGACACTGGCGAAATTATTTTAGCTAACATGATAGAAAGAAGCCATTAAACAAAAATTGAATTGAATTGGAATTGGAAAAGCAAAACCATAAAATTGATAATTTCCACAATTATCCGTAGCGATGGCTACTTTAATAAAACGCATACTAGTTGCCAATCCCCACATTTATAAAAAAACTATCGGGGTGCTGTACAATGCTTCTAGGAACCGTAAGAATTTGCCAATTTGTTCATATGATATTACGTCACATAATGTTCATGAACTATGCATTGTTTACTTTTGATATTGATCAACTATTAATAATTTCAGATTGGAACTATCAGTATATGCCTGGTCCATACCCTAAAACTCCAGAAGAACGAGCTGAAGCTGCAAAAAAATATGGTTTAACACTGGAGGAATATAAAACATATCCTGAAGAGCTAGGTTATGGAGATTACCCAAAAATGCCTGATATTGGTGCCGATTCCAAAGATCCTCACTACCCTTACGATAGCCCAGAGTTGAAGAGAAATTTCAATGAGCCTGTAAGTTTATGTCCACAATATACTTATTAAATTCAACTTTGAGTCGTCCTTGCATTATAGCATACAGCAAGTATTAGTTTTGCATATGTATGGTAATTGGACTGCCAAAACCATTTAGCATCCTTATCAAAAAACAATCAAGGAAGGTTAATAATTTAGATTTCACTTATATATGGTGGATGGGTATAGATCTTTGTGGAGTCTCAATACTTCTCTTGTCTGCTGTGATGCTAAACCCTTTGATGTAGCTTTGCTAGTCTTGCTACAGTTTACACTTTTGTCAACATATCTGCCTCCATGTCTTTGTTGTTGCTGGTATTTTAGTTTCTAGATATCACTATTGATGCAATCTTCAATAAAATTGATCTTCCATTTGTAGTGTTAAACCAATCAAAGGATATAGAGATTACATGTATTAAATTAAGATTCCAAAGATTTAGAGCTGCTTGATTATAATGATAATTATTATTTAATATGACAATAGTTTTGTATTCTTTACTGAGACTGTTTAAAGTGGATGGCTTCTTTTGCAGCTTTGGTTCAACAAATATATTCTTCTGCGGTTATGATTATTATTACTATAGTTAGAGTATAGCTGAAATTGGGTGATGTTGGTTGCATTATACATTTTTAAATTTTATATAGATACATACCAAACTGCACTCATTCAACTGAATCAGTATCTAGACAATAAATAACAAAAGTAAATACTTAAACTACTTTTTAGGAGTTAAGAAAGTACTTTGTAAAGAAGGGATGTTTTTGGCGAGTGAAGGGATTTTAAGTTAAAATGTATAAATATTTTTCCATGTTGATTACAATCAATACCTAGCCATGTCTTAGAATTTATCATCAGCTGAAGAGTGGAAGGAGATACTCACCTTAATTTGATAAGTGTCTTGCAGAGGGATTGAAGAAAATTTTGAGGGTACAGTAGTGAATAAGTTTGATTTGTTGTGTAAACATGTTAGGGATAAGAGTTGGAAACCCAGAATATGTTTGAATCATAGTGTTTTGTGTATCTCTTCTTCTTTTGAAAGAATTGAATAAAGACACACAATGAAACAAAGAGTTCCATTTAAAAAAATATATTTAAGTTTACATGATTACCCAGAAGACATGAGTAAAAAATATTCAGCAATAAATGTGCCAGGGAGTAAATAATCTACTATCTAATAATCTGTTCATAATCTTTATTTTACTGCTCACCTCGTTACTCCGCCTTTCACATGTTGAAAGGTCATATACGGCGATTACTGCTATCTAGAGGGAAGACTTGATGAGGGATGCATATCTTAACTTTTATTTATGTTTCAGGCAAAAATTTATATGCATATATTTTTGCTTTTGCCATTCCTTACTTACATTGGCTTATTCGGTTTATCCACCTTAAAACAGCCACCCTAAGTCAGATACTAAACGCGTGTCCTTCAATCGTAATTCATAATAATATGTTTCTTCCGATTTTTCACCCCAAGTAGTCATTGACTGAAACATACACAACACAAATCCAGTCCAAGAAACTTCGTGAACATTGAAATACTTAAGATATACATACCTACTCTCCTACTAACATTTTTAGTATGTTATCTGGGTGGGAAGTTTTAATTTAATATTTATTGTTTAACCCTTTCCACGCCAAGAGTTTTAGTCAAAAACGTTCATCACACGCCACGGCAATAAACGCGGTTGATTTACTAGTGTTGGTCGATATTGTCGATAACTATCGATCAGTTATCGATATATATAATAACTGGAGACCGCGGCGGCGGTGCTCCTGCCAACCAATTAAATTCGTCATCTTCTCCCTAAAACAATAGTTGTAAATTACTCACAAAATTCTTATATTTTTAGTAACACGAAATAAGAAATAAAAATAAATTTGATAGGTAGTAAGTTTTTTTTTCTAAAGTTAATACATCTTTATACCTAGGTATTAATTTCAATATTCCTATAAAAAAAAAATTACAAACACTATATTGTATCAGAGCAGAGTAACTACACTAGATTGAGATTGAAAACACTATATTGTATTATAATTTTTAATAACTTACCTGTTGATTATGTATGAACACTTCATCACTTTCAAATTCAACATCATCAGTTCCTTCTAAAATTCTTATCAACTCCTCTGCAGTGGTCATATTTCAATAAAAATTAATTTACAATAATAATAACTCAACTTAGCAACGCAAAGATGATAACCCAGTAAATAACATGATTTTGCAGGGTACTTCCATAATTTATCGATATCTCCTACCCTTATAGTACAGCACAAAAAAATAGTTCTAGACATATCTATCGCCTCTGACGTCACTTCCATGTCTGATATATCAGACGTTGGCGTAAGAGACTGATGCATGATCGTGTCGCTATAGTGTTGTGACATACCATGAAATTTACTGGATTCGATACAAAACATAATTTGAAAATATATTAATTTCTCTGTGGTAAAACTTGGTAAAATAACGTCACACTAAAATTTTCTATGCCCAAAACAAAAACCTGTATTTAATAATTTTGACATTTTTAGACGTTTCTTTTTAGAGTACCAGATTTCTGGCTTTGGCAGTAACATTGTAATGTAACATCACTAATGTCTGATATATCAGACATTGGCGCTGAGGGTTCAAATAAAAAAAGAGTCGGATTTAACTAATAAAAACGGTTTTGTTTTTAATAATTTATTATTAAAATAACATTATAATACATTGTGAAATTGTTATTTTTGATTAACTAAAGTATAAACTGTCTGAAAACCTTATGCATATGTCGTCAGGTACTATAACGTTAAGAAAAAATAGAGTTAAATTGGTAAGATTTATTTGTCTGATATATCAGACTTTGGCGTCGAGGGCACGAAACTTAAATGTCTAATATATCAGACTTTGGCGCTGAAAAGGTTAAACAAATAACGTAAAATAATCTTAAATCTAAATTGCAGGTAAGCACCTATAGGATTGGGAGGTAGTATTTGGGTAAAAACCATTTAAAATGACCGTTGTGACAAATGAAACCGTAATAAGAAAGAAACCCTCAACAAATAAGTAACAAAATTAAAGCTTTGTGTCTTTTCATTACTGACACACAATAACAGATAAATTATTTCTATATTAATCGCATGCAAAGACTTCAGGTAAACAAAACTATTTTCAGCTCAAACAAGTAGGTATGTATATCTTAAGTATTTTAATGTTCACGGTGAATAGCCCCGTTCAGGGTGAATAGAAGGACGTGCATTTCCGAATATCCGCCTTAAGGGGGCTGTTTTAGGGTGGATAAACGGAATAAGCCCTTACATTCTAAATGTTATTCACAAACACAATTTTTTTTTTCAGATGCATATAAATACCGAAATCATTGGAGAAGACCGTTATGATATTTCAATGAGACGACGCTTCTCTCTTACTCACCAATGGACTTGGTTCTTAACAGCAGTGTTAGGATCTTTTGGTGTATTTTTCATCTGCGAAAATTTCCCTGTGGGAAGACCAGTCACTGCAAAACAGCTTCCATGGCAGGGACCTCATTATGAATTTGAAACTAAGTAATAAAAATGTTTATCAAAGTGGGTTGCACTTTGCTAGTAGATTGGAGTGCAACAAAATAGTTATCATTAATGTATATAATAAGATTCAGAAGTTCACCATGAATACACCTACTATGTTACAATAACAACAAAAGCAATGTGTCTAAATAAAACAAATCATTAAATGAACTTTCTTTTATTTATGATTTGCTCCTAATTAACTTAAACACTTAAGTATCAAACTAAAGTCTACTTATAAATACTAGTGAAATACTCGTCCTCTAGGTCATATAGATCTGCTGCAATGTCATCACGTAATGACATTAACTTCTGATCGCACTCTTGTTGCTTAGTTCGAAATAATTTTGAGTTTTGAGTAATAGCTTCATTGACTGAGGGAAAATCGTTTAGTATAAGATACTGCTTAATATCTGACACCAGCTTCATCAGTGACTCCCCAGCACGCACTGAAAATAAATACAATAAGCATTTTTAATTCTAAGAATGATTTCAAACTGTTGTTCTCTTGTCTTTTTTTATCAACATTTCACAGCTATTTTAGTCTATGTTAACAAGAAAATACTTTGTATTAGGTACCTTTAGATAAGGGCATAAATAAATGATTCTATTCTAAGTGTAATTACCAATGTTAGCAGCTCTCACTTGCATTTCAAAGGTGTCTTGTTCAATTTGAGTCATTCTACTTAGTTGGGATTCATTGTCGCCTTTGGCTAATTTAATTATTTCTGAAAAGAAAGCATAATATTTAAGATTTTTTTAGCAAATAACGAAAAAGTGTATTGCACCTTCATTAATCTGGAGAAGGCGTATGATAGGGTAGTAAGAAAGTATTTGTGGAAGGTGTTGTCTAAGTTTGGTTTGGGGAGCCAACTTAAAAGCGCATTGGAGTCACTATGAGGATTTTAGTGCATAAGTAAGAGTAAACGGAGAAAACACTGAGGAGTCAGGGTTGATTAGCTGTTCATCATCATTCATAGACAACTGTTTGAAAGAACTGTGTGTAAGTGATTATGGACATAATGAAAGCGTGCCTGATTAAATGCCTCTTATATGCTGACAATCAAGTGTTACTTGCTTCAAAGGTAAATGAGTCGCAAGAGGTGGTTAATATTGCGTGTAGGTCCTTTGAAAGAAAAAGAATGAAAGTAAATGTGGGCAAAACCAGTGGTTTTTGAGAGAGAGAAAACTATGATAGAATGTTATTATTAATATTATGATAGGTGGATATTGGTATAGTTGATATTATGATAGGATAGGTGGTAAGAAAATGGAACAAGTGAAAGAATTTGTATATCTGGAGAGTTTACTAGGGATGGAAAATGTGAGGAAGATATTGAACTGAGAGTTAAAAAGGGAAGTGCGGTGAATGGAGCCATGAACAGTCTGATGTCAAGCCAGGCACAAATGGCTGTGCATAATGGTGTTCTGGTTCCCATGCTGATGTATGGTAGTGAATGTTGAGCATGGCAGAAGAAGCATGAAAGTAGAGTTACAGTGGAAATGAGATCTCTTAGAATTAGAAGTATGTAATGTAAGGTTGTGTGATACAGTGAGAGATAGTGTGATTAGTGAATGAGTGGTGTGAAAGATGACATAGTATGCAAGATAGAAAAACGAATGTTAAGTTGGTTTTAAATTCAATTCATTTAATTGCATAAAGAGTAGAAAAAGGCCTGGTAAAATGTTTCTAGACCACATAGAAAACATTCTTATAAAGGCAGGGGTCCGAAGTGCGGAGAATTTTTATTCTAAAAAAGCATGTATGAGAAGAATAATGAATGTAAGGGAAGCAAGGATTTGTCAAGATTGTGCAAAGTGGCGATCAATAGTCTCTGGCTACCCCAATGGGAATAATGGGTGTGAGTATAAGTAAAAGTAAGTAAGTAAGATCAAGAACCTCTTGCCTGGCTTTATTTGAAATTCATTTATAATACTATTCAAGTAACCACCTTTTACATATACATACATAACACAATTTTGTCTTAGAAGTGACTGTACCAAAAATGTCATAGGATATTCAAGAGTATTAGCAGCTCTACCTATCTTTTATGGATATAAGACTGAACTTTTGAGTCCTAAGACATTAACAGAATAGTTAAGTATAACAAGAATATAGATGCACCGAAATTCGTTAAACATTCGGTATTACCGAAGTTCGGCAGATTTACCGAAGTTCGTATTCGGCCGAATTTAGGTTAGATTTGGCAGATTCAAACGAAGTTCGGCCAAAATTCGGCAGATAATAAATAAATAATAAAATGTACTGAAAATTAAATAAATAGCTGTGTGAGTCAAGTTTTGGTGTTTTTAAACCATTTATAAAATATTCAAACATAAAGCAACTAAACATAATTGTTTTTATACAATATTATATTTAAAAAGGGTGATAGCCCAGTGGGTAGAACACTCGGTTATCGCGCAAACGACTAGTGTTCAAATCCTGGGTCGGGCCTACACCAATTTGTCTTTTCTAAAGACATATGTGTGGTTAATTTATCATGGTTGTTAACGGTGAGGGAAAACATCGTGAGGAAACCCACATGGCTGAGTTGTACTTAGTCATGTGACAGTGTATTCGTACAAAACGGCGATAGGCCTGCCCCCTATCACGTGAGTACACTGTCCATGCAAAACGTGGGTGGCTTTGTCACCTGGTGTTCAGAAGTATTAGTACCTCTGCCAACCCCTTCGGGGATATTCGGTGTGAACGTTTACGTTTATGTTATGTTTATTATATTTAAAAAATATGTTGCCGTGTAGTGCCGGCTTTGAATGTTACTACCCCTTTCTACCCTAGGGTGTCTTAAGAGGCGCTAAGGGTGTGGGGCTTTTTTAAGTGCTTTTTGGACGATGTGGTTGGAGACCCATAACCCAAGGATACTTTGTTTCTACAATCAATCAATGTGAATGAAGAGTTTGTAGCTCTGAAGTTCTGGCTACCCCTTTTTGGGATTTATGACCGTCTTTTAGCGATAAGACCACCAATTGTACCTCACTGTATGATATGTGCAATACAGAGTTATTCTATTCTATGTTTGTATTGTATGTACTTCTAATCTTACATTTCTTTCTGACTTATTTTAAGTCTTTATTTAACAACAAACTGTCAAATACTTATAATTCTTCAATGATTAAAAACATGCGAAATTTAACCAAACTTTAGCCGAAGTTCGGCTTTGGCATATATTCATACCGAACATTCGGCTGAATTCGACATTCGGCAGAACCCACATTCGTTGCAACCCTAAACAATAATGGATAGTATTAATGAAATCAGAATGTTTTTTGTTCATGAAAACCTCATGTGGGGATTATGTATATTAAATAAAGGAATAGTGTCATATTTTTTCTTTCCTTTATTTATTAATATCATATTAATAAAGAATATATTATCATAATAGAATATTAATGTAAGGCCAAATTTAATAGGTATCAATGACTCACCATTCACACCATATATCCTCGAATGGGTTGGCAGAGGTCTTAACACTTCTGAACATCATGAGAGATTGTTACCTGGTGTTCAGAGTACCCATGTTTGGCTTGGACAGCACCTAATTGGGGACAGGTACCTGATTGGACAACAATTCACCAGGTAGCGGCAGGCCTATTGCCAATTGGTATGAATATAATGTCACATGACTTAAATACAACTTAGCCAAGTGGGTTTCCTCACTATGTTTCTTCTCAACATTAACAACACTCATGTAACTTAAGAAAAGAGAAATTATTCTAGGCCTGACCCTGGGTTTGAACCTACCTGTCTGTGTGATAGGCAGGTATTTTACCTATTGTAGCATCATGGTTAATAGGTATGTTTAAATTTGACTTTTTAACATCACACAATTAGTTTCTAATGAGCCAATCCTTGTTTCTAATAAAAAAAATGAGTGTAACCTGTGTTTTGAATTGCTATTCAGTGGAATACAACTTAAATACTCAATTGAAATTTACGGTATATTAATTAGAATATAGTTTCATATTATTTTGTGATGATGGAATAAAGTAGCTCCTTTTCAGTTTTACATTCTGTAACTAATGTTCAGTGGTTAAATTTGAAGACTTAAGCAGAGAAACTCTTACTATCTTTATTTTTATGAGAAAGCAGCCCTGCTTAGAATGGGAATAGGGTATTGGAAGTAGTTGAAATTGAGCCGGTTTTTTTTATTTAAGATAAAACTAATAGCATCGGCTGTCTACCGAATGTACACTTAATTGTTCCGTTCTAAGTGTGTAAGCACAGGTTTAGACAGAAATTCATAAGAAAGGCTACAAACCATCGAAGTTTTCCAGCATACTCTTCACATCTTCTTTTAACCTGGTAGTATAAGATTTTAGCAAAGCTTCTTTATTTTGAGGGAGATTTCTGTGCATTTCTGCAGACCAAACGGCTTATTCTTTTATTTATAGGCAATACACACTTGCAGTGTATTTAAGGTTCTTGGAGTATCCTGATCTTCAAAAGAAATATATATACAAGCTCCTTCTTCAATTTTAGTAAAATTTAGAATAGAAAATATTAATTTTACAGCAAAACATTATTTTTTCCAAACAGCAATCCAAAAACAAATCACAAACCAATGACCAAACCAACCAACCAAAGCAATTATTGTCTTCGTCTTGTTCATTGGCCGTCGTATTGCATACAATTTATAAATTCAGCCAGAGTCACAGTGTAACAAAAAGAAACATAAAAAAAAATGATTTTGATTCGACTGAACGTGAACCTAGTATAATATTATATTATCTGTGGTTTCACATTTTTTGCTGCAGTATTTGAGTGTTCTGTCTGTTCTATGATTCACAAAGTAAATTTTTTTTCGCCGCGGCTGATTCGACCGAAAAAAATATGAGAATCTTCTTTTGGCAGGAAGATCACCTGTGCTGTGTGTGATGTATAGTTGACGTTTCCGCCAATGTTTGGCTATTGATACCGAAGATTGACGTGGAAGGATGGATGGATATGAAAATAATAGATTGTTTCATAGTATTTTATTCATTTTTCTCGCTTATATTTAATTGACTCCAATGTGGGATGATACTAATGTTATGTGTTGTGAGCTGTTGTAATTATGGTGCAAGCAAAAACCGAAAATTACTGGAATATTTTAGCTAAGGTTGCAAAACAAAGAGTATCAAAAAGAAACCGTTTACTACAGTAAACGGTTTACAAAGTTTAATTGAAATTAAAGCTCCTGAAAACAAAGCTTCTTATTTCTGTTCCTGATTGTGCTTTGTTTAATACTTTTAATAAGGGTTTTATTCATTCGTAAGTTAACATAGATTTTCGGTTGGCTCAAAAGAATAAGAAACCAGGGCCATAAAAGCATTATTTTTATAAATATTTCGGTGAAAATAGCCTCGCTCGGCCTTTTTTTTAATATTCTGAGATCTACTATTTATTTATTTATGTATTTATTTATTTCTAAGGCGATACTGTTGGTGATTTGTTTGTTAGCAAAACCGATTAATATTATCACGTACCTATTTAATAATTACTTTTTTTAATTGTGCTATCGTCTCTAAATACTTCATGTATTGTTTTATGTGACTCCTTCCGAAAAGTCAAACTTAGTCTTTCAAATTGTAAGGGTTTTACTGTTTCTCCTATATATATCTTATGAAATGGGTAACGAAAGCTCTCAATTAAACGGTTTAGAAATAGAAGATGAAGCAACCGAAATAACTGACCTTTGGGCTCAGTACCAAGCCAAGATAAAAGATAGTTGTAAATATTTTAGTTTAAAAAGCGATGGATCTGTATCAGTCTTCAAGGGTAAAGCTGTATCTGGGCCCATATGGACCGTTGGTTCGCCATTGGAAAAGTTTTCTAATGTAAGATCTTTTATATATATCCAACTGCCTCGCTAAGTTAAAACTTCCATATAAAGTGCACCAAAAAACCTGTTGTTTTCAGAATTTGCTGAGGTTTCGCCATCCAAACATAGTACGCTTCATATCAGTATGGCAGCAGCATTCTGTATTATACATGGCTACAGAATTCGTGCAACCTCTCTCTCAAATCTTGTCCCAGCAATGTCCTCTTCAACTTTGTATTGGATTAAACAATATTCTAAAAGCTTTAATATTTCTACATGACCAGGTATAACTAATAAAATTGTACATATTTGCACTTCATGTTGTAATTGCCTTTTAATTATCATTTGTGAATATATTTCTAGGGCAAAGTCTCACACTGCAATGTTAGTATATCTGCAATATTTGTGACCGGAGACTGCCAATGGAAACTTGGAAGTCTGCAATACCTGTGTCCTTTTAGTGATTTGACCGTGACATATCTCAGACATGCTAGAATACACAGGTAATTTTGATACCTTTTGATGATATTTGACCAATTCAGTTTGCAGTTTTGAAGACATTTTGATTAGTAAGGCTTCTTTTAATTGTTACTGAGATAGCTGACTGATATTGTTTCATATCGAAAAGATTATTTTGAACTAGTCACCATAAATATATTGTGTATTCATGAAAGGTACAGTGTGATATTACTAATACTATAGCTTTAGCATATAAACAGGATGGGTGAAAGTAAATTGGTTAGAGATATACAAAGTCAATATGGAGGATTTTTTCAGTAGTGGTAGTCTTACTTATTGTCTGCAAAGCATTAAAATCCGCTCTTGAGTGCAATAAAATTGAAAATTTCAACTTAATTATAAAATATTGGATTGAATCAGGCATTACTTTGCAGAAATCCATAGCAATACTAATATTAAGAAATTTCTTTACCTAATTCCACTAAATACCTGCAGTCTTCATGCAACATGCAATGTGCACTGCTTGCCCTCTCACTTACAAGAAATGGAAAAGCAGACAATTTAAAGTTCATCAGACGTAAATTTTTCAAATATTTCACTCACTGTATGTTGCTTAAAATCCATTATACCTCCGTACGATTCTGTAATCCGCAGAACTCAATAAAACAAATTCATCTAATTCTCTGCATCACACAAATGCCTCCCAGATAGGTGATCCAGTTGAGTGTAGACACATTCATATAACTACTCCTATTGTCTGTATTTATTAGAAAGTTTAAGGTCATTAATTAAGTTAAAGTTAATATGACTATCTCCTAAGGTACAATAAAGCAGTTGATCCAAACGAAGACTCAATGGAAGCTACGGAAACCGTGGATCAGTACGCATTTGCAACTCTAGTAGAAGATTTATTCAGCAGTTACAATGAAGGTAAAATTTGTTATCAAATATAATAAGATTGGAGTGTCTGATTGTCGTATTAAAGTAACGCTTTTTCAAGGCTCGACGTCATGGGACGAAATCTTAAAATTGTCTAAAGAGACAAATATTTGTTTAACATACACATGCATACATATATACTCACGG
Organism: Bedellia somnulentella; assembly: GCA_963576735.1. Lineage (NCBI taxonomy): Eukaryota > Metazoa > Arthropoda > Insecta > Lepidoptera > Bedelliidae > Bedellia > Bedellia somnulentella. The sequence continues at coordinate 10,497,182 of OY755172.1, read as the reverse complement.
CTATAAATTTCTTAAAGGGGTAACCAGAACTTCAAAATAAGAAAAACCTCAATCACTTAGTTTTTTTTTACCTACATATTTATTGTTTTTTTTTGCCACTTAACATACATACATATACTCACGGTCATTAATCCCAAAATGCGCTAGCCAGTGCCTTAGAGTTAGAAACTCCTCATCCACATTTGGAAGTGGATAGGATCCCCAACCGCATCGTTTTTTTCCTTCATATATTTTTTTTTGCTATTGAACATACATACATATACTCACGGCCATTAATCTCAAAGTGGGGTAGCCAGAGCTTTAGAGTTAGAAACTCCTCATCCACATTTGGAAGTTAATAGAATTTCCAACCTCGTCAGCCAAAAACAACTTAAAAATGTCCCATATCCTTAGTCGCCTCTCACGACACCCGTGGGTAGAAAAGGGTAGTATCATTCTAAGCCGGCACTACACTCACCTAATTTTGCCATTTGAATCAGAGGTCATTGGCTAAAATATATCATTTTACCAATTGCCTAAGTTATTGGTTCTTCAAGTGTTAAATTTATTGCCAATAATTGCTTGCAAAATTTAGTCGGAATTTATGATCATATAAATAAAATGTTTTCGTATCTATAAATGAATGGTATTTTGTATATGCTGTTCGTTTGTAATCTTTAGTAGTTCGATAGCCAGCGCAGCAAACGCGACATATGAGCGCATCAACTTTTATTCCTTCTATGGGAAGTAAAGGTTATTGCTTTTTTAGGCCTAGAACACACAACAACGCGCACAACACGAAGAAAAAGTTTTGGAGTTGTGAATGCGAACCTAACAACGCAGTGTGGGTAGGCGTCTTACGAGTCGCAGATAGGATTGCTGATTGATAAGAGATACAACGACGGACCGATCGTCGACGTCCATATTGGTTGTTGAAGATGATATTAAATAAAGTGTTGTCATTATTTCAGATGTTGTCTCGCACTTACAAGACTTCAAAAAGTACTGTAAAGAAAATTTACAACATAGCGATCCTTCAAAAAGACCTAAGTTATCTACAGTCTTAACACACAACTTTTTTAATCACGAGTTTATAACCATATACAATTTTCTAACATTACTACCATTGAAATCGGACGAAGACAAAGCCAATTTTTTCTCCGGACTTCTGGATAATTTGAAATATTATGACGAGGAAACAGTTGCAAAACTTTTGAGTGGATTACTACTTTCTAGGCTGGCTCTATTAGACCCCATAGCTAGAAGTAATGTCATACCCTATTTAATAACACCAAAAGATGGTAAGTTCTGATTATTATTTAAGTTAGTAATACATTAGCATCTCTTATTTTAGTGTAAATACAATTCAATTTTCAGAAAGGGTTCCTGACAATAAAAACGACGGGTTTTTCAGCCCCGCCACATTTACAGAGCATATCAAGCCTAAGCTCATACAACTATTTTCGGTCAGAGATTCACACGTGAGAATGTTCTTACTAAAACATTTTACCAAATTTTTAGATGTTTTTAGTCATGAAGAGCTTTCACACCAAATATTACCAGAGGTATGTATACTGCTTGCATAACTGATAACACACAATTATATTATCTAATTTCCTTATTTATTTGTGTTTAATTCTTCTGGGTGCGATCTTAATATCAACCCATTACCAGGGGTTCATCACTCGCTCAAGGCTGCGCGATATACCAACTAAGCCATGGACATCATCAAATGTGTCTTCCGTGGTCGTTCTTTTCTTACATTATCATCACAATGATTCTATATATTTATTACGCCAATTTGTTTACATCTTTACTTTGTAATTTATTGCGGAAGCCGAGTCTAGAAATTGTAACCTTATTGATTTTTCATATTGATAATGGTTACTATGAGATGTTATTAGGTATGTTTATTACGTTAAAAATTAGACAGAACCTTAAGCTGAGACTAAAGTTAACCAACTTGGTACTATATGTTTTGAGACTAGGCTATGGAAGACCATAGCTTTAGTAATCCAAAAATAATAAATTATTATAGTATAAACCAATTTTTTATCTTTTAATAAATTATTTATTGTTAGGGGACTAATTCAATAATATTTTAATTTATGATGGCTGTATATTTACACAGCAATAAAACTTACCTATTTATTTCTTTCAGCTTCTACTTGGTATTAAAGATAAAGAAGATCGCTTGGTTAGCGCTACACTTGTATGCTTAAGTGAATTGGTACCTATTCTAGGAGCTGATACAGTTATTGGTGGAAAACGAGCGAAGCTGTTCACAGATGGACGACCAAATCAAAAAATTAATGAAAGCTCTAAATATTTATATAGAACCTCAAACACTACAGTGGATTCAAATTGCGTAGTAGATGTCTACAGTAACTTAGCAAACGTCGATATTTCAATGAACGAACGGCCTACACCTGTGGGAGGAGAAGCTGGTGAAGATGATGAAATAAGTGAAGGCGAATGGAATGATTGGGGCAACTCTAATAATTTGGTTGATGATTCCGTATTAACCTCTCATCTACATTTAAATAATACAATTGGTTGTGACAATGTAAGTGATGTCTCCAAATCGAACGAAATTAATATGGAAAACTTAAACAAACATAATGATGAATACAAAAACAAGCTAAAAGAAAAGTCTAAAAATATAAAAGATTTATCTGAGTTAGACATAAAAACTCAGGTCAGTAGCTCAATTAGTACAAAGGATGAATTTGATTTTTTTGCTGATATGGAACCTGTTATTGAAAAACAGGCAATAGCTAATATTTCTTCTGATGTTGGTAGCAAATTGCAATTTATCCCTGATTTAGAAGAGGGTGACGATGAAGGATGGAATGATGAAAGCTGGAGTTAAGGTTTCTTAACGAAGAAACAATAATCTTTTGTTAAGAGTATTTAAGTATAAAATATTGTATATTATGTAAAGACATAAATAAAATTGTAAACATTACCATTCCTCACTAGTATATCTCCATGTTAGTTTCGTGATATGTACAACCATTAGATATTATTATTAAGATCAATTTGCACCAATCAGGGTGTGAATCCTAAGATATAAGTTAGTCAAGTTTTTGTTATATACTCCTTTATAGCGGTGTAGTGTCGGCTTAGAATAGCATGGGCCCCATTTTTCTTGTGGGTGTTCGTACAGAGGCGACTAAGGGTATTGGGGCTTTATAGGTGATTTTTCAACGCTGCGGTTGGAAACCCATCAACCATCAACCTTTATTTTACAATCTTTTCCCCACACAAATTCCAAAAGCACTGAGAAAGTTCTGACTACCCATTCTAGGGATTTATAGCCGTGGGTATATGTATGTTTGTAAGTACTGCATTACAGTGTAATTAAATTCAAAACAATATCATGCATCATGAGTCATACACAAGTCATGTCATGATTCATGACTGACTACCCCAGGGTTTAGGGGCCATAGATTGATTTTCTACTTTAATTTTAAAAAAGCAAGCAAAATAAGTCACTTAATTATAACATATAGTTTTAAATAAGTGACTTCTTTTGCCTTTTGTTTTTTATTGCTTTATTTACATTAAACATAAGATATTAACAATAAATATTTATATTACGTTTTTTGTTATGTTATGAATAAAACACAGCTTCTTGAAATCCATAATCTTTTATTTATAATAGTGCGACAAGTTGGCTAATACTGTACAAAATCTCAACAGAATTGTAATTTTCATTTTAACAGCATATATGTGATGTCTTAATATCAGCCATTAACAATTATTTCTTTTTTTTATCAGTCAGTTTGTAATGCGTAACCTTGCAACTCATTCATTTCACATTTAACTTCACAATCTGATTCATTTTATGGTGATGACTTATTCATAAATTTCTAAAACATGACTTCGCAATAAAAACCAAGGAATCAAATATTTTGTTCATCATAAATAATACTATAACACTTACAATCTTAATAAATACAATTATAATCACAACTTGTAACTTAAATAAGTACATTCATGTGAGTAGCGAATGTACCAGATCGCTGACTGTGGGAAGCTGACTAGTAATCACTATTAATAAAACATTTAAATCTTAATATAAGATGACAAGAAATATGACTAGAAAGAATCAAAATCACACTTTTCCTTGACGGAAGTAATGCTCAAGCTACGACTTTTTTTTGTAAAACTAAATTTCTTGAAGTCTGATTAAAAACTTCGATCAATTGTGTCCGAACCTTGTCAGACAGAGTTTCCACATCTTGGTGAGTAAGACCTTTCGTTGGTATTGGTGGCAGGGTCGTAATTATTACTTTTCCTAAAAAAAACAATAATATGAAGTCACACATAGTCAATACATGACTAAGCAATTTTTTTTATTATTGTCAATATTTTACCAAATTAAACCATATTTAATATTTTCACAACGTGCATTTTAATGAGTTCTTCCAAAGTAGGTAATTAGATGTCGTATTAAGATTGATATTTGAAAATTCTAACTTATTTAAAAAAATCTATTACCAAAAAGCGAGTCACCCTAGTAAAATTACCAAGAAATTATGAAAAATCAAGCAAAGAACGAATTGGACTCGCGATTCCAGGAAGTCCCACACTCTCAAGACTCAAGTGTTCACGCTCTATGTATCCTCACGTGTTAGGGGACAGGCCACGTTTCGTTTATAAACGAATACACTGTCACATGACAAAGTACAACATGTGTGTTTCCTCACGATGATTTCGCTAACCGTTGAAAAACATGCAAAATGTTGCACACTTTTTTAAAATTATTATTGTATATAAGAAAACAAGACAAATTGGTGTACGATTCGTGAGACTCGGGATTTGAACCCATGCCTGTCTGCATGATAGGCGAGGTTCTACCCACTTAGCTACCAAGGTTTTTTATAGGATTGTAACGGAGGCCTCCTTAGCGGAGGTGGAATGAAAGTGGATATAGAAAAATATTAGTTTATGGTATAATAAAAAAGTCTGTATTTCAACAACCTTTATTTAAACATCTTTTCCTCACATTACCTTCCAAAAGTGGTTGAGGTATTGCTAATTCCTTAGCTCTGGCTACCCCTTCTAGGGATTTATAGCCGTGAGTATATGTATGTATCTACGTATGTCTGTATTTCAATAAAATATGTGTAGGTGTACATATAAGCTTTGATTACTTATTTTATCAACTAATATTCAAAATTAAGAAGAGGCAAATTATATTTGACAAACAAGAGCGTCGGCCGGGCGGTTGGGTCGTCATCGAGCGTCGCTGCTCGCGCGTTTTTATACCGATTAAAGTAAATACATCACCGTTTAACTCCAAATATATTTTACCCAAATATATTTTACGGAGGCGGAGGCGGATGTGGAGGTATGATTTCTTGCGGAGCTTCCGCAGTAACGGAGGCGGAGTTCCGTTACAACCTTAGTTTTTTACGTATAAAACCATTACATAATTTTGGCAATGATCAAATTATCCTACGGCATACAAAAGATACACTTACATACATATACTCACGGCTGTAAATCCAAAAAAGAGGTAGCCTGAGCTTCTTAATTTGGAATTCCTGAGCCACTTCTGAAAGTTTAGTGGGGTAAATATTATAATATATATATAATAGTTGGTGATTGGTCTTCCACATCGCCCACACACAAAACAAAAACACTCAATCGCCTCTTAAGACACCCGCGGGAAGAAAATCGGTAAGTGCTATCTGAAGTCAATACTAACTAACTGACACAAATGATAGATGATCTAATATGAAAGTGAAGAAATAAAACTGTACCTGGTTCGAACGTCTTCGTCTGGTCTTCTAGAAAATAGTATTGGCTAAACACAACAGGCATTATTGGTATCTGCGCATCTATGGCTAAATAGAAAGCACCTTTCTTGAAAGCTTGTATTCTACCTTTGTTATGTCTCGTCCCCTCAGGAAATATCCAAAGTTTTGTCTGAAAATGCAACAAAAGTATATTAAGGGCGTCCCCGGAAAAATAGGTTGATATTGATTTTAATTGGAAACAATTTAATTGGAACATGCTTTAAGATCTGTAACTTTGATGTTTAACTTTTCATTTAAACATTATAGTTATTCAATAAAACTAAATAAACTACATTAATCCTGCGCGCGCGTTTTTTCCGTCGCTGTCACTCTCAGTAAATTTGACATAAGAGTGAGCGCAATAGCTGCAAAATGCGGGGAGGCCCTTAAAGACTTTTTTTTTATAATTAATGAATATATTTTTTGCTGTTAGGCTTGTAATCAGATCTTCTGTCGCTGTATTAATCACCAATAAACCAAATATTACAAATTCCACTTACTTTATCTTTGATTATCTTGTCAATAGCTTGCTTCAACAGTTGCCGAGCCTTTACAGTTTTGAGGCGGTCAATAAAAACAAGGCCTGAGAGCCAAGCTCCAAATCCAAATGCGCCAGCATACATCAGCGGCCGTTTAGCCACTACAGTACAGCGTTTCATTCGAGGCCACATTTCGAACATGCCTAAAAACATCTATCTATTTAAATTTTATTATAAACGCGCAATTACTCACACTAATGTTAATTTACGCATGAGTTTCTGAGCAACATTAGTAGTGCGATTGAATAAAAGACTTAAAGACTCAAACGTTCATGCCGAATATCCCCGAAGGGGTTAGCACTAATACTTCTGAACATCACGTATTATATACTTTATCCAACCAACGCTTGTATAATACAAACGTATAAACTAAGAGAGCTAGAATTCAGTTTTCAAAAGTTTCAGTTTAATGAGGCTAAATTACATAATAATAAACATAAACGTTCACGCCGTATATCCCCGAAGGGGTTGGTAGAGGTACTAATACTTCTGAACATCACGTGACTTTGTCAACTAGTGTTCAGAGTACCCACGTTTTGCTTGGACAGTGTACTCACTCACGTGATAGGGGGCACGTCTATTGCCGTTTTGTACGAATACACTGTCACATTACTAAGTACAAATCAGCCATGTGGGTTTCCTCACGATGTTTTCCCTCACCGTTAACAACCATGATAAATTAACCACACGTATGTCTTAAGAAAAGATAAATTGGTATAGGCCCGACCCAGGATTAGAACACTACTCGTCTGCAAGATAAACTATGATGTGTGTGACTTATGTTTTCTTATCATACTTAAGCTTGTGATTCGAAATGAACAGTTGAAAACACAAGGAATGATATATATATATATATATATATATATTTATATATATATAATATCGACAAAAGATCCATTTAAGATATTACATATATTTCGTGCAGAACTTTATGACGTTCGTTGACGTTCCTAGGAAACTTGTAAATTTACGGAAATCCGTCTAACAGCATGTGAATTAACATCTTACCTGATAGTTTTTAGGAAACTTGTAAGATAACGGACTCACCTCAGAAAACTTGTAATTGTAAGTGGGGATCATTTTTGACAAGTTTTCGAGTTTTGAATTTATAATTTAGGAGCTTTGTAAGCTTCCTAATGGCTGCTAGTGAAATTGTTAATAGAACTAGTTACTTAAAGAATCATTTCTTATTTCGAGGCTCAGTCTACCCCTTCTAGGGATTTATTGCCGTGAGTATAGGTATGTGATATCGGCATTGAAACGCTCTTTAAATTAAAACGGCATTAAATATTCTCTAGGTGGTATTCATACTAAGTAACTATGAAGTATCTGGTATATACTCGAACAAATAATATTTAATAAATACTCTTAAATCGTTTTAATGTTGGCAGTGACAGCAAATAATAGCTAATTAATAGGTTAGCATTATGAAAGCAGCAGAAAATAATTAGTGTACTGACCGCCGCGCCGCCAGCCAATCCGCATTCACTAACATCCCTCTCTTCGCGCCGTCAGCGCTGCATTGACAACTTTCCTAGCGGGATTCAGGAAACTTGTAAAGTTCCTAAAGCGCCCAGTACACAATGGCCCACGATGGGCCACGCTTCGCAATTGGCAATTGTAGGCCACGACCAATTGGTGTTCACACAATGGCCCATTGTTCATTTATGCCTGGCAATCCACTTGCGACGGACGTCGAAGTAATTATGGCTGCAGCTATTTATTTATTATTATGTATGTAATTTATATATATTTATGTTATTTTTACGTCATATAGTGATTATAAATACATTTTGCAATAAAATATTCCAAAAAAGTATTAGTATCTATGAGCGGCCGGTGACGAACTAAACAATGGCCCACTGTGGAAACACCACCGGCCACGCTACGCCACGATTCCTTTGAAGTGTGCCCGAAAAACCGACAACTTCGCCATTGCGCGCCACGATCGGCAATTGTCCGCCATCATGCACCATTGCCCCCTGTACACAGTGGCGATGGCGAGCAGTGGGCCATCGTCCGCCATTGTGTACTGGCCGCTTAAAGCGCCCAGTACACAATGGCCAGTGATGGGCCACGCTCCGCAATGCACAATTGTACGCCACGATCACTTGGTGTTCACACAATGGCCCATTGTTCATTTATGCCTGGCAATCCACTTGCGACGGACGTCGAAGTAATTATGGCTGCAGCTATTTATTTATTATTATGTATGTAATTTATATATATTTATGTTATTTTTACGTCATATAGTGATTATAAATACATTTTGCAATAAAATATTCCAAAAAAGTATTAGTATCTATGAGCGGCCGGTGACGAACTAAACAATGGCCCACTGTGGAAACACCACCGGCCACGCTACGCCACGATTCCTTTGAAGTGTGCCCGAAAAACCGACAACTTCGCCATTGCGCGCCACGATCGGCAATTGTCCGCCATCATGCACCATTGCCCCCTGTACACAGTGGCGATGGCGAGCAGTGGGCCATCGTCCGCCATTGTGTACTGGCCGCTTAAAGCGCCCAGTACACAATGGCCAGTGATGGGCCACGCTCCGCAATGCACAATTGTACGCCACGATCACTTGGTGTTCACACAATGGCCCATTGCTCATTTATGCCTGGCAATCCACTTGCGATGGACGTCGGAGTAATTATGGCTGCAGCTATTTATTTATTATTATGAATTTAATATATCTTATTTATGGCGCTATTTATGTTATTTTTACGTCATATAGTGATTATAAATTCATTTAACAATAAAATATTCCAAAAAATTATAAGTATCTATGAGCGGTCGGTGACGAACTAAACTATGGCCCACTGTGGAAACACCACCAGCCACGCTACGCCACGATTCCTTTGAAGTGTGCCCGAAAAACCCACAACTTCGCCATTGCGCGCCACGATCGACAATTGTCCGCCATCATGCACCATTGCCCCATGTACACAGTGGCGATGGCGTGCAGTGGGCCATCGTCGGCCATTGTGTACTGGCCGCTTAAAATACAGAAATTTAAACTCGGAAACCTGTCAAAAATTATTTCACCACTTTCAAGTTCCCTGAAGTAAGTCCGTTATTTTATTTTACAAGTTTCCTAAAAACTATCAGGTAAGATGTAAATTCGCTTGCTGTTTGACGGATTTCCGTCAACTTACAAGTTTCCTAGGAAACTTATAAGTTAACGAGTTTGACGATTTTCCTGCGACATATGCATGTGGTCACTCGTTGAAGAAACAAATCTTCAGTTGCTGAAGGATTTCTAATTTGGGTTCAAATAAGTGCAATATTTTTCCTCAGGTTTTTTTTTGTGTTTTAATAATGTACGAAACATAATATCAATATATTACCTAAAATATCCAAGGAGCTTTGGTGATTTGAAATGACAATACAACTTTCATTGTTTTCCCAATGTTCTAATCCTTGTAATTCCCATTCAATTCCTACAATGTACGAAGCATAACGACAAAATCGGGAAGCAACTCTGAAAAATAAAATAATGATTGTCTAAAAATAAAAAAAGTAAATTTTATAAAATTAAAAATGTATTAGGCATACCACTATCACGAAAGTCAAGCTTAAATATCAGTACAAACACACATAATCATATACATACATATACTCACGGCTATAAATCCCTAGAAGGGGTAGCTAGAGCTAAGGAATTAGGAATTCCTCAGCCACTTGGAAAGCTGTGTGGGGAAAAGATGGTAAAATAAATGAAATGAAAGATGATAAAATGGTTGCTGATGGATCTCAAACCACATCACCCAAAAATCCCATAAAAGCCCCCAATACTGTTAGTCGCCTCTTACATACACCCACCGGAAGAAATGGGGTAGTGCTATTCTAAGCCCACATTACACAGCACCATCATATTGTAAGCTTATAATAATGAGTGTGCTATGATTGGCTATTATACTGTATAATTTATACTATTTATAATTGATAAACTGTATAGTTTTATTGTGTAATCATATTATTTACCTATTTAATAAGTATTAGTGGTATCGTGTATGAATAATGAGATACTTGTTTGACTTTACTTCAAAACAGCTCACGCTGATTAAAATAATGATTGTAATTAAATCCATAATTTTAGTAAATACTCATTTCTAAAATGTTATTATTTATTTATAAATGAGTTATAATAATGATTATGTAAATTTGAGTAAAGTATTATTAATAAGACTGTCAGTTGGTTTGAGGTTAGGTAAGGTATAAATATACGATCTCTGTTTTTGCGGGGGCAATTGTCAGTAGTCCGTTGTATCGGCAAGTGGTTGTGAAAGATGAAATTATACGAAGTGTACCGCTATTTTGGGTTTTTATTTCAAAACCTCCACACTCCCTGAAGTTGACCCTACAACTCAGAAGTGAGGATAGGCGAAAAATATCACGTTTTTCGTACTGCGCCTACGTAAGTACCCTGTTCTTTTTTTTTGTGTTTGCGTAATTAGAATCCTTGGTATGTTGAAATTGCCTTCTTCTTTATAAAATAGCATCCATAAACAGTCGTAAATAATAAAGTCTATTTCAATTGAAGGCAAGAAAGTATTTTAAAAGAATTTTCATTTATTCTCAAAAACATAGGGGCGATACATAAGAGTGTTAATCTGTTACATACTTGAGCCTGATATCTAGTCCTTTTTTTCCCGATAGCTCAGATTGTTTTTTTTTCAAAGCTACTGTTTGTCAACTTATCGATCTGAAGATTGGTATAGAGCTCTGATTATTATCGAATAATATTGAAATGTTGGATCGATATACCGTATAGTGAATTTCTAAAACATTTTTCGTTTATGATTGTGAGTACACGTGCGAAAACAGTACACTTTGAAATTATGACACATGGCATTACAACATCTGTTTAAAGCATTACATGTGATGCTACGATCTAACAATTCCTACTATCAGGCGTGTGGTGTTGTGTAATTAATTAAATATTTCGTGTAATGGGAATATAAATATATCACATGAGGTAGAATAGCAGTGTTATAGGTAGTTATAGAATTACGTGAGCGAGTAAGACGGGATTAGAGAAGAAATGTATCCATTACTTTTTAAATATTTATACGTTTTTGAATAAAGTTATTTTGTCATCATACTTTTACTCGCGTTTATTTAACTCAAGTGTGGTCCAGGCTTAGGACTAGCAATGTGCATGGATTCATTTGATGTTTACAAAGATTCGAAATGTATGTCAAGATAACACGATTTTAAATATCAAACAATTATCAAAATCAATCAATAAATTATATTGAACTTGATTTTAGAAATAAATTGAATGTCCCGGTGCTAATCCAAAATTATGAAAACTTAATGCATTAGTTGTAAACCTAGAAAACTACAATTTGATTTTAATGTAGTAAGAGTTTTAGTTACACTGAATTAAATAAAATACATGCCTGAGACGAATGTTGACGGGATTCATCGATGTTAACCGAACTCTTTGAATACAATTTAAAACTTTTTGCTATTATAATTAAAACAACTATTGACTTTAGGATATTTTTATTGCTATCGTTTTAAGTATCACTTTCATTTGCTTACCCATACGTTCGTTACCGATCAATCACGCAGCATCACACTGCAGTGCTCTATGGTAGTGTAATGGAATGAAATGTAGTGCCATGCTAAGTGTGATGTTTGGAATGGTCGAGTAATGTGTAATGTATCAGTACGCGTCCGAGCGATATTACGTGTGATGCATTGCTCGCATTGCTTACACCATGCCTGGTTGTGAGTATCCAGGTTGTTTTTTTATATTTTGTACAACTCAACTACAAACTTACTATAGGTTTACTACAAATTACTACTACTACTGCTACTAAAATTTTAGCAAACCTGTAAGTTTAAAAAAATAAAATAAAAAAATATTGAGGCCTTTTATGTTTATAAATCTAGTTTTGGAACATAATACGAAGGAACACATAGTTGTTTTAATACTCATCATGATGCATAATATCTTTATTATTTATTTTAAATTTGAGATAGTCACCCGCTTATTGTAGTGTCTTCATATTATTCACGTAAGAGGTAAAAACGTCAAAATCAAAATATTCTTTATTAAACCAAGTAGGTATTATACATTTTCTTCGGCCCCCTGTAAAGCTGTACAAAGCGTGTGAAAGATAATACCGTGAATCCGTAAGAGAATTACATGACCAAGGATTAATAAAGTAACTGTTTAAATATTAGTTTGCAATACAAAGTAAGAATTAAACATTTTGAAACTTTTAACAACTACCTTCTAATAAAATAGTCAGCCGTACATTTGTTATCAGTGAAATATTTAAGTTACATTTGCGAAGGTCGCCTTTAATTTCAATAAAAGAAAATTGGATTTGCGTTATACTAATTGTTAGGCCCATTGAGATCAAAGAAGCTAAAGTATGTGTACTGAGGGTTGGCTTGATTGTTTACTAAGCTGAAATTTGTCAGTTTCAGTTCTCCACCATGGATCGAGAAGAAAGCAGGATCCGTAGCCTCAGTTACGATAGATTGAGCGCAGAATTGGCATGGAGGTGCCAAAAAAAAAAAAAAGCCAGTCAACACGGAGGTGTTGGAGATGACAGGAAGCGTTATGCTGAACGACCGTGGGTATTACGGGAGCGTGGTACCGAGGTCAATCGACAACCGTGGGTATTACGGGAGCGTGATACCGAGGTAAATCGACCGTGGGTATTACGGGAGCGTGATACCGAGGTCAATCGAGGTGAACAGGTGAACAACGAATAGTCCAATAACAGCGGAGAGGTCTCTTCGTAAGCCGGTTCGGCGTACACGAGAGCGTTCGCCTAGCGCGAGGACGAGAAAATAGCAGGGAGCGATGTTCACAGCATTGTGCACGCAAACGCGAGGGTGGATACTATTCCCAAAACAAAATAGACAGTAACCGCAGCTCTTTGGTTGGGTCGCTTAGTTTGAAACGACGTAGGGTAAATGATAATGGATGAGCTATTGTTTATTTTGTCTGAGATGCTGGCTGAAAGAGTTCAGTACGGAGAATCGCTTGATCAATATTATTACGCCAAAAACAATCTACTAAATTAATGTAAAATTAATGGGCGCCAGGATGTAGATTGTCTGCTGCACGGTGTAGGGTAGGTGCTCAGGCAGCTGCTTAAACCCGAACAAGTTTTTAATTTCTTTAATACGGTTAAAGTTGGTCAATATGGTGACCATCTTGAATGATTCTCAAGGCGAAAAATTGATCGCAAATGTACTTTGCTTTTGCGATGGACAAGATGCTTCAAATTCAAATTTATTTACCGAAAAGGGCAAAATACAACTTGTAATTATTTAACTATATAAACTCAATTAATGCTAGGTAGATTTACAAATTCTTAACAATGTAAGGTTTTACGAATATGTTTAATTGTAGCTCAATCTAAAATAATAATAATAGAAAACGATTTGAATTTTCGGGTAATTTCAAAAAGTTTGTTATATTTGGTCTCCGGACTGGGCGAACCTGTTGGGCAGATGCCGGAATTTTCACTTTGTCGCGGAGGTCTTATTGATGTAATGATATTAAAACCAATATTTAATATTTACATCAAATGGGGACTACTACTGATTTAATAAATTGAATATTCTGTTTCAAAAATTGATCATAGTTACAATTTGTGAATGTACGAGTATTGTTCCTGTTTTGTATACATTTTATATTTTTTACATTAGTGTTCAGTATTGCAAATTAATAAGATAGTGTATTTAAATAATAAAACTAAATTCCATTACTTAAATTAAATAATATCAACAATATCAAAGATAAAATATTATAATTATGACCGCCTTGTTCACCTGGTCTGGCTGGAAAAGTCTTCTCATTTGTCAGTTCATTGCAGCGAACAAAAAAAATATATACATACCAAGAAGGGTAATCCGAAGGATAAAAATGAAAAACAATGAAATAGCTCAAGTTCAGCTTTAGACCTGGAACTTGATAAATACTTAACTGACATCAAAGTAAATGGGGTAGCACTAAATTGCTGTGTAGAGGTTGTAAGTCACGCTCTGTCATAAAACCTACTAAAGCCAGAGAGCTCAACTTCGATATGATAGTTCCAAAGGGTATACCTCTACTCAGGGCTATAGGTAGGGCTCTGATAAATCCCGTGAGCATTACAACTACAACGTAGAAGTTCAGAACGTAAAACGAACGATAAAGACGTAAATCGGTGGAGACTATGTTTTATTTGCCATATAAACCAAATCAGCATCAAACATTCAATACTTTTCTTCTGAAGTTTTCTTAAATCTTAAGTAATTTTTAGCCAAAATATTTAGTAGCTTTGAGATATCTTAACCATAATAGATGTATATATGCTGGTGTATAGGTGCATGGGTTGGTAGAGAGTGATAAACATCATAGCATAAACGTCAACAAGGGTATACCTCCTGTATACCTGTGATCCTCTCGCGGACACGATAGCTGCCTACAACGGCTTAGGCATCAAGATGAACTGTCTGTGTGAATTATAATTGTCTTATTTTTGTTAATTCTGGTATTTAAGTCATAATCATTAGCACAGAATCTAAATCCATTGCATATCCTTCGGGAAATATTAAATTTTTAGCCATTCATGTCCAAATTAAGACTGTAATTATTACCATTTTATATGCTTTGCTTTGGATCCGAAATAAAAGATTTCGATGCAAATATATTATAAAACAAATAATAACTTCTATCATCACAATATATCAATTACGATAAAGTGTACGAATGGGCTAAAATGTCAAATACGTGAATTTTTATAGGGCTAGTATAGAATCCGCCACACTAGGGTCACCCACTCACACTTATTTAAGCACACCGTGTATTATTTTTGGATATCGCTGTCATCTTTGTCTTGTCAATCTATATACATAAGTGAAGCACAATTAATATATAATCTTAACATTGTTTCTGTACTTTAAAAGTGCCGCTCATCATAACTGTTAAGACTATAACTGTAGATTTTACCTCAAATCTTCGCCCTGCTTCCATTTGTTAAAAATATAATTAGAACCACGAGCAGGGGAAGGTAAAAATAAATTAAAATGGTATAAATCAAAATTATGTACATTTTACCATAGCTTAATATTTATTAGAGAAACAAACTGTACACAATATTTCAAGCAAGGATGACCTCTAAAGTTTCTACCAATAGTTATAGTATAGTATACTAATTTTGAAGTTGATATAGAAAATTGCAAATTAAAATAAGTATTTAAAACAAAATAATTGTACATCGGCTATGATATGGATAGTTTATAGAGATGAATTCGTTTGAAGGCATCAGATTGTCATCCCCACCAGACCAAGCGAATATAACAAGATTTTAAAAACATGTACATGTATAATTAATTATGATATTATTATTATTAAGTATACCTAAATAAGATTCTTTGTCATATATGGTACTGATTTTGGAGTAGGTATATTTATATTTAAAAACTGGTAATAAACATCAAATACAAAAATAAATATATATGTAAGATAATATATAAAGTTATCCATATTGAGGGAATAAAAGGGTAATTTATGTTACAAAAGTTTATTCAGTAATAAATTCAGATGGTGTAATTTAAACACAAAAGTAATAATCAATCAGAGAATAAATCAGAAATCGCTCAGCGTAATAGTGTGCTATGCGCGCGATTTATTAATCTAGCAACTTAAGGTATCTGGTACGAAGTTTATTGACTAGGTACATGTCAGCATAGGTACTAAGACCAAGAGTGGACGGACAGTTTTTCCGGGAGCAGAATGCTCTTGAGTCAAATCAGAAACGGGAAACTCCTTTCTATTGGCCATATAAGTTAGTTATAGCAAATCCCCGTGCAACTATTATTTTCCAAGGAAATTATTATTTTCGGTACACAATCAATAAGAGCTTATTTAGAACTAGCTTACCATTATCATAAAGCTTACTAAATAAAAGTCAAGGTAGGAAAAATTAATAAACCCTGTACATTAAATTATCATGGTCAGGCATATATAAATTTAAAAAAGAAAAATTTTATATTATTAAAAAAAAAAAAACCTAACTTAAAATCTAAAAACATCTTCCAGTTCCTCTTGTCGGGAAAGGGTACCTAAGATGCTGGAAGCGTTACCGCGTTGTATGGCAAGATAAGATACATATATCGATGGATAAAAGTACTTAAAATACATACTTTAAAATAAATAAATTCATAATCTAAATAATTATATCATGAGAAAGTTTTAGGACTCGAACATTAAAGGTTGATCGGCTGATTCAACAAAGTCTAACTGTTTACAAAAGTATTTAAAATGAATAAATGCTTAATAAAAAAAAAAATGTCAGCTTCGGAAAATGGGGTGCGGAATGTGAATCGGATTCTAGTATTGTAGGACGAACAGCTGAAGTTTAACCTTGATTACAAGTCCTTTTTATGGATGGTTTTCATTAAAATTTGTTGATCCCTAGTGTCCTTTGTACATCTTAAGGGTTTTAAAGTTAGAACGCCCAGTGGCTGATGATGATGATGATGATGATGATGAAGTTAGGAAGGTTGTCTAAATATGGAAATCTATAGTGAGGTGTTTAATACACTTATTTCGATTTTGTTGAAGCATTTTTATATAAACTTGATACATGGGGTCCCATACAGTATAATAAATTTCCATAGCAACCACCATAGTAGTTCTGATTGTGACATTAAGGCTCGTACCGCGTCTTAAAAGCACTCCCTAATGACAGTCATACCTAGAAGGCAGTAATGATCTAAGCGATTTAAATAGTGAATAAATAAAAAAATATTTATAAGAAAATCACATAAGTACGATATAATATATAAACAAATAATTAATAATTAAGTTATAACCTCACGAGTATGTGAGTTGTGAATCTGCCTATTCTTTTTACTAACGTATTGATCTCTCCATTGAAGAGTTGTCTGGAAGAGATAGTTTTAAGCCACCAATTGTGCTTCTGTTTAGCAGTGTAATCTTTGTAAAATGTTTTAACTGTGATGACTGCCTCCGTGGCCTCGCGGTTGAGCGCTTGGTTTCGGGTGCGGAGGTCTCGAGTTCGATCCCCGGGGGGGTGATCACCTTACAAATTTGATTTGTAAGATTTGACCGAGTTTGGAGGGATATTGCAGGCTTGAATCACCTGACTATCCGAGAATTAAGATGATTCCGTGCTTCCGAGGGCACGTTGGGCCGTCGCTCCCGGCTACTGTTGCGGTGGTGGTCGTTGGTCTGCCAGCCCGCAATTGGCCGGCGTGGTGGACTGTGGCCAGATCGCCCTATGTAGGGTGGGCTGGAGCCCCTTGGTGGGGACATATATGGACTGTGAGGAGGAGGTACGTGATGAGTACCATTATGGGTTCTATTCTATTCTATATTTATGTGCTTAATATTACAATTCGTATAAATAAAAAAATAAAAAAATACATTGTAAGTGTGTAATGTAGAATATGTAAATAAAAATATATATGTATATTGAATGTGTAAATAATATGTAAATGTCTGTAAAACTATGTGTATGATATGTGTGTGCATATATATGTATAAAAAGTTAATGCAATCGCAATTATGAAACATTAGTACGGATTAACACATTAGGACCTGTTAATTTTGAATCACTTGTTACCAGGATTTACAAGTTATTTCAAGAACTTACCTATGTATAAAAAAATATATATAATATAATAATGTTTTATAAATTCTTTAAAAAAAATATTTCCAAAAGCGAAGGGACTCGCTTATAACAGGAAGGCCGAGCTGTAAGCTTATAATAATGAGTGTGCTATGATTGGCTATTATACTGTATAATTTATACTATTTATAATTGATAAACTGTATAGTTTTATTGTGTAATCATATTATTTACCTATTTAATAAGTATTAGTGGTATCGTGTATGAATAATGAGATACTTGTTTGACTTTACTTCAAAACAGCTCACGCTGATTAAAATAATGATTGTAATTAAATCCATAATTTTAGTAAATACTCATTTCTAAAATGTTATTATTTATTTATAAATGAGTTATAATAATGATTATGTAAATTTGAGTAAAGTATTATTAATAAGACTGTCAGTTGGTTTGAGGTTAGGTACGAGGGCTGCTATTTATGTATCCGGAACTGGCCACTTACAGAACAATAATTTAAAAAGTAATTACATCATTTAAAAATAGAACTCTTTAGCTTTAGAATACATTTATTTTTTTGTGTGAGTCAATTGTTTTAACATCGTAGCGTCATTTTGAAAATTGCGTGTCTTCACCACCATGGATTTAACTCGTGAACATTTTCGTGCCATGATTTTTTACGATTTTCGGCGTGGTCTAACTCAAAAACAGTGCATCGATCAGCTTACTTCAACTTTTGGGGATGAAGCACCCTCAAAGACCACTGTGTATCACTGGTTTAGCGAGTTTAATCGTGGACGATCTAAGCTTACTGATGAAATTAAAGAAGGTCGCCCTAAAACGGTCGTTGTACCTCAAAACATCGATGCTGTCCGGGAACTAATAACTCAAGATCGTCATGTTACATATCGTGAGATAGAGGCATCTCTGGGCATTAGTATGACGAGCATACATAAGATACTTCATGAACATTTAGCTGTAAAAAAAATTTGCTCCCGTTGGATTCCGCACAACTTGAGTATTGATCAAAAACAGGCTCGTGTCGATTGGTGCAAAGAAATGTTAAAAAAATACAACCGTGGTGCGTCAAAAGCTGTTTATAATATCTACACAGGTGACGAATCTTGGATCTACGCTTACGACCCCGAAACTAAGCAGCAGTCCACGGTGTGGGTGTTCCAAGATGAGCCGAACCCAACAAAAGTTATTCGTGCAAAAAGCACATTGAAGCAAATGGTCGCTTGTTTTTTTGGTATAAATGGCCATGTAGCTACAGTGCCTTTAGAGAATCGTAAAACTGTTAATTCGGAGTGGTATACGACCATTTGTTTGCCGGAAGTCTTTGAACAAATAAGAAAGACTAACCGACAACGTAGAATCATTCTGCATCACGACAATGCTAGCTGTCACAGGTCGGCCGTCACAACTCAGTTTTTAGAAGCTCAAAAGATCGAATTGACAGGTCATCCGCCGTACAGCCCTGATTTGGCACCCAATGATTTTTATTTATTTCCAAATGTGAAGAAAAAATTACGTGGTCAACGTTTTTCGAGCCGCGAAGAGGCAGTCGATGCGTTCAAAATGCACGTTTTGGAGATACCTCAGTCTGAGTGGAAAAAGTGCTATGAAAATTGGTTTCAACGCATGCAAAAGTGTATAGATCTGAGCGGCGAATATTTTGAGAAGCAATAAAACCATATTAATTGATATATGTTTGTTTCTTTTTTTTATTCCGGATACATAAATAGCAGCCCTCGTAAGGTATAAATATACGATCTCTGTTTTTGCGGGGGCAATTGTCAGTAGTCCGTTGTATCGGCAAGTGGTTGTGAAAGATGAAATTATACGAAGTGTACCGCTATTTTGGGTTTTTATTTCAAAACCTCCACACTCCCTGAAGTTGACCCTACAACATGTAGTGTAATTATAGAGCAAGGCCCCTGTAGTTGTTTCATAGGAGCTGAATTTGTCATGGGAAGTAAATAATAATTGGTATTATTTCATTTTGTTTTGTGGCTCTGATAGAAAAAGCATTTGTCCAAAGTGATATTCCAAGTAAAATGTAACAAAAACATGAGTATGAGTATCCCAAAGAGTATAACAAATTTTCAGCTTTGATGAAATTTTATCAATTCCACAAGTCTCAGATCCAATCGCCATCCTAAAAATACTTAGACAAATATTACAAGACTCACTTGAAAAATCTAGTGAGTCAATTAGCTTACATGACTTGTTCTAAATTTGAGGAATCTTCTAGATGTTCTTAACTACCTAATTGGCTCAGCTGAGGTCACACAGGTTGAAACAATTCGGTATGCAAGGTTTTTTTATTGTATTTATTAGATATTTTTATTCGATAGCAAACCTGAAAATAAAAGACTAATTTGAATATTTTTCATTTAAAATTACTAATTTGAAAGTTTAGTTTTTTTTGAGATTGTTCAATTTTTGTACTTAATGACGTCATCGATTGACAGAATCATGTAGCGACATGCAAATGAAGTGAAATGTTTAATAAAAATGTTACTGATTGCAAAACTTTTCACGAATTTGTGATCTCAAATGAAATTATTACGATATTATTCTAAACAAACCTATGATTCTCGATATTTTATTAATAACTGCAAAAATGAATGTCTTTGAAATAACATTTAAGGTCAAACACTGTTATGGTTTTTTGATAAAATAACAGTCATCTTAGCTTTATCTCATTTGATTTCAAGAAAATATTGTTTATAAACATAATATCTCAAAATGGTTTCGTAATCCGCATCACTTTTATAAAACTTTGCATACCGAATTCTTATAAATTTTTTACTTTGAAATACTTGCTTACGTATATTATACCCAGACCATTAATTCCAATTGATATAGGCAGAAGTCAAGAACCAATCGCCATTTAATTTACTTTATTTGGAAGATTTACAGCATATATTTTTACCAAACATTAAAGTAAACAATGCAATACCAATTAAAAACCTCCACCTATAACAATTTAACTAAAAACAACAACTTACAGACTAAAAGTAAATTTAAAAAATAACAGACTGAAAAAAATACAATACAAATAAAGGTAACAAAGCTAAAAGCTAAATTAATTATTGCTAAAAGAGAAACAAAAAATAAAAATAATTAACTTAAATGTTTGGAAAATATGAATTGGTAATGAAACTGACAATCCTCTCTCATGCTTTGAGTTATATAAATATAGCAGCAAAATAAATAATGGCAGATAATGGGAAAAATATACTCCAAAATATATGTGCATTAGATAAGAAGACTCAACTAGCCTTTCAATGATGTCTATGTTGTTGTTATTGGTCCCATGATCAGCACATTAAGTATCTTATGAATGACCAATTAAATATTTATACTTGTCCAAATGTGATGAAAATTCAATTGGCATGTGAGAAAAGAAGGATTGATGAATGAAAAACTTGTGATTGTTTATGTATTACTATATTTTATCACGTGTATAATTAATAAAATTTGTGCACTAGCTTAACGAAAACACTCAATGTTAATGCCAAACCACTTGAAATTCCCGACACAAGGTGGATTAAGTTAAATAAAATTAGAGCATCTTAATGCCAGCATTGTAATGGCTAACATTACGATCAAATTTTACTAGGCATAAAGGTATGTAATGGTAACTCAATTTATATTTGTAATGAAGATGCATTTAGCTGATGAAATTGCAATATTATTTCATTACTAAAACTAAATGAACATGATTGAATCTTATATGCCGACCTGTAATTGGTTTAAGGACCAGCTGGATATACCTGGTTATTTTGATGATGCTTGGTGTTACTTTGGTCGGCTTTAAATAAATAAATAAAAATGCTAATGTAAAATTAATTTATTATAATCATATTGGATGACTGTAACAAACAATATGAGGAAGCCGAAAATAAGTTAGCACTACGCACACACGTCTACGTCTTTGATTTCTAGGAAGACATACATGAAATAAATGGCAAAGGTCAAACGCTCCAAAAGACTAAAAATAAATAGAATGGTCTAATCATTGTAAAAAGAACAAAATAAAAAAACATGATTGTTTTGTTTTGAATTATTTGCAATAAGACATTAAGTTATTGATTACTTACATTAAATTTGTAACGTCGCGAGGATATAGTAGAACCACGGGCAATAAAACTGTACATGTCGTCAAAACGAAAGCGTAATATAAAAAGAATTTGAGGTAAAATCTAATAATACTGCATTTTTCGTACAAAAAGGGAAAAGTTATTACAAAACCCGCCAAAAATAATTCAGGATATGAGTATGCGGAAGCCATATCGGAACAAATCACAGAATATGATAGAATACATAGGTACTATGGCTAACTATATTATATTTTAAAGATTATCTAGACGTTCATGCCGAATTTGCAGTTCCAAGTAAATTGGGTCTAAGTGGGTTTGATATCTCACTTGGGGGATACTGAGATAGGGTAAGCTCATTCGACGTTTGACTTCTAAGACATTTGTTATTGCTTGGATGAGGACATTTCAATGGGCTATATTTAATCAACTGTCTTAGGTGTTTTCATGGATATTTTGAAATCGAAGAATTTAGCCTCATTAAACTGAAACTTTTGAAAACTTAATTCTAGCCCTCTTAGTTTATACGTTTGTATTATACAAGCGTTGGTTGGATAAAGTTACTAAACTTTTCATTAAACCGCGTGTACCTACATCAAGATAGCCATCCAAAATGTAATCCAACTCGCAGTGTCAGTCAAGTCAAAGTGAATCGTTAAAGTGTTTACACTTACCGAGTAGCTTTCAATGGAAACGTCAACGTAATTTGGATTTAGAATATTTGGCTAATGCAAAACCAGCAATATTTTGCACAACCAGTACTACTATACGGCCGCTTTTACAATGAGAGGTTTTCTTTTTGAGAAATAAAAAAACAACATAGTTTCCTAGAGCTCTGTAGATGGCGTTGATGTAACTACGTTACTTACTTTGACCATGAACACTATAGACAAAGCGATGTCACGTCATCCATTTTAAAAAGAGAAGCCCTTATTTAGGTTCTTATATGTTAAAAAGAGACACAAAACTTTGTCATCTCTATCGCGTAACCCGTTTTGTTGATGTCACACTTTTAAATTGTGACAAACAAAGCGTCGACTTGTGAGCGATTTTAGTTTTCTTTTGATTTTGAGAAAGATTTTATTCATTTGTATATTGTTATTGTGACAAAAGAGACTCCATTAATTAAGTTATTGTTTAGTGAGGTATGGTTGGGTGTAGCGTGCTTGGCTGCGGAAGCCACAGCTAAAAACACATCGAAGGATTGACTTTCCACAAGTGAGTGAGTTTTTTAATGTTTTTCTACAGATAAATACATAATAAATACATTGCGCGATCAGAAAAAAGTGATTCAAATGTTAATTACGTTGAACTAGATTACTAGCATTTTCTTTAGTTATTTTGAGCATTTTTTTAATAGCATAACCTAAAAATATGCAGTATCTCAGTGTTGCCATAATTCACGTTTTCATCCTACCCTGTCGTTAGGATAAAATTTTCAAATTAGAAAACTGATGTTAATGAGTGAGTATATTATGAGTTTCGTCGCGCTATAGCGACGCTGAATGATTTCCAATTGTTATCTACGGAATTAGTAAGTAATAAATTTGTTATATTTATTTAATTTCTTCGTATTCATTACAGTTTTCCTAAAGACCCGAATCTACGAGAAAAATGGATTGCGGCCACTGGAAGATGCAATTGGAAATCAACCATATATAAAATACTTAGATGTACGAATACATCATCTTTTGAAAAATGTGACTGAAATAGACGAATGAATTCGAAATTTTCACACGAAACTGATTTTGTTTAAAGGTCAATAGTAAATAATGCAATAAAACTCATGTACAAAAGAGTGCTGTCTTTTATTTTTCAAAATACACATATAGACCCCGCTATACCCATGATGACCCGTATGATATTTACATAACTTGCACTTAGGGAACAGCTGTTTTTTTTTTGTCCAGTAACAAAGTTAGTCCCGTACTAAAATTTATTCGTAATCATGGGAAGATTCATCCCTGATAGTTACAATGCTTTAAATTTCTCGGTGTATTAAACATCAGTATAAATGGTAAAATTAAACAAAAAAGATTGTATAATACTAGGAGCAAGTATGTATAATTATATGATTGCAGGAAATAATATAGTAAACAGTAAACCTTTACAATAAATAAAACGACGTAACAATAAATTGACGTTATAAATTTTAAATTAAAAAGAAGCTTTTAGAATGGTGATTATAGTATTTTGGGGTAATTGTTTTCTAGTGATCGCAACATTACAGGGAAAAATATTGCTATCTAAAAGAGGTTCTCTCCCGTTGCATTATGACTCTGTCTATAGCATGAAGCTACTAACTAAACAGGAGAGAGTACTCACAAAAATATGGTAAACAAAAATGCAATTTATTACCATGCAATAAAGTTAATTATCTTTTAAAGACTTTCAAGCAGAGAAACGTCCTAGAACGAGAGCCGTGTGAGAGAGAAGTTTGTCCCGCTCGCACGGTTGCCAGTCGAGATTAAGTTCAAAGAAAAACAAATTAAACTTATTTATAGGGAGTATTTTATAAAAAGCAGGTTATAAACTGTTCCTTTTTTGTATTTTATTTTAATTATTATTGTCGCCTATCGATTTGGAGATAAATAATTGGTTAAGTTTGGCAAAAGGGATATTAATATTTGTCACGGGTATCCCCATCGAAACAAGATAAATGTGGTGTCCACAATTTATCATCTGTTTGAGTGTTTTGGAGCTTTTATCATTTAATAGTGATAAATATGGGTTCATGTTATGGAACCATAAATAAAATAACCTGTATCATCTCGAACTTTACCACATGAATGCATTAAACGATTTGAATTTGGTTTTGCTCAAAAAGTGGCTGAGGAAATTTTAATTCTCAAGCACTGGCTACCCATTCTTTTATAATCTATTAATTAAGAATAAATATGTATAAAAAACACGTTGATTTACCAAAAACAATGTATATATGTAAATATAAGTGATTTTATAATATTTTTTTATAATGTATGTATGTAAATATAACTAATAAATAAAGGAAAGAAAAATTTCGACACAGGTGGGGATCGAACCCGCGACCTCGGGTATACGCCCCCGTCGCTCTGCCAATTGAGCTACCGTGTCAAAGGCTGCATCAGGTCCCCACATGAGGTTTTCATGAACAAAAACATTCAAAATATGTAAATATAAGTGTTTTTGTATCCTTCAGAGGAACTCTTATTAAAACACCAACAGATGGTCACCCTACTTAAAACGAGACACAGTTAGCTAGTTAGCCATCCTTTTTCAGGACACTTTAGGTCGCCAGCGCGCGTTCCTGTTTAAATAATACTTCCATGGTCTATAGTGTTCATAGTCAAAGGTTACTTACTTAAATTTATTCTTCGTGGCCTCAATCGTGTTGCCACAATAATTTCGCCAATGTCAACTTTAAAAACATGTGTCACATCACTATAGAGTAACTTTTTGGCGATTAAAAACAACAAAAAGAATGTTTAATATAAATACCGTCTTTTTTATTTACTTTTAAGCTATCTTGGCTTAAACTGATATTTATTTAGACTTTCAAATCAGAACGGTTTTATGTACGTTCCGTTTTACGATATCATTAAATCCAAGTGTGAAAAACGGTGTGACGTTCCGTTCCTACCAGTAACATAGCAAGTCTGGCGCCATCTATCCTGAGAACAGGGAAGAAGAAAAAAAGAAAAAAAGGAAAACCTCTCAATTGGGAGGTTTTCTTTTTGAGAAATAAAAAAACAACATAGTTTCCTAGAGCTCTGTAGATGGCGTTGATGTAACTACGTTACTTAGTTAATTTTTTTCTTCGTGGCCTTAATCGTGTTGCCACAATAATTTCGCCAATGTCAACTTTAAAACCTGTGTCACATCACCATAGAGTAACTTTTTGGCGAGTAAAAACAACTAAAAGAATGTTAAATATAAATACCGTCTTTGTTTATTTACTTTTAAGCTATCTTGGCTTAAACTGATATTTATTTAGACTTTCAAATCAGAACGTTTTTATGTACGTTCCGTTTTACGATATCATTACATCCAAGTGTGAAAAACGCTTTGACTATAGACAGAGTCATAATGCAACGGGAGAGTACCTCTTTTAGATAGCAATATTTTTCCCTGTAATGTTGCGATCACTAGAAAACAATTACCCCAAAATACTATAATCACCATTCTAAAAGCTACTTTTTAATAAAAAATTGATTACGTCAATTTATTGTTTAATTAAAGGTTTACTGTTTACTATATTATTTCCTGCAATCATATAATTATACATACTTGCTCCTAGTATTATACAATCTTTTTTGTTTAATTTTACCATTTATACTGATGTTTAATACACCGAGAAATTTAAAGCATTGTAACTATCAGGGATGAATCTTCCCATGATTACGAATAAATTTTAGTACGGGACTAACTTTGTTACTGGACAAAAAAAAAAACAGCTGTTCCCTAAGTGCAAGTTATGTAAATATCATACGGGTCATCATGGGTATAGCGGGGTCTATATGTGTATTTTGAAAAATAAAAGACAGCACTCTTTTGTACATGAGTTTTATTGCATTATTTACTATTGACCTTTAAACAAAATCAGTTTCGTGTGAAAATTTCGAATTCATTCGTCTATTTCAGTCACATTTTTCAAAAGATGATGTATTCGTACATCTAAGTATTTTAAAGCTATAGCCTTTATTAACAGCACAAGGTGGTTTCCGAACGGATTTTGCTCTCTGATGTGGTCGTTTAATGTCGGAAATATTCACTTACCTAAATTCTTTTTCAAAACAACTGCGACCATTTGAGCCAAAGCTTAGTCTTTGGACAAAAACGAGGTGCCTTTCAATTTTATAGTATGCCTCAAAACTTTGGTTGATTTCCAATTGCATCTTCCAGTGGCCGCAATCCATTTTTCTCGTAGATTCGGGTCTTTAGGAAAACTGTAATGAATACGAAGAAATTAAATAAATATAACAAATTTACATACATACATACATACATATTCTCACGCCGTTAGTTCCCATTGGGGTAGGCAGAGACTATCGATCGCCACCTTGTACGATCCTGGCAAACCTCTCTGGCTTCGTTTACATCCATCAATCTTTTCATACATGCTCTTTTATTCTTCATACTGCGGACACCTGCCTTTTTGAGCACATCATTCCTCACACGATCACATAACCTTACATTACACACTTTTCTGAGGGATCTCATTTCTACTGCATTCACTCTACTTTCATGCTTCTTCTGCCACACCCAACATTCACTGCCATACATAAGCGTAGGAACGAGGACAGCATCATGCACAGCCATTCGGGCCTTTTCAGACACCGACTGACTAGACATTAGACTATCCAGTGCTCCATTTACCGCATTACCCTTTTTCACTCTTCTCTCGATATCTTCATCACACTTTCCATCCCTAGTAAACAAACTTCCCAAATATACAAACTCTTTCACTTGTTCCACTTTCTTACCATTAATCTCAATCACGCATTCGGTCATATTCACCTCTCTCTCAAAAACCATAGTTTTTGTTTTATCCACATTCACCCTCATTCCTTTTTTTTCAAAAGACGCACATGCAATATTCATCATCTCTTGCAGCTCTTCCACCGATGATGCAAGTAGCACTTGATCGTCGGCATATAGGAGGCATTTAATGATGAATCCACCCATTCTCAATTCATAATCACTTTCACGCAACTCTGTTAAACAGTCATCCATGAACAAATTGAAGAGCCACGGGGAAGCTACACAACCCTGTCGGACACCCCGAGAGATCCCGAACCAGTCAGTATTTTCCCCGTTTACTCTCACACATGCACTGGAATCCTCATAGAGTGATACCAGTGCACGTATAAGTCGACTCCCCAAACCGAACTTGGATAACACCTCCCATAAACACTTTCTTACCACCCTATCATACGCCTTCTCTAAATCAATGAAGGAGCAATACACCTTTCGGTTCTTAGCTAAGAACTTTTCGGTGATGCTCCTTAAAGAGAAGATTTGGTCCATACATCCCATTCCCTTTCTAAATCCTGCTTGCACATCCCAAATTTTATCATCCGTTTCATTCATCACTCTTTCAATCAAAACCTTTGCATACAATTTACCGACAATGCTGAGTAGGCTAATTCCACGGTAGTTTCTAGCCTCCTGGTGTGACCCCTTTCCTTTATATAAAGGCACAATTACCGCTTTGCACCAGTCTTGTGGCACTTTGCCACTCGACCAGCATTTTTGGAAAAGGAAGTACAACCAGGAAGCCACCACCCCTTTACCAGCCCTCAGCATTTCAGTGTTTATCCTGTCATACCCTGCCGCTTTTCCCAGTTTCATACTTTTCATTGCTTTCATTATTTCTTCCATACTGATCTTACTGTCACTAACGTCACCCATAACGTCGTTCCAATCAACATTACTGCCGATTGGCGAAGAAATGGATGTATCCTCTTTTTCAAAGAGTCCCTCAAAATAGTTCTTCCATACTCGTCTTATGCTACTTTCATCCGTCGCCAATTCACCCTGTTCATCTCTCACAACATTCACTCTCGTGTTTTGGGAAACTCCCTTTTCTTTCCGGATATATTTCCAGAACAACTTTTGGTTATTCCGGAAATTATCAGAGAGTTTCCTCTCACACCATTCTATCAGATCACGCTTTTTCTTTTCTATTTTCTCCTTAACCTCATTCTTAACTCTCTTATATTCATCTTCACTATTCTTCACTACATCATCTGTTACTGTCGCATCCATTCGTTTACTAGCTTTAATCGCTAGTAAATCTAACCAAGCTTTCTTCTTATCTCCAACTGCCTCTTTCACATCTTTATCCCACCAACTTGTTGGTGGTCTATTTGTTCTTTTACTCAATCCACATACTTCCGTCGCACATTCAACCATTGACGATTTGAGCACATCCCATACTTCTTCTATTTCCAATTCATCCTTCATCTCCACGCAACTTAGCCTGTCGTCCAATTTCTTCATATATTCATCTCTAATATTTTCATCCTCTTCCAATTTCTCCACTTTTATTCTCGCAAATTCAGTTGTCGACACTTTGGCCCTGTGACGCCAACGCGTGCACAGTCCCCTCAATCGTGATATCACGAGAAAGTGGTCTGTGCCAACGTTAATGCCCCTATGGACTCTGGTGTCAACAACCTTTGCTCTTAGCCTTTCATCCACTATCACAAAGTCTATCATACTTCTCTCGCTTCCTCTCTGTCTAGTATACATATACAGTAACACAAAGATTCCTCTCCAAACATACATCAATCACTTTCTCACCATTCTCGTTCACTCTTTTATCACCAAACTTTCCTAAAACTCTTTCACAACCGTTGCGTGACACACCAACCCAACCATTAAAATCTCCTAACTTAACAATTTTCTCATTTTCATCACACCCATTCGCAACATCGTCTAACAGATTCCAAAACTCCTCCCTCTCGGATAGTGATTTGGACATGTCCGGAGCATACACGCAAATTATGCGCATCCGGACAAGCCCTACCTTCACCTTTATCCATAGGAGCCTTGGACTCACACACGCATAATCTTTCATGCACTTAGCCATCCTTTCAGATATCAGAAGTCCCACGCCTTGGCAAGCTCTGTCACTCTCGGCAACTCCCGACCAGATAGCTGTAAATGGGCCAAGTTGTGAAACCTCTTTTTCCTTGCGCTTCGTTTCATTTACACACAGAAAATCTAGTTTTCTTTCTTCCATAATCAAACATACTTCATCTAATTTTTCATGCATCCCTCCACACACATTCATCGTACCAAAGCGGGTCTCTTTAGCCCACTTTTCGCCCCGCGAGGAACCACGGCGTGATAGGTGGCGAGCCATATCGCCGCCATCGTGTTTAATTTTTTTTGCGAAACACATTTGGACCCCACGAAAAGCAAGGGAAGTAAACTGTCCGCCTAGCCAGAGCCCCGCTTGACTAGGAAAGGTTATTTAGTACCCGGAGTTCACCAGGCTCCGGGACGGCGGCACGCTAACGACCAGGCTCACCCCTGGCCACGCATCCCTCGGCACGGCAGACCTTGGATTGGTGTAGGGGCGAAGATGAAAAAGCCCTTTTCCCTTAGTCGACTTCTACGACACCCACGGGAAGAGATGGGGTAGTGCTATTCTATGCCGACACTACACAGCAATTATTACTTACTAATTCCGTAGATAACAATTGGAAATCATTCAGCGTCGCTATAGCGCGACGAAACTCATAATATACTCACTCATTAACATCAGTTTACTAATTTGAAAATTTTACCCTAACGACAGGGTAGGATGAAAACGTGAATTATGGGAACACTGAGATACTGCATATTTTTAGGTTATGCTATTAAAAAATTGCTCAAAATAACTAAAGAAAATGCTAGTAATCTAGTTCAACGTAATTAACATTTGAATCACTTATTTTCTGAGCGCGCAATGTATTTATTATGTACTAGTGGATCGTCCCAGCTTCGCACGGGTAGCGATGTTTTTTTAAATATCTGAGGTTTGTTTCTTCAGTCACTACTCAAGCATTGTGAAATTTAGCGCAATGTTTTCAATTTATTAAATTTGTAGCACTCCTTAAACAGTGTAGTTTGGTGATTTTTAATGCGCTTTAATGAACGGTTCAGTATTTCCGTTTAATAGCAAATTTTGGAATAAAACGCTATGAAGTATTTATAACTATCTAAAATATAAATCATTACGTGTTGTAGGATGCAACTACTGGCGCCATCTAGTATGTTATATGTAAATTAGTAACGATTCGGTTTTGGTCACGGGCGCGATGGCTTATTTTATGTATAATTTCGGTGTTTCTCTACCGATTTCTATGATTCTTTTTTTATTGAATAGGTAATAATGTTACCTTTTTTAAATTAGGGATGAATGAGAGGTTTACAAACGTAAGAGTAAACCAATATAATCAGAATGTTCCGAACTGCTAAGCTATCAGAAATTACACGTGTTATTGTGAGTCAACCGTAAAAGATAGACATAAACTGTTGAGGATTTTTTTTAGATAATTTTATGAAGAATATTTCCGTCATACATGATTTCTATGTAAGTTTAACCATGAAGGCTGCACACGCGACGGAAGCTTAAAAAATGGAGTAACTTATCCCGTTTTCCCAAAATTTCCCAAAATTCCCCTTTACTACTCTACTGGAAAGTATACAAAAACCTGCCCAGGAGTATGGAGAATAATTGTACCAAGTTTCGTTAAAATCCGTCGAGTAGTTTTTGTTTCCATAAGGAACATACAAACCGACAGACAGACAGACAGACAGACAGACAGACAAAAATTTTACTGATTGCATTTTTGGCATCAGTATCGATCCCTAATCACCACCTGATAGTTATTTTGAAAATATATTTCATGTACAGAATTGACCTCTCTACAGATTTATTATAAGTATAGATTTATCTGTAGAAAAACATTAAAAAACTTACTCACTTGTGGAAAGTCAATCCTTTGATGTGTTTTTCGCTGTGGCTTCCGCAGCCAAGCACGCTACACCCAACCATACCTCACTAAATAATAACTTAACTAATGGACTCTCTTTTGTCACAATAACAATATACAAATTAATAAAATCTTTCTCAAAATCAAAAGAAAACCAAAATCGCACAATTAAAATTCACATGCGAGACTAAATCACGCTGTTTGTGGCGAAATTGCTGAAAAATATTCGGCAGATACCGCCAATAACAAAAAAAAAAAAGATTTGTTTGTTTTGTTTGGTTTGCCTTTATTCATGAGAAAAATGAGAAATATAAATAAATAAATCTATTTGGCTTTCTACCGGTAGAAAAGTAGTATGATACTGATTTTATAGTCGACTTGTTTCCTCACGGATTCGACTTGTCTATATTGTAACCTGTTATTCGAAAACATGAATATTCCTTTCCCTGTTCTAACACCCCGACTTTTGGATTCTAAATGGTTCAATGCTGATTGCCCATGTGATGAAGAAGCTGAATTAACAGCTCTGGAACAGGCTAACCAAAATTGGGTATGTATGCTGATCAAGATTTTCTTATAGTATCATGCAGTTGCCCTGATCTTACATCTGAAATTTTTCGCTTCTTTTATTTATCGATTCTGAATACGTCATTTCATTTTGAAATTTTAATAATGGTTTTGCAATCTCAACTTATATGAGCATTGGTAGTGGACACTATAAGGATTCCTGAACAGAGGAGACATGGTCTGGTTCCAGATCTCTGTATAAGGATAATTGCAAGTATACTATTGATTAAATCATCATTGTACTTCAAATTAACCTTGATTTCTCAGTCGGAATGCCACATATTCTCATGCAGGAGACTTGAGTTCTAAACTCAAGGCTTACCCTATTAACTTGTTTCTTTAGTTGTTTGTGTTGTAAATTTATCTATGAGGAAAACATTGTGGGAAATTTAGATAGTGATAAATCTGCCCCCTATCAAATAAATGCACTGTCCAGTGTCCAAGCAAAAAGTAAGTTGTCTGAACACACTAGGCAACACATAGTCACTTCATAATAAAAAAAATTGGTGCCTATCTCTTTTTCCAGGTTTATGACATGAAATGTTGAGTCTGTATTTGGAAAATATTTAACAGATTTTAGTAAATAGAGAAAATGGTTTATTTAAATAAAATATTGTAAATATTAAAGAATTCAGCCTGCATCCAATCCTGCACATTTTTATTATTTCTGAGTGTAATTATTACCCAAAAATAAAATAATAGAAGGGGAGGCCAGAGCATCAGAATAAGGAAATATTCAGCTGCTATTGGAAGTGCAGTGGGGAAAAGATAATTAAATAAAGGCTATTGGTGTCCAACAATATTGCCCAAAAATCACAAAAAAATGCCCCAATACCCTAAGTTGTTTCTTCCAAACACCTCAGGAAAAAATAACATAACATAAACATTCACACCGTTTATCCTCGAAGGGGTTGGCAGAGGTACCAATACTTCTGGACTCACATGGCAGCGCCATCTAGTGTCCAGAAAAGGTACCCACGTTTTGCTTAGACAGTGTACTCACATGATAGGGGGCAGGCCTATCGCCGTTTTGTATGAATACACTGTCACATGACTAAGTACAACTCAGCCATGTGGGTTTCCTCACAAACAAAATTTTCACAGAAACAAAATTCAAAGCAGCAGTTAAAAGAAATCTTAGTTCGAAAGCCTATTACAATGTCAATGATTACATTAATGATGAAATGGCTTGGTATCATCAGGGCTCTGTGCAGGATGTTTCCGGGCTAACACCAAAATTGTAATGGACGTTAAAAAAAGATGTGTGTTGACGAGTTTCTTACGGGTTCTTCTCTCAACAAAACACCTTCCGAATCCGAAGTAAACTTAGTATTAAGTTAAAATTTGACGTTCAAAAAACAAAGATTTATCTTTTTATTTTGAAATAAATGATTATTTTTTTTTATTTTATGTTTTCCCTCACCGTTAACAACCATGATAAATTAACCACACATATGACTTTAGAAAAGACAAATTGGTGTAGGCCCGACCCAGGATTGGAACTCATGCCCTTCTGTTTTCGGGCGGGTGTTCTACCCACTGGACTATCATGTCGTTAAAGAAAGAAATGAACACCTTTATTAAAACGGATTGAACAAATGTAGAATTGGAGTTATTTTTGACCCTCAACTCCATCTTAGGGTTGCAAACAAAATGTACAGCCTTTATAAACTCCTAGTAGTCATATTAATAATGATTATTGATATAATGAGTATAGTAAATTAAGTTCAGGTAAATATTTATTTCTTTAACAGCTACGTGCAGTAGGGAAACAATATATGAAGCGTCAACCTTTGGGCAAAATCGATCCTGAGCCTATGGAAGAGGAAGCTGAAACAGATGAAGATGAAGGTAAGCTTTATTAAAAAATCAGAATATAATCATTACATGTATCACATCTATATAAGAAAAACCTGGAAAATGGTCATTAGTTCTTTTATAATAAACAAAAGATATGGGACTATTTATAGCCAACAACATGGTAACTCAAATAATTAGTAGTTTTTAAATTAAACTATGGATACTAGATAGATAGATAGATTAGAAAAATGGTTTCCGCAATTGGTCACTGTAGGGCCATTTCACGTGGGCCACGGCCGTCATTCTATCCACCCGAGCTCTACCCAGAAGTCAACAAGTTGTGTCAAATGTTTTAAGTGATTTGTCATACTACCTGTCTTTTCCAAGTTGGTGTGGCGTTGGTTGTTCAAGGTGTTGCACTCGAACATTACGTGGTTTACCGTCTCTTCTGTCTCCATGCAGGCTCTGCATAGTGGGCTGTCTGTAATTCCTAGTGTAAAGTAGTGTTTGTTCAGTGAGCAGTGTCCTGTTATGATACCTGTAACCATTCGTAGTTTCCTCCTGTCTAGGTTCAAGAGTCTTTTAGTGAGATGTGGATCCAGGTTCGGCATTGCTTCTTTGGATTGTCGACATTCTGACAGGGCGTGCCATATCGCCTTGTGTTGTTCTTGGGTTCGTTCCCTTAGCCAAGTGCGATATTGATTGTATGGGATTGGTATAATTGGTTCTGGTCCTTCTATTATATTGCTGGATCCTCTGCGGGCTAGTTCATCGGCCGCATCATTTCCAAGCGAATTGCTGTGTCCTTTTATCCACTGCAGTGTGATGTTGTTTTTCTTGGATATACATTCAAGTGACTCGTGACATTGTAGTATAATTCCGTTGTTGGTTTCGTTGCCTTTCAGAGTGTATATATAACACTGCTTTGCTGTCTGAGAGTATTCTAATATTTGTATTTTCAACTTTTCTGTTTATTATGGCTGTTGTTGCTAGGAGTAGGCCTATGCACTCAGCTTGATAGACACTATTGTGTTTTCCTAGCGTTGAGTATGTCTTGATGTTGAGGTCATATGAAAAGGCTCCTGCCCCTGTTCCATCATTTGTTTTCGATCCGTCTGTGTATATTCTCAACTCTTTTATGTTGGGGTGGTCGTTTGGTTCTTCCTCAAGATTGACTTGATAGTGTTTGTTGAAGATGTATCTCTTTTGTATTCTGTCACATGGCCCTGCCAATAGGGGTTGATATTCCATCGCCTCCGCCATGATTGTTGTATGTTTTATTCTGGAGTCTTTACTCAATGTTTTGTTTCGATCTAATCTTATGGTGGCCATTGCTGCTTCTTGTTGTATATAAAGATGTAAGGGAGGCAGGTTGAACATAGCTTGCAGAGCAGCTGTTGGTGTTGTTTTCATGGCTCCCGATATCGCTATGCATGCCATTCTTTGTACTTTCTCTAGGTCTTTTTGACATGTGCTCAGCACGGTCCTTGGCCACCAAACCAGGGCACCGTATGATATAATTGGTCTTATCACTGTTGTATATAGCCAATGTGTGATACGTGGGTGTAGTCCCCAGTTCTTTCCTAGTATCTTCTTACATTGCCATAATGCTATTGTGGCTTTCTTGATTGTGTTTTCTAAGTGTTTGTTCCATAGCAATTTGCTGTCTAGTGTAACTCCTAGGTATTTTACCGTCTTCGATAGAGTGAGCGTTGTATTAAATAGTTTTGGTGGGTCTGAAATATTTATTTTGGTCTTTTTTGTGAAGAGTATCATTTCAGTTTTGTTGGGATTCACGCTGAGCTGCTGTTCTTCACACCATTTTTCTACTATTTTAAGTGCGTGATTCATTTGGTTAGATATCGTGTTTTCGTTTTGCCCGTCTATAAGAATTACAATGTCATCTGCATAGCCGACGGCATAGTATCCCTTGTTGTTGAGTTGCCGTAGGAGGTCGTCTACCACTAGGTTATGGATACTATAAATATAAAGCATCGCAATAAAAACAAATCAAGTAAAAGCGAGTCCACTCAATATCCTTCAATATTCAGTTTGCTAATCAAGCTATATATGGTCCTTGGTTTGGCCAGAGAATGGACCTATAGTGGTAGGATACATAAACAAGAATAAACCACTTGCGCTTATTACAGTCAAAGGACAGTTACATAGATACAAGTGTAGCTAAAAAAATGTGTGTTGTAAATACCTTATTCTTACTATCATGTGAAAGTACTTTTGTAGAATTATGGTATATCATAATTTTTATTTATAATCATTTTATGAACTAGATAAATATATAAATAATTTATTTAAATTTTGTAAATATAAGCACTTTTAGGGAAGGCAATACGGTTTTGTTTATGCTCGTGAGAAAAAAAAATAATATAAAAAAAACAGTTTGAAGCCACTCTATTTTGTTTAGTTTTACTGTTTGGCATTAGGCCGGCTCTTTTTTATGAGTTTTGGTAAAGTACCAGACTTGCATTTGTTACTATTTCGATGTTTAAGACATAGTTGTTGTAATATGTATTAATTATTTAAGTTCAAATAAAATCAACTGTCAACAGGTAATGACGAGTCTGATGAATCAGAAGAATCTCACGACGAAGATGAAGACGAGGAACTAAGGACGTCATATTCTCCAGCTCGAAACAACAATGAACTAGAACCAGATAATCTAAATGACATGCAAGATACCCCTGAATTAAATAGAACATTTAGTCCTCTGTGGAGAAACCAAAATTTATAATATGTATCTAACTTAGTAAATATATTAGTCTGGTAATAAGTATCGCATAATATTATTTTTTTCTACCTCTCTTGGTAGGGTCACTATGTACACACATACATATACTTACGGCTATAAATCCCTAGAAGGGGTAGCCAGAGTCGGATATGAAATTCCTCACCCACTTTTGGACGTTGACTGGAGAAAAGATTGTAAAACAAAGGTTTTTGGTGACGGGTCTCCAACCGTATCGCCCAAAAATCACTTTAAAAGCCCCAGTACCTCAGCCGCCCCTTACGAACACCCATGGAAAGAAATGGGGTAGTGCTAGGGTCGCTAAGTAAGGCTGCGAATCAATCAGCGAGGTGCACATCTCGGGTGGAAACTTTAATCTTGGTAGATGAGTTAACAATTTTGAGGCGACGACCTAATTGCGTGATCTACTTGTCAATGTAAATGATTTTTGTTACTTTTCTTGTGAGGGTCTATAAATAGGCCATATTAATAGTCTTGGTAGCTGTGTTTACAAGTAATGCGACGCCTATTCGGGAGATCTTACGCGTTAATGGAAATGGTATCTGCAACCTCGTAAGACACGTAAGAGAGGCAATAGGAATTATTCTAACATGTCAACGCTTGGCGCGAACAGTGTGGTTTGATATGTATTAATTGATTTTTCTTTAGTTTATAGCATTCGCGAGTAATTCTATTAATAATATAAATGTGTAAGTTTAGATGTTCCTGTGTTAGAGTTGAGGCAAAAAAAGCTTCTCAAGTACATAATGTATATAAATGAAATTTGGCAGAAGGCTAGATAATGACCATATTTAACAAATAGGATACTTTTAATCCCGAAAAAAATTGACCAATAAAATATTCACGGCTGATTGAATCAAATTTGACAGTAAGAAGTGTATCGGGTCAGCTAGTAGCAAATATGTTAATAATATATTGAATATTTTTAGACAAGGAATTTAGCCTCTGCTGGTTCAAATATAGACTTAATATACATATACTCAAGCCATTAGTTTCCATTGGGGTAGGCAGAGACTATCGATCGCCACTTCGTACGATCCTGACAAACCTCTCTACCTTCGTGTACACCCATCAATCTTCTCCTGCATGCCCTTTTATTCTTCATAGTTTGGACGCCTGCCTTTTTGAGCACACTCGCTATTAGATCCAAATGTGCCCTCCGAGGTCGTCCTCTACTAACATCACATTAGCTCTAATCACTTTTACCATTTTACTATCTATTGAGCCAACTGATGACTTTCGCTTCTTTTTGAGTCCGCAAGCGTTTGGCTACGTAGGGCACTGCTAAAGGTTTCTTGTTTGTTATTTTCGCGCCGCATCGTTTCACATTGGCATCCTGATCACGCTCGTAGGAAATCGCGTAGGAGCATCCCGAAATCATAATGAAATAAAAAAGTATGAATAATAAAACTTTTTTATTCTTCACTCAATATTATCTTCCATCATCTTACCATAAATATAATGTAGATCATTCATAAGTAGCAAGATCGAATAATTTATAATTATTAACAATTAAAGATTGTTTTATTTTAAAATTACAATGTTTCATTTTAAATTCCGTATGTTTTTTAGTTCTGTTGGAGATGGTGCTTTCAGTCTTGTTTTTGCGATGTCCAATCAACGACTCTGCGAAGCTGCTACCACCACGCTTGTCGTGAGAACTATCGATGTGTGGATATCCGACCTTCCGGATCCCTGTTTAATAAAAACATATAATGATAAGCCACTTAGGACACATTTTCCGGTTCGGTTTCCGAAAACATCGTGAGGAACCCCACATGGCACATGACTATGTGACAGTGTCTTCGTAGAAAACGGTAATAAGGCCGCTATCACGTGAATGAACTATCCAAGTAAATCGTGGGTACTCTGAACACCAGGTGTCAATAATGTCACGTGATGTTTATAGGCATAAATATCTCTGCCCACTCTCTGTCCCACAAAGACGCCATATATTGATGAAAAGATTGAATGATTGAACGATTGAAGAGAAAACATTTGAAGGACAATCATCAAAATTATATAACTATCTCTTTTATTAGCATGGTCTTTTGCATCTTTTGTTTCACTTATTAGTAAAACTTGTCTATGCGTGCAATTTCGGATTGCTCAGAACAGTCGGTGTCTTCTTTGAAATGGAATTAACCCAATACTTGCGTTTCATACGATGCGACTAATGGTTAAGGTCCTACCTCTATGTTTTAGGGGCTTTTAAAGGAGGATGGGCATTTTGGTCCCCATGTTAAATGTCTCTCAATCAAGTTGAATCATTTATCATTATAAAGCCCGTTAGTGTAGAAAAAAAGACTATGGGAGTAGAGATGGGATTTTGCCCGGGCATTTTGGGCGGATTGGATTTATGCCCAATAAATGTCCATAAATGCCTAATAAATGTCCATTACGTGGGCAGAAATCTTATTTAATTTAATTTTTTAAAATATGATTATTGTAAAACTGTGGTTGATGTTATTATTTAAAATCATCATAAAAAGACCTATTTTATTTAAAGAATGAATGAATAATACTTATAGGGTTCATGATAGGGACCATTAGCATAAAAGTCAATGGGTGCAATCCAACACGTTTTATGAAGTTTTACAGACAGAAACGAAAACATTTTTAAGTGCAAGAATCTAATCATACTTTTTATGATAATTCATTAATTTTATACAATACAATGGGGAAAAATTGTGCTACTGTTTTTAACTTTTAATTTAAACGAACTTTCTGGATGGTCATAGTCCAGATTATGATGATTTGAACCCTATTTACGTTGGGCTCGTATCAAGTACAAATTCGCGCGCTCCTATTGGACACTTTATATATATATATATATATATATATATATACATATATATAGAGTTGACACCAAATTGACATTGACATTCCGCCGGATTCAATCTCTCTATTTTGTACCTGGATTTTAAATTGCTTAGAATTCTGACAGCTGCCATTGTTTGACATGTCAGAGGTTATAAATCTTTTTGACCAGGCACATTTTTTAAATTTCTATTAAAGTATGAACATCCACGTCAACTCATTTTATTTGTTAGAATATAATATATAAATTATAAATAAAGAATAAATAAAGGAAAGAAAAATTTCGACACAGGCGGGACAAATTTTTCTTTCCTTTATTTATTCTTTATTTATAAGTAATAATCCCCACATGAGGTTTTCATGAACAAAAAGATTTAAATTATAATATATAAATTTTATTATGTTCTACTCTGCAAATGCAAAAAGCGCATTTACGGTGAACAGAAAGTTTAAAAATATAACATAAATATACATACATATACTCACGGCTATATTTCCCTAGAAGGGGTAACCAGAGCTAAGGAATTAAAAATTCCTCAGCCACTTTTGGAAGTTGAGTGGGGAAAAGATGGTAAAAATAAAGGTTTTTGGTGATGGGTCTCCAACCGCATCGCCCAAAAATCCAATAAAAAGCCCCAATACCCTTAGTCGCCTCTTACGACACCCGAGGGTAGAAAGAGGTAGCGACATTCTAAGCCGGCACTACACGGCAAGCGACTAAAAATATAACTGTTAATAATATCAAATAATAGCAAATACGGAAAAGATATGAGCGCATTTGAGTATTCAAAGAAGTTGAATGACTTGGCAAGACAAGACACACGCATAACGACAGCTAAGAGCGACAATAAATAAATAATACTTACGGCTACAAATCCCTAAAAGGGGTAGCCTGCTCTTCTGAATCTTAAAATTCTTTAGCCACTTGGAAGTTAAGTAGAGAACATAAACGTTCATAACATAAACGTTCACGCCGTTTATCCCCGAAGGGGTTGGCAGAAGTACCAATACTCCTGAACTCACATGGCAAGCGCCATCTAGTTTCCAGAGAAGGTACCCACGTTTTGCTTAGACTGTGTACTCACGTGATAGGGGGCAGGCCTATCGCCGTTTTGTACGAATACACTGTCACATGACTAAGTTCAACTCAGCCATGTGGGTTTCCTCACGATGTTTTCCCTCACCGTTAGCAACCATGATAAATTATTATTAAGTAGAGAAAGATGGTTATATTAATATTTTTGGTGATAGGTCTCCAACTGCATCGCCAAAAGGTCGCTTAAAAAGCCCCGATACCCTTAGTCACCTCTTACGATAACCCATGGGAAGAAATGGGGTAGCGCTATTTTAAACCGGCACCAAAACCCGGACTAACAAAAAGTGGTGCCAGCTAAAAAAATAAATAAGGTAATTGAAATTGAATTGATATCATGTTCGTAATATTGAAATTATTTTTTAGTATTGTATAATTTTACTTAACTAAGGGCCAGTTTTTTGATTCGTGGTTAAAAATATAACCATTTGTTACATTGACTATAGTTAAATCACTAACCAGTAGTTAAATCGTAAATCCATTTTCGTTCGATATTTGACAGTTAGTTACTCTAACCACGGGTCAAAAAATGCATTTTGCTGATATTTAACTAATAGTTACGATATTTAACAAATTGTTGAGTTAACCACGGATCAAAAAACTGGCCCTTAGTGTATATTTTCATTTGCCTTTTAAAAGGTAAGACACAACTTAACAAAAATCTAGCAGCGGATATACGCCCCCGTCGCTGTGCCAACTGAGCTATAGTATCAAGTGATCACTGGCGCGAAAATTGGTTTTTGCCTGTTTCTTTACACCTTTACTGGTGTTAGTGCCATCTACCGCCAAATTATTACAACCCGGAAATATGCGCCTTTTGCCACGAATAGTTCATGTCCTCTGTCAATATATGACATCAAAATCATTCGTGTCCGCTGTGTTTTTTTTCCATACATTGATGCTCATTAATCTTTACTATTTAAACACGAACTGTCTTTCAGTTTAAAACCCTAATATTATTTTCTATATCCTTCCTATAAACCTTAGTATTATTTCATCCCCTTTGAGTATAAAAAGTAGCGTGAACGTGAATATTTTCACATTTTAAAAATCTTTTAGCGGAATATACCGTTACTACATTATGTCAATAATCTTTATATTTTTCTATTTCTTTATAGTTGCTTTATAACATTATTTCTTATACTAAAGTTAATATCTTATAGCTACTCTATCGCTTGATATAATTGAATGTGTTTTTTCATTGTAAGGGTAAATTGGTGTAGGCCCGACCCGGGATTTGAACTCACGACTGTCTGTTTACGGGCGGGTGTTCTACCCATTGGACTATAATGTCGTCTAAGAAGGAATCAAAAGTACTTATATGCCTATATTTGGCACAATATAACTTCTTTTTTTCTTCTTATTCCTTTATTCTGATGACGCTGATGTATATGTATATGTTAAACAAAATGAAAATAATGATCAACTTGTAGTTTAATTATAAAGTAGAGTTTAGTTTTTACGCCCAGCGATTGGGCGTTTATCGGGCGTAAATTCATTTTTGCCCATATTGACCCAATGCACCCAATCTGCCCAATATGTTTTTATGCCCTCGACCCATCTCTATATGGGAGTAATCTTGTTAGAGCTGCCGATTTTGATGTACAGTTTTTTGAAAATATTGATTTCGTTAATTATGTGAAATCATGATAATTCATACATTGGTGCCCATCCTCCTTTAAAGCGGTTGATGGGCGATGTGGTAAGAGATTTTATTTTAATCTGATGTTCTGGCAACTTCTTTTTGGAATTATGTCGTGCGTGAGTAGAGAGTTCAAAATGTTAATAAATTACCCACTACAACTACTACCTACTTTTTTATACATAATAGATAGGGTGACTGCCTCCGTGTTCTCGCGGTTAAGCGCTTGGCTTCAAGTACGGAGGTGCCGGGTTCGATCCCCAGGAGTGGTAAACTTACAAATTTAATTTGTAATATTTAACCCAGTTTGGAAGGATATTGCAGGCTTAAATCAACTGATTATCCGAAAATTAAGATGATTCCGTGCTTCGGATGGCACGTTAATGTCCAGGCTTCTATTACGGTAGTAGTCGTTAGTCTGCCAACCCGCAATTGGCTAGCGTGGTGGACTAAAGCCATATCGCCCTATATAGTGTAGGCTCGAGCCCTTTGATGGGGACATATATGGGCTGTGAGTCTGTGAGTTTGAGATAGGGTGATATTTATTTAAATAGTTAATAAACAAAACTAAGTTCAAATTTAAAAAATCAGAAGAGCAAAGTTGAGAATGCTGATTTATGAGAATGTTGCAAATTGGCGTAAATTAATCAATAAGTTACTCATTATACAAGTTATCAAATTCTGACGTGACATTTAGAAAAACAAACACCTTTTCCGTCCCTTTGGGGAAATGTAGCACGAAAGCTATAATCATTTTTAATATTCATATAAAATGGTTGAAGATCAAGAATTCAACTAGACATACTTACTTCATCTATACAGTTAAATCATTTTCTTAAGTTGACGATAACACCGACGATTCTGGTCAGCAGTGGTGATATTTCGTCTCGCGGGATACTACTCCACTTAGATATCAAACATTTTTCAATCAAGCCGTAGGTTGCCGGGATATCTGTAAACATAATATATATATTTGAGGGGATTGTAATATTAATCAATTAAGGCAAGAAAAATTTCGACAGCAGCAGGACTCGAACCCACAACCTCTCGCGACTCAGACCAGCAGCTGGTGTCGATATTTTTCTTTCCTTAACTGATTAAAAATTAAAATAATCCTCACATGACGTTTCATGCACAACAAAGACTAATTATAGTATTGTGTGCTTCTTAGCTGTGTAGTGTCGGCTTAGAATAGCACTACCCCATGTCTTCCGGTGGGTGAATGCAAGAGGCGACTAACGGTATTGGGGCTTTTAAAGGATTTCTTGGCGAAGAGGCTGGAGACCCATCACCAACAACCTTTATTTTACCATCTTTTCCCCACTTAACTTTCCAAAAGTGGCTGAGGAATTCCTAATTCCTTAGCTCTGGCTACCCCATCTAGGGATTGATAGCCGTGAGTATATGTATGTATGTGCTTCTACAAAAAGAAGTGGTATTATAGTAAAAATAGTGCGACTCTTCTACATTTCTCATTCTAAATTTTCTACATTAGATTAGACATAGAAGAGAATTAGCGGCGGAACGGAAACTGAACTACATTGGTGTAGGCCCGACCCGGGATTTGAACCCTAATCGATTGCACGATTAGCATTCACGAAAATATAACTGTGAGTACAGTGTACTCATGCGATAGGGGACAGGCCATCGCTGTTTTGTACGAGAACACTGTCACATGAATGGGTTTCCTCGCGATGTTTTCCCTCACCGTTAACAACCATGATAAATTAACGACAGATATGACTTTAGAAAAGACAAATTGGTACAGGCCCGACCCAGGATTTGAAACCTCATCGTCTTCACGATGAGCGGTGTTTGAGCTATCACGGCTGTCAATAAAATAAGTTTTTATGAATAACTTTTATTTTTCACTTTAATAATGTTATTAATATTTTCCCCTTACTTTCTTGACAGTTCTAATAAATAAAGTATACTCCGCGCAGAGCGACGGGGGCGTATACCCGGAGGTCGTGGATTGGATTCCCGCTGGTGCCAAAATTTTCCTTTCCTTTCTTTATTAGTAACTACTACGTCGCGTCCAATAAAATGAGTTTATTTTGAAATTTTCCGACCAATCACAGCGCAGCTCTTTTGAATTTCTAGTGAATTTTTCTGATTGGCCGGTTTGAAAAAATTCCGACCAATCACAGCGCATCTCTGATCGACTAAAGTTTGCGCGCGCTTATGACACTCAAGCAAAGTCTATGGGCCAAAATCGAAACTTTGAAATTCTGTAACAATTAACTTAATCCAGTTACATCAGATGTCTGAATTTTGTGCACACCACGGCCGCGAACTGTACAAAACGATACCTGAACCAAATTTCTAGCTTAACTCATCGCGTCACAGGCTTCCGGGCAAGAAAGAGGCTTACAGAAATAATATATAAAGATAATCCCCACATGAGGTTTTCATGAACAAAATATTCTAATTAAGCTATTCTATTAAAAAAAACGGTCAAGCCCGACTTAGCACTGATAGTGTTACGATCATATTTACTATGATAAATGGCTTATTCAACTTATAAAGATTTTTTTAATCGCACCTTTAGCTGCATTGCATTGAAACCATAGAGAATTTAACTAAATAGAGAAGAAACAAAAGTCAAACGTTCTCGCCGTATATCCCCGAAGAGGTTGGCAGAGGTACTAATACTTCTGAACATAACGTGACAGTATCAGCTGGTGTTTATAGTACCCACGTTTTGCTTGGACTTAGCGTACTATCGAAACAAAGAATGTCCATATC
The DNA here is from genome assembly GCA_963576735.1 of Bedellia somnulentella. NCBI lineage: Eukaryota > Metazoa > Arthropoda > Insecta > Lepidoptera > Bedelliidae > Bedellia > Bedellia somnulentella. Next base: position 10,452,226 of record OY755172.1, on the reverse strand, counting down.
CGTAAGTGATAAATTGCAGGTTTTTTAGAAGAACTTTTGGGATATATGCCTTGCAATTGCAACTATTTTTGTGTACGCTAAGTAATACTCACTGTGCGGTGCGCTGCATTCGCCCAAATCCAAGGTAAAGAATATGACGCTCTTCCGAACGAGAGGGTCGTGCTCGTCACAGTAGTAATGAAAAGCCAATGCCAAATGAGCCGGCAAGTTCTCCAGCTCTGTGACCAGCATCACTCCAGACTTATCCACATCGTCTTTGTACTTTTGCACCAGCTCGTTTTCATTTAATACGTGGAGGTCATTGCTATTCACTGCAACTATACTTGTACCAGTCTCATTACCACCTGTAAGTAGGAGCAGCTATTAATTTTACCGGAAATTCCTAACTTCGTCAAAGTCCATGAAAAAAAAGGATATCGCTTGTATTACATAGATATATACATCCCACAAAAGGGCTCACCAAAGCTTAAGAATTACAAATTATTCAGCTGCTTTTGGATAGTTGGGGATAAGATTGGAAAAGGATGGTTTGTGATAGGTCTCATTTTTATCATCAGCCAATAGACGTCCACTGCAAGACATAGGCCTCCCGCAAAGATCTTTACAACTACCGGACCTGTGTCTGCCCTCATACATCTTTCTCATACGGCTTTCCGCGACCTTCACCTAGTCATTGGTCCACCTTGTCTGGTACGTGGTCGCCGCTCCAAAACTTTTGAGCCCCAACGACCGTCGGTTCTGCGTGCAATGTGTCCTACCCATTGCCACTTAATTTGTGCAACTCTTCCAGCTATGCCAGTTACCTTAGTTATTCTACGGATCTCCTAGTTGCGGATTCGATCGCATACCGAAACATAGCCCTCTTCATTGCAACTTTAGGTACTCAGCGAAGCTTTTCTCTTAATAACTTGAAGAACAAAAATTGGAATCAAATTGTCTATCTATAGCAAACGTTATACGACCTACGTACAATAATTAATTTACGTTATTGTACGTAAGTACGATAACGTACATTTGAAAGGACAAGTTTAATCTTTTTTACGAGTTGATTGCCCTTTGATGACTAATCTCTTTCATATGCCCAACTCTCTTTTCTTTTATCATACTAACACAGACAGTGTCTGAAAATATGGTATGTATTTATTATGTAATACTCACGTAAATATTTTGCAGAGGCAATACCGATTTCATTGACAAGGTTGATGAAAATATCCTTACGAAAATGATTGCTTTTACTGTCATAGACTAGCACCACAGCTCCGGTTGCTTCTCGGGTTGAAATCGACTCAATAGCTGGAAGAAAGTACCAAATCACAACAAGAATACTCCACATTAACTGATTAACGGGGAGTTACGATTGCAAGCAAAAAAGATTATGTATATTGTAAGTCTTACATTTACACGTACCTACATAAATACAACGTGTACAAAATTCAAAGATAAAGAAAAAACGAACATAGCTTCATTTTGAAATGAACACATGAACATATAATTATTTATGCTACAAAAGTCAGTTTTATTTTCGAATTAAAAAACCCTATTTCTACCCGTGTTGCCGTGTAGTGTCGGCTTAAAATAACACTACCCTATTTCTACCCGTGGGTGATCGTAAGAGGCGACTAAGGGTATAGGGGGTTTTTAAGTGATTTTTCCGTCACTAAAAACATTTATTATTACCATCTTTTCCCCAATCAACTTCCAAAAGTGGCTGAGGAATTTCTCATTCCAAAGCTCTGGCTACCCGGTTAAGGGATTTATAGCCGTGAGTATATGAATGATGAATGAGTATATGAATTATTTTCGAAATACAAGATATGGTCAAATATTTTGTCAAATAACTTAATATATGCGTTTTTTTAATATCCATGAAATTTCATATTGATCTTTACTTATAATAAAGAGGTAATATTTGTTTCTCTTTAACCAATTCGACTCTGTACGAAATTACTAGTCATAATTACAATCAGTTTTACATTTCTCTTAGGTTAAAAGTTTTAAAATGATTTTTAGCTCTGGCTAGTGTATGGCCATTCACTCTTACGTATTTTTTCTTATGAAGTGGAGGTACTACAATGTGATAGAAAACTTATAACTGCTATAAACTAAAATTGGCTCCTTGGTCACTACTTGGTTTTAATTTATCCACCTGCTTTCGCCTGATCGAAGAATTTTGGAGCCACATGTATTATATATAATCATAGTTAATCATCAAGTTCTCTTATAACCTTTTAGTCGATATCTTTAAAGTGAGTCTATAACAATAAATACAAACATACATAAACTCAAGGCCATAAATCCAATACAGAGATAGCCAGAGTTTCAGAGCTGAGAGGGACAAGATGGTAGAAATCAAGTATCATTGGTGATGGGTCTAACCACATCGCCCAAAAACCACTTTAAAAGTCCCATACCCTTATTCGCCTCTTCCGACGACCATGGGTAGAAAGGGGTAGTGACTTTCTAAGCCGGCCCTACACGACAAGTAAAATAAATAACAAGTTTTTTATATCAACAAACACTTACTTGTATGGAGTTGCACTGATGAACTGCCACCATTAAGAGAATCATACCCATCAAGTAATTCATCAAAGTCTCTTTTTAAATCAATTTCGGAATACCCTATATGGCTCCTTTCAAACCCCATATATTTTACATACAGGGCTCCTAAAATAATGATCATTGTTGCTCCTATTATATAGTACTTTATTTTAAAATTTGAGCTTTCTTCATCTTCTGATATCAATGTTGAATCACAATGACTGCTTCCAAACGACGAACTGTTAGTTGTTGCGTAACTGTTTGAGCTTAAATCTTTATAGTTTATGTTGTTTGATATCCCTAGATCCTCATCGTCTCTAGAAGAGGTCAAGTATGTTGGTAATGATTTCGAAAATTCACAGCTGTAATAACATTCCCAACTCATTAATGTATTTTTATTCATCTCATATTATTGTTTGTTAAAACAACAAATACCAATGACTTGTTAGATGAGTTGGCAATGATATGAAAGCTTATAACTTAAAAATACATATTCTACATTGTTATTAAGGATTTTTAATTTATATTACAGATCAAAGCGTGTTTTGTTTTAGTTACGAAGAAGGTTATTATTATATACGAGTAAATTATTAGTTTTAAATATGACAAAGGATAATGCAACACTATTTTCTTCAATATGTGGATACGTATAGCCTTTAATATACCCACGAAAATAATTTCCTGAGTTTGTATAGTATAAACTGTATAGTGATCTGTCTGACTGTGTGTAAAATTAAAGGTCTTGCGAAGTTTGAATTATCCTTCACCTATACCTATATTAGCTATACTCATGGCTATAAACTGCGAAGAAAGAGTACACGCAGTTGCAGCAGAATTTGAAATTACTCAGCCAATTTTTGGAAGTTGAGCGGATGAAATATTTATAATGTCTCCAATCACATAATTTCGAAATAACTTAAAAAAAACCCATGAAAAAATGGGCTAGTACTATTTTAAGCCTGTACTCTGTACTCCTTAGATTTATACCCAGATTTAGTATGTTCTATGAATTAATACATCTAGAATTAATTTTACTAAGTATCAACGATTATTCATATATGTATGTTATTGAGGGATGCAATAATTAGGAACATTGTTCATATTGTTAATATTAAACAGAAATATCGACTAGTGTATACTGGTTAAGTTATGTATACTTTACACTAAATTATTTGTTTTGGCTTGTAACATAAATCATGTGTTCTATTATTTATATTAAGCTGATTTACCATCCCCAATAAATCACAATTGCAATGAGAGATTCATTCAAATGTGAAACTCAGTGGCCAACTATTTCTAGGCAGTTTAATCAAACCGTCAAATATCACTGTAGGTCCCACAGGTGAGACAGATTTATAAACTCCGACGACAACGTCCTTGGCCGAGTGGATAGGTGACTAGCTTCTCGGTCCGGAGGTTGCGGGTTCGATCCCCGCTGATAGCAATATTTTTGCGATGAGCATTAATGATTGTTTCTTAGTCTTCGATGTTATTTATATGTGTCTAATATAGTATTAAATATCGTTGAGTTAGTATCCCATAATACAAGTTCAACTAAGTTTGAGGCTTGATTGATCTCCGTATATATGTCCCTATATTTATTTGTAACTTGTTATAGCCGAGACTAAAGTAAAGTAATCGCAAATTTGACGCTGCTGTAAGACACCTAACTCTTCTACCTCTCGCCATGCAGATAGGTACAGTATCACTTCCAAAACCATTTTTATATCTAGATCAGAGGCTTACTCCAAATTTGATGGCCATTTTTTTATTGTGTTCCCATGAGAATTCCTGCGCGTTGTATGTCTGAAACTAAAGTTCATTATATTACGGACGCGAAACACATGATTGAATGAAGCGGATTGAATATAATAGAAAAATAGAATGTATTACACCAAAGTGGCATCAGCTGCAGAATCCCCTTTATGAACCTATTCTATTAAAAAGGGTTGCTAAAGAATTTAGGCTTAAATATACAGATAAATGGTGCTCAAATACAACAAGTGGAATCCGCTCGTAATTTAGGACTTCTTATGGATTCAGACTAAAATTTGAGGATCACATTATCGACATCGTTCGAAATTGTTTTTATCGTATTGAAGTTTTGTATAAAATAAGAAATTCCATTAGTTCTGCCTTGCGAATACTACTTTGTGAAAGTTTGGTATTGAGCAAGTTGAACTATGCAGATACAGTTTACGGCCCATGCATGACGATGAGATCAAAACGACTCATCCAACGAGTACAGAATGCTTGTGCTCGGTATTGTTTTAATATTCCAGCTAGAACTCATATCACACCGTACTTGAATAGTTCAAATATGCTAAATTTTGAAAATAAGTTACACCTTGCTTCCTAGCTACCTATTTACAAAACTGGTCTGGTCGAAAGTTATGTTCTCGTACGAAACTAGAGCCTCAACTTATCTATTGGTTATCCAGAAACACCATACAACAGCATTCAGAGGTAGTTTTAGATACGCAGCTAGTAAGTGTTGGAACGACCTGCCGCCCCCCATTCGTTCACTGCTATCAATAGGGTCGTTCAAACACCGGTTCAAAATACACCTACTTTAAGAGCAAAAAGTATCAAAATAAATCTTCCACAAGATTCAATGCATCCCTTTTATAATCTTTATTATAGCATGATATTAATATTGGTTCGATTACGATTTGTTTATTTATTTAATATTTATTTAAGGCTGGGTGCTCAGTAATGATTGCTCACTGATAAATGTAATTTCTCTAATAAAGACTTAGTATGTAAGTAGCAGGCGGTACCAGAAAACCAGCTCCCCAGCAGTGTCCTGCGGATAATGTTGGGAACCTAGCTGAGGTACTTTGCCTTTTTGTTGCCATCTTCTGTCTTATTTTGTTTTTAATGTTTTAATTGTGGTTTGGTAACAAATAAATATCTTTTATCTTAATATCTATCACAAAAATAATAACTTTTTAGTACTGAAGTTATTTAATCCTGGCGACCCTGATAAGGATGTTGGGATAAACCTATGAAATATTTATAATGTCCCAAATTCTCAAGAAGTGTAAAAATTTTGAATAAAATTGGTTCGTTTAAAGTGGGTCAAAATCAAGTATAAACGAGCCGGTTACATACATTCATACATACAGGTGAAGCTATTATAAGCGTGTTGAAAAAGTAAACCACTTTTAGTTAAGTCAGCCTGAGGATAACTTTTTGACACAAGCAAAAAGTTGCAAAACAACAAACAAAAATATTGTTGCAGAAAGTACTATAATATGTTGCTCCTGCAAAACACATGTATCTTGTTAGCGGTGAAGCAAATTGGTCCAGATTGTATGCAACATAAGCTAGAATTAGTACCTTATAGTTTTGATATTTTAGTACTATAGAAAATTTTGATATTTATATAAGAATCTGTTCTAAAAGTTTTTACTACATGTCCTTAAGTCTAATTTGGTGCTGACTGAAAATCAGTGTGGTGAGGTATTAATTTACTCAAGGATTATGCTCAGTCAGCCGCAAAATTGGTTGCTATACATGTTATAAGACTTATCTTAGATAGTGAATATGTCCATCTAGTGCCGGCTGACAATGTCACTACCACTTTATACCCACACATGTTGTTAGAGGCGACTAAGGGTGTAGGGCTTTTAAGGTGACTTTTGGACAATGCACTCAAATTATTCTCAAGCTTACTTTATAAACATCACATCCCTTTGATTATATTTACCTTTGAATATTATCTACTTCATCATAATTGTCACCATTATATTCCTTTTCATTCAATCCATATCTACCCATTACACCAGTATTAGATAATGAACTTGTGACAGTATGGTCATGTATAGATTTGCGAGCAGAAGGTCTTTTAGGCTGGAATATTTAAAAATGTATTATAATGGGAAATATAAACAATATTTTGGTAGCTCTATAATGGGAATGGCATATATGGAATATATGGGAAAAGCACTACCTAATAAACAGATTCAAGGCCTGAAACACGCCTACACTTCTATCTTTTCAAATCTAAGGCTTAGTTCATCCATCGAGGTTGTTCATGGACAAATAAATACTTAGAGGTAACTTACATAAATCAGTTACACTAATACCCCATTACATGAATACACTCATTATTATGAAGTTACTCTAAACAACAGTTATTAATGACACATGAAGGTTAAGGGGAACTATTACCTCTGCCCCCCGTGGCATGGCAGACATTATTTATTAATCATTTAATAATTAAATATAGCTCTTTTCATTTTTCCAGTTAATAATGCAATATTTTTTATATTCACTTTGTATCATATGTGTTGTTTCTTTTGAGAATATTGGAATGGCAAATAAATATACTTTGTGCTCATGCAACACATATTATGGATTGTCAACATACTTAAATAGTCTACAGAATGGGATATATTTGTTGATTGGAAGTATAGATGCCAAACAGTGAACTCACTTGCAGAAGTCCCTCATGTTAAATATGGGACTCTGACAGGGGCATTTACAGAATTATAAAATAACCATATCCTATCATCTATATTTAATTTCCAGGAAATTCTAAGTTTACAATGAGTATTATGGAGAAGAACACAATTTTGAACTATCAATAAATTTAATTTATTTATTTGGTATGCCTTACCTCCATTTACTAGGAAATATGTTAAGTTTTAATTTTAATGAAAAGAATCCTATATTATTACTACACACCACTGTCAAATCGTGAACGGCTAGGCATCGCGACAAAACTAGCCAATTGAGAATTAAAATCTTAATTCAAGTTATGCACTTTGTTACACAAAATACAAAATAATACAAATCTTTCAAAGCAAAGCAAAGCAAATGTAATATTATCCCCCTGGTCCGAATGACGATGAAATCGATTTTATCGCTGTCAGCGATATTTTGCGGTCCGATTCAGTTATCGCGCTAAAAGTGATAACAGTGCTAACAGCGCGTCTATCGAATCGGGACGCATTTTGTAATCGCTCTTGTTTGTTTCATTTCATTTTTTCTTAAATGGCCTTTGACCGTGTTTCAACACAGTAATTTTGCCAACGTTTAGTAAAAAGAAAAAACGTATTATAAAGTTAGGAAAATTTTGAAATCAAAATCAAAGTTTAATGGTACCATTAAAAGACAATAGACATCTGACACAACACCAGAAAAAAATTAATTTTTGCCTTTCATCAGCTAGAATGTCCATTGAAAGGGCATTTGGCTTATGGAAAACCCGCTGGCGCAGTATTCTGCATTGTAATAGAAAAGATCCCAGAATATTTGTTGGCTCTGCAGTATTACATAACATCTGCATTTTAAATGGTGAAATAATTGATGTGGAACAAGTACAGTTAAGAGTAGTCAGAAGGGGGCATCTTATTGAAGAAGGAAGAGAGAGTGGAATAATTAAAAGAATGCATATAATGAATAATTTATTAATTCTAAACAATTAAATATATAAAAATAATCATTTGTTAAAAGTTTACTTGTTGTCATTTAAGTCATCTGTAGTCAGTCTTCGCATCTTAACACTTATGTGTGGTTAATTTATCATGATTGTTAACGGTGAGGGAAAACATTTACTTAGTCATATGACAGTGTATTTGTACAAAATTGAAGTGATTACACTGTCCCAACAAAACGAGGGTACTTTGAACATAAGGTGACAGTCATGTGATGTTCAGAAATATTAGTACCTCTGCCAACGCCTTCGGGGATATTCGGTGTAAACATTTATGTTATATTAATTTTCCGAAGCACAGAATCATCCTTGATTTCGGATATTAGGGTGATTCAGTCCTGCAATATCCTTTCAAGCTAAGTGAAATATTACAAATTAAATTTGTGAGTTTACCCCTCAGGGGATCAAACCCGAGGCCTCCATAGTTGAAACCAAATGCTATCATCGAGACCACGGAGGCAGTCTATATTACAGTATGAACTTCATTAAATATTTTGTTTGAGCTTACTCTAAAAAGGGTAATATGGGTGCAGTGCACACACTTGCCTAGATGCATAACAGCAGGACAGTACAAAATCACACATTTATTTATAATTATAAACTTTACTAATTTCACAACAATCAAACAAACATAAATTATAATTGAGATCAATCTTTTCAAGACTTAAATAATAATAACTATTTTAACAAGTCTAAGAAAACTAGAAATATCTGTAAATCAATAACCTAAACCTATTTTGAGAAACAAATACATAAAAATAATAATTTGTTATATGTTTACTTATTAACTGAAATATTCTTTCCACAGCACTATCACATACACTCACTTACTTGATGTCATTTAAGTCATCTATAATCAGTCTCTGGATCTGAACACTAATATATAAATAAAATTATCTTTATTCATATATAACTAATTTCACAACAATCGACCAAACATTAATTTATTAATGAGATAAATCTTTCCAAGCCTTAATTAATGACTATTTTAAAAAGTCAAGGAAAATTTAAATTATCCCAAAGTCAACAATCTACTACACCTAGTTTGAATTTATAACTCCTTATTTATTTATGCTGTGTAGTGTTGGCTTAGAATAGCACTACCCCATTTCTTCCCATGGGTGTACATAGGAGGTGACTAAAGGTATTGGGGCTTTTTAATGGATTTTTGGGCGATGCGGTTGGAGACCCATCACCAACAACCTTTATTTTACAATCTTTTCCCCACTTAACTTCCAAAAGTGGCTGAGGAATTTAAAATTTCTTAGTTCTGGCTACCCCTTCTAGGGATTTATAGCCGTGAGTTTGTATATGTATGTATAGATGTATGTTATTTATTTAAATTTTCACACAAATTGCGCAAAACAGCCAATTTCTCTTGGTGGTGTTTTTCTTTCTGTTGCAATAGATTGTTAAATATTTCCATTTTTTGTCAGTGGCGCTGATTTCTCTGATCATTTAAATTTTCTAATATGGTTTCAATTTTCCTCTTTTTATTTGTATTAGTAGAACTACTTGCTTCAGCAGCAGCGTCAGTAGCTGCTGGCCCCAGTTCTGACGCAACAGCAGGTGGTTCTACCCATCCCTGGGTTCCAAAAATTTCTTGCATTCGCTGTAACAACACATTTTCTTATTAAGAATACAACAATTTGAAAAGTAAGAATTATATAGTCACTCTTTATTTTGACTTGCACAATTAAACCATTGACTTACTTCAAAATAAGGCCATGTTGCTCTGTCATTCCCGGATGTGTTATTGTGATCTTTTATTTCTTTAAATGATTTTTTGAGGCTATTTATTTTCGATTGGCACTGATTACCATTTATTTTATAGGCAGAATTTTGATCTTTCATTTTTTTGCAATTGTTTCAAAAACTTTTCTGCTGCTCCAACTTCATTAACACCTTCCTCGTTTTGGGCATCAATAGAAATTGTATTCTCACTTTCATATTCATAAAATAATTGCACTCGGTTAGCCAAATAGCTGCTATCTAAAAGATTTACAAAATAAATATTATTGATACCTTAGATCATACAACAATAAAGATTAAAGTTAAAAAGAATATAGAAAATTGAGTTCAACGGAAATAACAAACTTGATAGAGCACTGCTTTTTGATTACTAACCCGATTGAGCGCGTTGTAACTCCTCATAACTTAAATTCAAGGTTATTTGTCTTCCATTACTTTCGTTCGAGACGACTACAGGAATATTTTCTATTTTAAATAAAAACTTAAAAGCTAACAAAACAAAACTTCCCTAACTTTTCAAACTTTTAAACGTCAGTTTGACATTTGGCTCACAGTGCTAACGCTCTAATGCGATATCGTTGTAATCGCAAAATGGCGCCGGTAATGACGTCATATATGACGTCACGCGGGATTTCGTAAGCGCGCTAACGTTCATTCGGACCAAGATTTAGCGCGCTGACAGCGATAAAATCGATTTCATCGTCATTCGGACCAGGGGGTATTTCTATTCTATTTTTCTCAGTCGAAGTTGCTTTTTGTATCACGTTGCCACAATAACTTCGCCAATACCAAGTGTGGTTAACAACAAAACAGTGGGAAAAGAACATAGGGCGTTTTTGACGTTTTTAAAAATCATAAAACATAGTAAATATTTATTATATATATTAGAGATGGGTAATGCATAAATTTTCAATAAATCGACACAGTAAGTTTAGCACATTAAAGTCAGCTGCACTTATAGGAACTATGGAGACAGTAATTTTTCACTAGCTTAACTATGATTTCATTCTAATTCTGTACTTGTAACTTAACGTGTTCTCTCGCAATGTCGTATTCACTACTACCTTCCTTTATATACTTTATATACCTTCGTAGCCACATTCTTTACACCATCGTCAGTAGATCTGCGAGTGAATATACTGGGAAAGCTGAGCATCTCTTCTTAGAAGTGCGTCTCAACTTCAGCAGGGTTCTCCTCGGAGTCTACTATAGCCTTTCTATGACGATCAACTTCTCGATGACTATACTCCCAATTTTGTTATCACCATAGTCATGGGTGACTTTAATACATGTCTTTTAAAAAACGATCACCGCTCAAAAGCGTTATGCTCCATCACAACTGCAAATAATCTCCACATCTTGCCTCTTGACGCTACTCACCATCCACCTCAGTCCGAGCCTACACTTTTAGATTTAATAACTGCCTCTTCTCTTGACCTTGTCCTCAATCATAGGCAATTTACTACTGACTGTTTATCCTACCATGATCTTCTTTATCTGTCTTATAAAATCCGTACTCCTAAACCGGAAAAGCGTACTATTCTCCTGCGTATTTTAAGAGAAGCGATTTGCGGCAGCTATATGAGGATGCAAAAGCTATTGATTCGAAACAAATAAATAACATTGACGACATTTTATGAAAGGGTTGAACGGTTTAATACTCTCTTGACCGACCTCGATGACAAACACGCTCCCCTTCGTTCAGTCCATGTGAAGCAGTTACCTGCTCCATGGCTTACTGACAAAATTAAAAATCTCATGACTAAGCGGAATCATGCTCGATATTGCTATAAAAAGCAACCGACGGATGAGCACTTGCAACAATAGAATCGCTGTAATAGAGTGTGTAGCGCAAAACGCCGATATATCCATACTTCCATTGATGACTGTGACACCTCATAGTTATGGTTATTCCTTAAAACACTGGGTTTAGGGAAATCTCAGGCCAATTCTCCTATTGATACAGACCTCAATGCACTTAATATGCAGTTCTCCACTCCTCCTTTAAATATTAGTGATCAATGTGAAACAGAGGCTCTAAATAATCTTGTTTCTACACCGACCCCTAATTGCCCACAATTCACTTTCAAATTGGTCTCTGGTCGTGACGTTAAGAGATGTATTTCTAATATAAGCAGCAAGGCAACGGGTACGGATAACGTTAGCACCTTAATGATTAATCCTATTCTGAAAAACATTTTGCCAGACATTACAAATATAATCTCTTGTTCGTTCCCTAGCATGTGGAAGAATGCCTTCATTGTTCCTATTCCTAAAGTTCCTAACCCAACCACCTTATCCCGATTTCGACCTATTTCCATCCTACCATTCCTATCTAAAAGTTCTTGAACGGACGGCTATAGGCTGATGATCATGATATTGAGATTACTAAGTAATAGTCTGATTACCACTCTCCTAGCTATTGGCAAGACTATGGAGGTACTAACTAAGTAGGTGAGCGCACTTACAAAAAAAAGGTACATATCAAAACAATTTATCACTTCGCAACATCCTCGCAATAAAGCCTATTATCTATTGAACGAGGTCAAGTATAGCGGTTGCCAGACGAGACTAAGTTCAAAGAAAAACAAATTCAAACTATTATAGGGAACATTTTATAAATTATGCGTGATAGCTCAATGGGTAGAACACCGGTTTACGTGCAAGCGACTAGTGTTCAAATCCTAGGTTGGGCCTACACCAATTTGTCTTTTCTAAAGACATATGTGTGGTTTATATATCATGGTTGTTAACGGTGAGGGAAAATATCGTGAGGAAACCCACATGGCTGAGTTACACTTAGTCATGTGACAGTATATTCGTACAAAACGGCGATAGGCCTGCCCCCTATCACGTGAGTACACTGTCCAAGCAAAACGTGGGTACTCTGAACACCAGGTGACAAAGTCACATGATGTTCAGAAGTATTAGTACCTCTGCCAACCCCTTCGAGGATATTTGGCCTGAACGTTTATGTTATGTTATTATGTTATATTTCAATGCATAAAAATTGCATACTAAAGAATATTAATTTATATTATATTTTTTTGCATAAATCAATGTTATCGCGTAACCTTCATACACAAATACAACATAAATACACTTCACCTATCATACACTGACACACACTACGTACTGCTACACTTCAAACAATTAATCAAACTTTTAACTAACATTTTGACTCTTGAATGATGAATGAATGTTTTCACAGCCTACTTACATTTGCTACTCAACATAAAATTGAATTTTCCGCACTCTACATCTGAAAACGGTGTTTTAGCACTCGGTAAAATACTTTCCCTCGTCACAATAGACACATTTGACCATGGTTAACACGGCTACGTGCGATGACATTGGTTCCTTCCAGCCAATCGTATGCCATGTGTAAGACACCGTTGAAACGCGTAGAGGTGTGGGTTTGTTTAAAAACACGATCAATTTTAAGGTTTTATCTCTAAATATTAGAAGCATAAATTGTAATTTTGACAGTTTCATAACGACCTTACAACGAAGTGAGATGGCGTTCGATGTGATTGTCTTCACCGAATGCCGGCTAAATGGCGACAACATTAGGATTATTCCGGTTGTAACTCTTATCACACCACCACAATTATCAATAAGGCAGGAAGAGTGGTAGTGTATGTAAAACATAACTGAAACCTTGTCGAGAGTGAAGGCTTAATCCTTAACCTGCCGAATTTTTCTATCTTTAATTGCTTCTCATAGATCTCCCTCTTTTAAAGACCCCCAAAAATTTTTGACAGCTCTAGAGCAAGCTCTGAAGTCACTTAAAATTAAAAAAAACCGTTAGCCTAATCGGTGACATTAATATTAATACTCTTTAAGTCACTAATGATTGCACTAACTATCTCAACCTACTAGTTAACTATGGATTACTACCTGCCATTACCGTTTGGCTAATACTAATCGGTCGGAAGACCCAGGTTCGAATCTCGGGGACCAAAATCTTTTTATTTATTTTTTTTTCGTTTGTGATAACTTAGAATAATAGGAAGCACTATTTCTTCTTTTTCTCATGCAACAATGCGAATATGTATGAATAAAGATAATTGAACGTATATTGCATGTATTTTGCGTATTCATTTGGTAGGTCTGAGAATATGTTTATAGCTTTTATTTTTTTAAATACGTTTAAACAAATATTCCCATAGGTATATTATGCTATACTTACGAATAATTAAATATTATGTTTAAGCCTTAGAATGTATAGTTAGTAAATAGTAACACATCTCAATTTTAATTTTGTACCGCCATCTATGAATGATTGGCTGCAATATCCCACACATCACCAACGCGGTTAGTGTAGGGGGCAGCACCGGGCCGCCACCGCAGCACCAAACTGCTATCTATACTTACTAAAGATATTCTCAAATTCTCATTTTTGAACATAGACACTTGGTACAAAATGGTTTCTTTTATGATTCTTATGAACAATTAACCGCTCGTACGCCGCGCGCAAAAAAAGTCTATGACTATTGTCTCTGCTTCCTTATTTCATTGTCTCTCTCTTGCCGCAGTAATTTATACCTTAAAACGCTTTTTTACTGTGAAAACCAAGAAAAAAAGCTTGCAGGTAGTGTAGACGTAGATCTATGTCGCGGCACACGAAGGAGATTTTACTCTTGACGCAGATCTACGCTCCGCGGTTGAAGAGTTGCAAGAGATAATGAATATTGCATGTGCATGTGGGTGAGTGTGGAGAAAACCAAAACCATGGTTTTTGAGGGATAGGAGAATATGACCGAATGAGTGATTGAAATTAATGGTAAGAAAGTTGAACAAGTAAAAGAGTTTGTATATCTGGGTATAGACAGTGTGATGAAAATTATCAAGGAAAGAGTGAAAAAGGGTAATGCGATTAATGGAGCTTTGAATAGTCTCATGTCTAGTCAGTCGGTGTCCGAAAAGGCCCGAATGGCAGTGCATGATGCTGTTCTGGTTCCTACGCAGCCTACATAAGTATGGCAGTGAATGTTGGGTGTGGCAGAAGAAGCATGAGAGCTGAGGTCCCTCAGAAATGTTTGTAATGTAAGATTATGTGATCGTATGAGAAATTACGTGATTCGTGAATGGTGCGGCATAAAAGATGATATTGTAAAAAGACAGAAAAAGGAATGTTGAGATGGTTTGGTCACATAGAGAGGATGGATGACAGTTAATTGGTAAAAGAGATCTATAGAGCCAATGTGGAAGGAAATGTGAGAAGAGGACGACCACGGAGGACACACCTGGATCAAATAGAGTGTATGCTCAAAATGGCCGGCGTCCGAAGTATGAAGAATAAAAGAGCATGTATGAAAAGGTTGGTGGATGCAAACGAAGCTAGAGAGGTTTGCCGGGATCGTACAAAGTGGCGATCAATATAGTCTCTGCCTACCCCAATGGGAAATAATAGCGTGAGTATATGTATGTATGAATGAAAAATATCGATACCAGCAGGACCCGGTCTACGCTCCGGTCGCTCTGCCATCTCAGCTTTGCTGCCAATGAACCACTACTGTTGCGAAATTTGTCTTTCATTGTGTGATTAGTAAAATAATCCCCACATGAGATTTCATGTACAACAAAATCAAATTTTAATTTAGTGTGTGTTAAAATTATTTTCTGCAATAATACTTTATTTTTCTTGGCATATAAGGATAGGAGGGACACCTAATGTGTTCTTCTACAATAATTCAGTCTTGCAATTGGTTAAATACAAATTATACTATAAATAGCTGTGTAATTTCGGCTTAGAATAGCACTACCCCATTTCTTCCGGTGGGTGTACGTAAGAGGCGACTAACGGTATTGGGGCTTTCAAGGGATTTTTGAGCGATGCGGTTGGAGACCCATCACCAACAACCTTTATTTTACCATCTTTTCCTGACAAAACTTTCAAAAGTGGCTGAGGAATTTCTAATTCCCTAGCTCTGGGTAACCAGTAAGGATTTAAAGCCGTGAGTATATTTTATGTTATGTTTTGCCGCGTAGTGCCAGCTTAGAATGTCGCTACCCCTTTCTACCCACGGGTGTCGTAAGAGGCGACTAAGGGTATTGGGGCTTTTTATTGGATTTTTGGGCGATGCGATTGGAGACCCATCACCAAAAACCTTTATTTTTGCCATCTTTTCCCCACTCAACTTCCAAACGTGGCTGAGGAATTTTGATTTCTTAGCTCTGGCTACCCCTTCTAGGGAAACATAGCCGTGAGTATATGTATGTATGTATGTATGTTTTATACTATAAAATTTTCAGACAATGGAGGTAAACTATAAAAGGCACTTTATTTAATTGTACCTATCAACTATTATGTAATTTAGTTGTACCATATTGTATTTCATTGTTATTTAATTGTACCCATAGTCTTAATGACTTATTTAATTTCAACAGTTTTATTTTTATTCATCAGTTAACGGTCGTACAAACTTGGCGTGTTTAAAGCTAAGTATCCAGTACACAAAAGCCATTTCGGACCACCATACACTCGGTTCATTTGTGACCAATGGTTACATCTGTGTGGTCTTATATATCTCCTTGTATTTAATTGAGGTAGTATATTAGTCATTTTGAGGTTTCTATCCCCGTTAAGTATCTTTTCAAGAATAGATAGTTTGTCTGGCTTAGATATTTCAAAAGAAATCCGGTCCATCTGGAATTAAAGAATAAATTCTCATTATTTAAGGCATAGGTATTTATGTCGTAGGATGATTTGATGTTTAGGTTTTTTGCTATAAACCTAGGGATTTTGCAACAAGACGGATAATAAGAAAACGGTGATAATATTGTTTGATGACGCCAACAAAAAAGTAAAAAAAATATACAAAGTTCTACCCTTTACAACTCTAGCTATAATATCTCAATACTACAATGACAAACCAATCAGAGTAGCAGTAGGCGAGTATTCAGAAATCAGCCAATCAGCGTTAAAGAAGTACAATCTTACTGAACCAACTAGTTTTTTTACAAAAACCTAGTAAGATTAAAAGTTATCACCGTTGTCTAATTATCCGTGTTTTTGCAAAATCCCTAGGTTTTTTGCGAAAAACCTAAACATCAAATCATCCTACGACATATTTAATACTAGCAAACCTGGCGAACTCCGTTTCGCCGCCAGATGGCTTATTTTCGTGAGGGATACGTGAGTGATCACACACCACGTACTGGCACCGTTGTAGTACATGCTTATAAAAGATTTTCCCTGTTTTCCTCCCTTTCCTCAGAATTTTTTCGCCATAAACCTTACGGAGCCCGAGGCCTTTCCAACAATTGCAAAATCGTGGAAATCGGTTCGTGCTTTATGGAATTATAGCGTCAAAGGACGCTGCATAGTATCATGTCATGTATTTAGGACACACCACCAAGTCCAAAAATGTTATGGAATTTTAAAAAATCCAGAAGACCGGGGCTGGAGATATAACACCAATGGGCTCACTCCAAATACACAGAAAGCAGCATCCCAGGCGCTTTTAAAGATAATTTCTTGCAAAAAAAGGATGCAGCAAGTCATGTAGCTGTAGAAAAGTTAAAATAAAATGTTATGTCGTGTGTGGATTCTGTAGTGTCAGTCAAGTGGTCAGTCATGCGGAAATGCGTTGGAAATTGTAATAGACGACAAGTACTGTAATGACGAAATTTGATCATTACAAGCCTGTATTTTGGTTTTTCTTATGCCAGAGGTAACTTTTTACCTAGAACGACGACTACAGAATGTGTACAGAGTAAACATGTATTAAAATATTATTAATTTTGTCTTCTTTCTACTTCCCATATAGACACTTTTGCCACAAACTGTTGATGGTTGAGACATTAATTTAAAAAAACCTAATTTTGACACATTTAATTCAAGATGGCAGCTCGCGCCTTTTCATCCCAAGGTCAAAAACTTGGATTTTTATTAGGTCTCCGTAACTAAACAAAATAAGGTTAAAACCGCTTTTACTCCACCTTTTGTAGAGCAAAGGCTCTTCTATAAGTCCCTACAGACTATATTACATGTTAAATACCTTGGTGTGATTTTGGATCAACCCCTTGCCTTTTCTAGGTATATCCATTTTAGAAAAAGACATAGACATAAAATTACGCAAAAGATTGATGGATGTAAATGAAGCTAGAGCTAGAGAGGTTTGCCAGGATCGTACAAAGTAGGTACCGATCGATTTTGCCTATCTATGTCTTTTTCAATGGGAACTGATGGCGTGAATATACATTTTTACATTGACTTAAAATGCTTATTTTCAGTATTGTGATGCGATTGAACCTTTGATTAATTATAAAATAGATATGGCACGTACTTATAACCTTTAACTGAAAAGAGGCATATTCTCAACTACACAGCACGCGAGCGAGACAAGCGCATGCTGCTGTCGTGCGTCTTGTACGCTACCGAACGACAGAGACAAACATATTTGATTTGAAAGTAGCGCGAGCGAGACAAGCGCATGCTGCTGTCGTGCGTCTTTGGGATACTCAGGGTCAAATTGTATCAACGACGATACCAGAATGCAAAATGGCGAACAAAGCAATTAGTGAATTTAAAAATATCATATTCTTTTTAAGTTTTTATGTAGTTACGAGTGAAAAGTGATTCCATGAGATTTGTTTTTTCTTTTGGAATAGTTTGCACAACGTATAAAAGCACACGAAGGAATTTTTGGTAACCGCTATCTCGCTTAAAATAACAAAACTGTTTCTTCGAGTCACACACCTGTTCCTGTCACTTGTCGATTGCGACTGAGCGCCTTTAGGTGACGTTAGCCTGTTTTAAAGGATCCACGCGCTAGAGGCGAGTCCCATATCTTCCGCTATATTGTTTTCATCAAAGGATTGAACTCGTGTTTGGTAACTGTAAATTTTTCGTCCTAACTTAAAAGGCGCATAATTATCATGTCATCGGGAAAGTCAAAAGAAGCGTGAAAAAAATAATACTTACAACGTATTTTATCTGATCATTACTCAATCCATTATTCAGAGAACCCAATAGTATAACAGTACTATTATCAGTGAGAATTTTTGGATCATTCGCGATTAACTGATCACTTTCATATAACGTCTGAATATTATCCAATTGAGAATTGTTTTCATTCATTATCAAAAATAATCTCTCTTGTGAATAATCGGAATTTCTTTGTTTAAGAAGATGTATTTCATCTTTATCAAAGAAATTCGCTGAATCTACATCAGTAATATTTGGTTTACTATGCAGGAAAGCAGTTTTGCAACACAGTACTTTTAACCTGTCGACCAATACTTTTTGTTCGTCGATACATTCTATGTAAATGCAATCTTTGTTTCGATACGTATTTAAGAGTTCTTTTAACTTATTGGATGCCATATAATACTCCTGCGATTTTATTACCGGCTCATGATTTATTCTAAAATAGGCATTGCTCTTCTGTTCTTCTCCTTTGGTGAAGTTATAAAATTGAAATGCTTCTTTTTCTGTAAGAGAATATAAGGCGGATATTAACCCAAAGACAAAAGTTTAAAAACCCTAAACATATATCTACGAGTATATCTACCCGAATGTGGACTAATGGTGTGATTATTATGTACGTGCGTGTGACGTAATAAAAATATAACGCCGTTATTTATTTATTTGCTGTGTAGTGTCGGCTTAAAATAGCACTACCCCATTTCTTCCGGGGGGTGTACGTAAGAGGCGACTAACGGTATTGGGGCGTTTAAGGAATTTTTGGGCGATACGGTTAGAGACCCATCACCGACAACCTTTATTTAACCATCTTTTCCCCACTCAATTTTCCAAAAGTGGCTGAGGAGTTTCTAATTCCTTAGCTCTAGCTACCCCTTCTAGGGATTTATAGCCGTGAGTATAGGGCGCTGGCCGTCGGCTGTAACATGTTAGCCCGCAGGTTTGCATACCAGTCGAGCTGTCTCTCTTTAAAACTTACGGTCAGAGCTTTTAAACGTGTGGCCTGTGGACGAACTTCACGCAGCGGACGTACAGCGCACTACGCGTGCAGTACAACGATGCCGAACGAGGATTCTGTTAAAACTGTAGCGCTTTCGTCATGTTTGCAGAAGTTCATATTGACGACTTCCACGCTATAGTAAGGAAACGGAGCGCCTCGTTAGTGACGCGACTCTGTAGCATGTCAGTGAATTATAAATGTTTAATGCATTATATGATTTTGGATTTATTTTATTTATTTAATGATATAATTTTA
Source organism: Bedellia somnulentella (assembly GCA_963576735.1). Classification (NCBI taxonomy): domain Eukaryota; kingdom Metazoa; phylum Arthropoda; class Insecta; order Lepidoptera; family Bedelliidae; genus Bedellia; species Bedellia somnulentella. The sequence goes on along the minus strand of OY755172.1, from coordinate 10,432,306 downwards.
ACGTTCCAACTTTATTGGAACATTACTTTTTGTGACATTGTTTTTAATTGAATTTATTTGTATTTTATAGCTATATTTTATGCCGCTATATATTATAAAAAACAGCCTTACCGATTTCTAGGTTCCTTTTAGTTTTGTCTAAAATATACAACTCTTTAGGAATGATTGAATAATCGTAGGTCGTGCCCGCAGCTTCTTGTGATTGCCCAGCATTCATATTCACGAAAAGGAATAACACAATACATAACTGTTAAAAAAGACAAACATTCAAAAAAGTTTTCATCGACTTTTAAATTGTTATTGTCTAAGTGATGAATAGATAACTGATAAAACTATTATTACACACATCAAAAGTGTCTAGGAATCAAGCATTTATGCGGATTTCTTGAGATTGAGATGTGGCTTTGTAGTATATTTATGATTTTATAAATTTATATTATTTTATATTTATTTATATGGAGCGGCGACGTCATTTATGCAGGGAAGAAATGCTCAGAGCCGTGGGAATGATAGAAGCTGGTTCCCGGCAACGTACTGTGGCTTTAGCTCTGAATACAAGTCAGAGTGTTATCAGTCGACTTTGGACACGTTACCGAAGCACTGGTACCGTGGCTGAGCGCCATGGAGGACGGTATCGCTGCACCACACGGAGACAAGACCGATACATTTAAATCACAGCTCAAAGAGCTCCAAAAATAACCGCAATGATATTAGCCGTGAGGCTTCATCGCTCTTCCGGGACCTTAATTAGCGACCAAACAGTCAGAAACCGCTTGCATGAAGTAAACCTTCATTCCCGCAGACTGCTACGGGCACCACCTCCTATAGCAATGCACAATCGTAGGATTCGATATCAATGGGCTTTCCTGATGAGTCTCGTTTTGGTATGAGACCGGATACAAGACGTATACGACACTGGAGAACCCCTGGACGCCAACAGCTTAAATTAAAATCCTGCCAGGAAGTCCATCCTTATAGTGGTGGAAACATCATGGTATGGACGGGGATTTGGATCGGCGGAAGAACTGAATTGATTTAGATCAGAGGCAACCTCAACGCTCAAATTTATGCTGAGACGATTGTATTAGACGTCATCGTTCCTCTACAAGGGCAAATCGGTCCCTTATTTCAGTTAATGCATGATAATGCAGGACCGCACACCGCAAGAGTTATAAAACAGACTCTCGCCGCAGCTAACATCAATGTCCTGCCCTGGCCTGCTCAGTCGCCAGACTTGAACCCGATAGAGCATGCATGGGATATGCTACAGAGAAGAGCTCTGCCGAATATGGAGGGTATCCAGTCGTAAGAAGACCTTTTTGTTTTTTGCAACGGACATGGGCGGCTATTCCACAACGTGATTTGGATGAACTCATTTTGAGTATGCCAAACTGATGTTCTTGTGTTATTAGTGTTCGCGATAGAAACACGGATTTATTTAAGTAAATCCGTATTGTTTAAGTTACCCAATAAAATTTTAAAGAAAACTGTTTTTACAGTCTTTTTTTCGAACTTTAATGTTAGTGGTTCAAATTGACTTGGTTTATCGTTACTGTAGACAAACGAAGACACTTTATTTAATGAATCCTTAAAGAAACTTTTAACTTATATCAATCAAGAAAAAATTTATTGCAAAAATATATGTTGATCCCTAGACACTTTTGATGTGTGTATGTGTTGTATTATTATATGTTAGTAAACATGATTCTGTAAAAACTCGTCTATTGGTAAAGCTTAGGCGCTGTTACTGGTAAATCCTAAGATTTACCGAAAAGACTCAGCGAATAAAGTGTTTAAAATTAATAATATTAATGTCATGATATTTTCATTAAACATATTAGGATAAAAACTTCACAATAATCTTAGATTGTGTAGAAAACTAAACACAAAAAGGTACTGAGGATTTTCAGGTGAAAATCGGTATTATTATCGTAGATTGTAGCTTTTACTAGCTGTCAGAAGCACTCACTTAAAGCTTAGTGTGAACAGCTTCCACAGAAGCATACCACAGACATCCTCCAAAAAATTTCAGATAAAACTTGGGATAAAGTCCAATCCTGCAAATCACTTCAAGGTAAACTCAATACTACTATGGACTACACGACTAAAGAAAGAGTAATGTCATGTGCCGAAGCAACGTGAAAGTTGTATTCGTAGAGACAAACGTCGATGGGTGGATGCAAGATCGCAAAAAGCAGAGGAAGCTGCCATATCAGGCAACGTGAAGGGGCTGTGCCGTGCAAAGCGGGAAGAGAACAGTAGGCGGATTCCTTAGCATCAGGAGTAAAAGAGACACAGATATGTATTGTTTTCACTCAGATGTATGGAACTTGATCATTCTGAACGAAAACGAAATTTCGACTGTAACTTACAATTCGACTACTGTGCAGGAAGACTCATTCCGAGTGGCTTCCTCACAGCCCATATACGTCTCCACCAAAGAGCTCGAGCCTACCCTATATATAGGGCGATTTGGCCTTAGTCCACCACGCTGGCCAATTCGGTATGCAAAGTTTTACAAAAGTTGTGCTGATTACGAAACCATTTCGAGATATTATGTTGTTAAAACATATTTTCTTGAAATTAAATCGAACAAAGCTAAGATGACCATTATTTTAACAAAAAACTGTAACAGTATTTGACCTTCCGCGTTATTTCAAAGACATTCGTTTTACAGTTTATTAATAAAATATCGAAAATCATAGGTTTGTTTAGAATAATATCGTAATAATTTCATTTGAGATCACAAATTCGTGAAATGTTTTGCAATCAACGAGATTTTTACTAAACATTTCGCTTTATTTGCATGTTGCTACGTGATATTTTCTATCGATGACGTCATTAAGTACAAAACTGTAACAATCTTTAAAAAATCATAACTTTGCAATAACTCATTTAAAATGAAAAATATTCAAATTAGTCTTTTATTTTCGTGTTGGCTATCGAATAGAAATATTTAATAAATATCAAAAAAAACTTTGCATACCGTCATATTAGCCGGGACCGACGACTTAACGTGCCCTCCGAAGCACGGAATCATCTTAATTTTCGGGTGATCAGGTGATTGAATCAATATCCTTCCAAACTGGATTCAATCTTTTAATTAACTTTGTGAGTTTACCCCCCCGGGGATCGAACCCGAGACCTCCGCACTTAAAGCCAAGCGCTTAACCGCGCGACCACGGAGGCAGTCATATTAGCCGAGTGGCTTATTAGAAGCTTAATATGGTAGCATTCTTGAAACGGAGGAAAAAAACTTCACCGATGGCATCAGTACTTCAAACTGAAACTGAGAAGGCTATAAGATTGCTGAAGAGCGGAATGATGTTATCCAAATTGACGCCTTGAACGCTGATGCGCAGATTTCGGCAGACTCACTGTTTTCCGCGATCAAGCTAGCACAGGTGAGTGAAAGCGTGCCCGAAAGTTGGAAAGAGGGGATAACAAACAGACTACCGAAGAAAGTAGACCGCTCAATTAATACAAACTGGCAAGACATAAATCTAGTACATTCTTGTTCTAAAATGTTATGCAAGGTGCTACTAAAAAGGGCTGTACGAGTAGACCTACATTTAAGGGAGGAACATGGTGTGTTTAGACCAGATTCATACTAAATCTGCTTAGAATGGTACTTGAATTGAACAGTGCAACGAAATACAAAAGGATATTTTTGCACTGATCGTAGATTTTGAAAAAGCGTTCGGCCGTATAAAATGGAGCAGTACCTATATGGCAGTACCCAAAAAGTCGCGAATTTCCTGAATAAATCCTAGGAGTCAGTCAAGCCATTTATGTTTGATCTGCTTGCAGGTTGCTGTACATGAGCAAGTTAATAAAGCAGCTCCCTGTTAGCGCTAGAGTCAAGCAACGTTGTCTGTGGTCATATATATTATTGTTTAGGATGACGTGTTGAATAGAGTAACCAACAGTCAATGTAGAGGTCTACCCGCTGGTCACATGATAGACATCTCGAAGACGTTGATTTTGCCGATGACTAGTAAACTAAAGATCTTAGTAAACTAAAATAAGTGCGAGGCTTAAACTAGTTTCATTCCATATACCCATGCTATTAGCTCCTTTTGGGCTAGGCAGAAAATTTCGATCATCACTTCTTATTTATAGTCACCGCGCATCCTTTCATGCATGCTCTTTTATTCTTGATAGTTAAGAACAAAACTTACCCCCGAATAGGGATGGTATTGTAATAATAACATTATAAATTCATAAATAGTATACTAGCACGCTATGTGTTATAAATCCGGACAATGGTGTTGATAAAAATCAAGAACATTTTAATTCACAATGGAGGTTGTCACAGTTTTTAACATTTTCACCGCCGTGAAATTAATTTACGAATATACTCAAGTTATTAATGCTATTTTTAATCGAAAAACTAAGAATATACGGTTATGTCATGTTAACAGGTAATATAACTAATAGCTATGTGCACTGATAACATAGTGAATAATAATTATACTCAAGACTATGGACTCAAATAGAGGAAACATAACATAGAAGCATGGATGGAAACTTTCCTTCCAAATGTTAATATTTACGTTAATCCGGCATCTCAGATTCAGTGGGGCGAGCCCCTTTCTGGTCGAATACAGGCAAATCTTTTGAATCCAGCTGTCTTAGCGGAGCGGGCGCGTCTTTGGGCTTGCTATAAGCCAGATTCTGAATACTGGCTACAAGCTCTACAATCGAGTAATCTAGGTACTCGACCAGACAGAGGCTCCTTTCCTTTAGCATTAGGTCTGAGATTGGGCACTGTTTTCAATAAGAAACATCGCAGCCTCTGTGGTGTATAAGTAGATCAGGTGGGGCACCATGGTTTGTCATGCCACCACCGTAACGCTAGGTTTATACCCCGCCATGCTGCAATTAATTAAACTATCAAACTGGCTTAACCATTGTCAATATACCAGCTATCCTCTAACTCTCAGGTTTGTTGCGCGATGATGATAGGAGGCCAAGTGTTAGGTCCTTTATTCCATGGACAATTGTAAAGACACTAGTGAGGGACGCAACTAGCGTTGCGTCTCGGCACAACGGCGCCGTCTCATTTATCGAAGCCTGTATCTAGGGCTGGTTCTGTGGCTACTGATGATGAGCGTCTCAAGTAACGAAAATGCAATAATCTAGGTGAAGACCATATTTTCAATTCTTTCGCTGTTGAAACTCTTGGTCCATGGAGTCCAAGTGCGCGTCGATTTTTCAAAGCAATTAAGGCGCATTTTGTGGAGATGTGTGGTGAAAAGCTGGTGCGTAGGTTGGCCCACGTGTTAATTTGGCCATACAAACAGGCAATGACGCCAGTCGACTTGGTACTAGACGTGTGCGCCGCGCCGCCGCGCCGCCGCCGCCGCCGATTTTAGCTCACGCCGCCGCCGCCGAGGCTTGGACCGGCGTGAAATCGGCGTGAACAAAGCTAACAAATTCTTACTATTTAATCCTAAAAACTAGTTTCAGTCCCTTCATTTTAGCCTTTTGTAACCATTCGTGCCCTAAAAGAACCAGTATCCAGAGGCATTAAAATATTAAAAAATAAACATAAATAAAAACACTTTATTAAATTTAAACGTATCGTGCCTATTCGTGTATTTTATTTTTTTGCAGTATTTGATTACAATCTTTCGAAATGTTTAATAGAAAAGAATTTAACTAAAATTAAAGAGTTTACTGTGAATCCACTACACAGCACTTCAAAAAACAGCTTCTGTTGGAAGTTTTTTGGGATACTGGTCATCAAAAAAGATAACAAAAGACAATTTGTTCTTACAGAAAATGTTTTTTGATAAGCTTGTCTCGAACAGTAGATGACCGAAAGATGAAACTGAAGGAGAACTATTCGGACAGTAAGCAATGAGTTTACTTAATTTGTACAAGCAAATATTATATTTTAGGTTACTTATAACTTCAGAAAGCTTAAGAAATGTTTGTTATTCCGTCTTTTCTTATTACTAAAATTTAGCAGATTGAAAGGTATATTATTATACAATGAACCTTTATTAAACTATGTAGGTCTGTCTTCATATTTTAGTAGCGAACCGTATCGTTTTCATTTTACTTGTCTTTTATGTCAAATATTCCTTAAATATTTTGTACTTAATTTGTTTTGCAATTTTTCTTTACTATTGATAGGATCATTTAAGTTTACATCTGTATTTAATTTGTTCTCTTATCTGTCGATCTTGTAAATTTGTGCGTTCTTATAAGAGTGATATTTTTCATGTTTTGTTCCACTTGTAAGTGGTTAAATTCAAGCATTTTAACTAATTTTAAATTCGTACATAATAATTACAAAACATGCAAAAATTCAAATTTTTTGAAAGGATCTTTGACTTATATTTATATTCAGGTTTAAAATTCTTATTATATAGTATACTTTTGCATACCTCGGTGTCAAAAGTTTTCATTTTACGTGTCTTTTATGTCAAATATTCCTTAAACGTTTTGTACTTAATTTGTTTTGCAAATTTTCTTTACTATTGATAGGATCATTTAAGTTTACATCTGTATTTCATTTGTTCTCTTATCTGTCGATCTTATCTTTGCGCGTTCTTATAAGAGCGATATTTTTCATGTTTGTTTCCACTTGTAAGTGGTTAAATTCAAGCATTTTAACTATTTTTAAATAAAAGTCTTTGAAAAACACATGGTTTTATTGCTAGACGTCATTTAATAGGCTGACAAAAAGATATTGACAGAAAATTTTAAAAAAGTGGCTGACGCCGATGACGCCGATCACGCCGCCGCCGCTGCGGTGTTTTTGATCCTCACGCCGCCGCCGATTAAAATATAATCGGCGCACACCTCTACTTGGTACCCTGCCAGCAAGCGGATTTGAAAATATTTTAATATTGTAAAGTTATTTTTATTTTTATTTGACGTCAACTGGATCCTTGATCCTATGGAGCCCGGGGAAGTTGGTTAACACTTATTTCGGTTTGATTTACGACTAGTTGGATAAGTATAACATAAAACACCACATAACTTAAAGTAGTAAATATATTGCAAGAGAACACGTTAAGTTACAAGGACAGAATCAGAATGAATGATTGATTGTGTTATTAATTGACAGTTTAGTGATGGGCTTTAGAAGAAGAAGAAGAAAAACGTTTATTCGCCATTGTGGGCACAAGAAGAACAAGTAACATAAATTTTAACAACTTAATTTTGACAACATTAAAATAAATTATTACAAAATTTAAAAAAAAACATACAAAATTATGCGTTAAATTATACATTTTGTTTGCTGTCGACAATCTGTCGACAGTTTATAACGGGTTTATTTATAAACTGACAGGTCGTACAATTTTCCGGTGACATATATATGTCGCAGCCAACTGGTTAAACCAGCCAGCTGACAAAGCAGCTAGCCGCTTAATTAAACGCCGGCTCCTAGTAAAGGGCTAAACTTCAGTCAGCCATTTAGTTGAACACAACGTCCAACCACTTGGCTGAACGTTATATCGCCGTCTGGTTATCTAGGGTGACTATCACTAAAATATTTTTTCGTACGTACTTCTTATGTCGGCAATACTTTAGTTATATTCATTTAATACAATATTAACAATTAAATGGCACAAAGCTTTGGCACAGTAACTAAAAGTACAAACAGGTACCGACTTATTAATAATGAACATTAATATAAAGTACTCTTATGTATTAATTTTAACTCTGTATTAATTTATTTATTGATATTTCCATAATTTCAAACTTTTTTAAACAGTTATTCTACAAATTTTTACAGAAAAATAGTGTAACGTCAGCTGAAACCAACGGGCTAACCATTCAATCAGCCGGGTGATTGGACGTTCGGTGACGACAATTCATTTTACTAGCGGGCTAGCCTTTTAACTAGGAGCCGGCGTTTAATTAAGCGGCTAGCTGCTTTGTCAGCTGGCTGATTTGTCCAGTTGGCTGCGACATATATACATTTATATATCGATCTATATATATCCATACTATTCACGACATACATATCTATAATTCCTACGAGTATATATACAAAAATTATAAAATGCTATATCAAATATGCGAAGCTTGTTTTCGAGAAAAATAAAATACATATTCAAATTGGAGAACTAACTATACTGTTAACAATGCTAGTAAATAAACACACTACACACTACTACCAATAATAGTTAAGCTAGTAAAGTGAAAGATGTCTGTCGATCGGTCCCAAATCCCAATATATATTCGTACTCGTTATTTAGAATCGGCTGTGGCTTGTAATACGGTATTCTCTGTTGCAAGAGTCCGTATAACTGGAAATAACAATGCCTATAAATGACTTTCTGACGAAATGTCGAAAAATAAAATTAAAAATAAGAGTAAATCTGAGTAAATGAATGTAATGAGTCGAATCAACACAACGGCGGAGCACCGTGTTCTGGACCCTCTGCAAGCGTAGCTTGTTCTGGACGGAGAGTAGGCCATACCAGGCCGGCGCCGCGTAGGTCAGGCGGGAGCGTATATACATTTTGTATATACGCAGTTTGGCTCGTAGTGGCAGGCCCGAGTCGAGCACCGGCCGCAAGACCGACCGGGCCCCGAGGGCTCTATGGCGGACATGGTCCACCATAGAATCCATACAAAGGTTGCGGTCGATCTTGCAGCCCAGGTACTTGACTGAGGTCTGCCCAACGTAAGCGGCGCGAGCCCAGTCGGCCGTCTCACCCTGGTGATCAGGGCGGCCGTCTTCCCGACGTTGACGGCCGTCCTCCACCGACCAAGCCAAGCCGGCAAACGTCCAGGACGCGTTGCATCTTGGCAACCGCTACCCGGGGCCGACGGGAGGAGGCGAAGAAGGCGCTGTCGTCGGCGTAGAGCGCCAGCGTAACGTCCTCCTCACCCTCGTATAGGGTGTTACCCTCGAGGGTGGGGATGTCGTTGGTGTACAGCGCGTACAGCTCCCCTGGGGAGTTCCTGCACGGATCGGCTTCACCTCGGACCGGGCGTCTTCCACCGACACATAGAAGGACCTCCCCTCCAAAAAGGAGGCGATGATCCTCACATATGCCGGCGGCACCCCCACCTCCAAGAGTTTGAACAGGGCCCCGCTATGCCACACACGGTCGAACGCTCTTTCTATGTCTAGAAAGACGGCGACCGTGTAGCGTCCCCTGTTCATCTCGGAGGAGAGGTGTTCGACTACCCTCACGAGCTGGAGCGCCGTACTATGGCTGTCGCGAAAGCCGTGTTGTTCGTCCCGCAGCTGGATGTGGGGACGAAGGCGTCGTAACAGCAGACGCTCAAACGGCTTCGCGATGTGTGGCAGCAGAGGGATGGGTCGATACCCGTTCGGCTGCCGCCGGTCCTTACCCTCCTTCGGAAAGACAATAATCTTGCCGGTCTTCCAGGAGGGTGGGAATCGGCCCTGTCGATCCTGGGCCCCTAGGCAGTTGCCTCCTCATGCCCCTGTCGATCCTGGGCCCCTAGGCAGTTGCCTCCTCTGCCTTAAGGTTAATCCGGCTCTGGATACAGCGCCATCTCACAAGAATTTTGTAACTAAAAATGACAATTGGCCTAGACCTCGTCTTTAAACCATACCCTATTTATATTTTAAATCGATTAAAGACCTCAAACTAAACAATTTTGATTATGGAAGGCATATCTAAAATATTATAATTTTCAAAATAATTAATACATAAAAAGTGTGGGTCCCTAGATCAAACTGAGAAAGTATAATTAGGTTCTTAGCCTCGGCTGAAATAAAAGAAAAAGACATAGAACAAATATAGACCAGTTTCTTTTTATTTTAGCTGAGGCTAAGAACCGCACTATACTTTCTCAGTTTGATCTAGGTACGACACTTTTTAATTATTAATTATTTTGAAAATTACAATATTTTATATTTACATTCCATAGGAAAAGTTGTTTAGTTATATTTTGTGTTTTATGTCGATTTAAAGTATAAAAAGGTTATCTTTTAAAAGCGAGGTCTGGCCCAATTGGAAAACCCCTCATAGTGTAAAAAAGGAAAAGACACAGAGAAAACATTTGAAGAGCAATCATTAAAATTGTAACTATCCCATTTATGCATGCTCTTTCGCATCTTTTGTTTCATTTATTAGTAACACTTGTCTATGTGTACAGTTTTGGAATGCTCGGAACAGATTTTAAAAGCCAATCACTATGAAGGTCACGTATCTGTATTTATAATTGATCAATGAACAAAACTTTGGCGTTCACATCCGCATGCTAGACCGATTTCACCTCAGATGTCTATGCAAAATTATAAAAATGAGTGTGACATATCGAGTTGTTGCGATATGCCAATGTAGGTGGCATTAAAGCTTACCTTATGCGGTGGCAGATTCGGTAGTGTGGACATGAATCAAGGATGGTAGAGCAGAAGTGCCGCCTAAGACGGTCAACTCCTCAGGTACAAAGATGAATGATACATGCGGAGGTACGGCATAAAGTTGTCCCAGTGGGATGCCGCCCAAAGACCGAAGTGAAGGGCTTTGGTTGAATGAAACCAAGGTCCACGACTACTCCGATCAATTGGCCTAGACCTCGCTTTTATAACATACCCTTTTTATATTATAAATCGATAAAGGACATCAAACTAAACAACTTTGCCCATGGAATGCCTATCTAAAATATTGTAATTTTCACTAAAAATAAAAAAAAATTGTCGTACCTAGTTCAAACTGAGAATGTATAGAATGAGATTCTTTGCTTCAGTGAAAATAAGAAATAAAAAAAAACATTTGATCTATGCTTTTCGCTCTGTAAACAAAAATATTACTTCTTTCGGTATTTTCCAGTTCGTATATTTATATTATTCCATATTGATCGTCGTTGAAAAATAATATCATGAAAATAAACCGGTAAGCGAGCGATTGAACTGGAAAATACCGAAAGAAGTAATATTTTTGTTTACAGAGCGAAAAGCATAGAGCAAAAATGTTTTTTTTTTATTTCTTATTTTCACTGAAGCAAAGAATCTCATTCTATACATTCTCAGTTTGAACTAGGTACGATAATTTTTAATTATTATTATTTTTTTGAAAATTACAATGTTTTAGATAGACATTCCATGGGCAAAGTTGTTTAGTTTGATGTCCTTTATCGATTATTATATAAAAAGGGTATGTTATAAAAGCGAAGTCTAGGCCAATTAAAACGCCGCATAAGTTTTAATGGACTTTGATAACGACATCTCAATACTGTAACGTTACGTGTCTTAAGTCTTAATCCCCTTATGGAAATAAAACCTAAGACACGAAACGCGGAGAGCAAGGAGACAATTAAAACAAGAAAGAAGTTACACCAGTCTATTAAAAATTAGATGTACACAATACAAAAATAATACAAGAAGAAATTATATAAAATAAATATAACTAAATAACGATACTGATGCGATTCCGAACTTCCACGTTTCCGGCTGGAGCAAAGGTATTAGTAATTTCCAAAACCAGTAGTATAGCTGGCGAAAACAAAGGTCCAGATATCAATCTTTGCTGAATTATAGTCCACAAGCCAATAAGACCAAATGATTGGTCACTTCGGAATATCACTCTGACTGGTTCATCAAATTCTGCCAGGGTATAAAAGTCTATATATTATTCTTAGGTGTTTAAGCAAAAGGACACCAAGTAGTAAAGGTTGTTCAATATAACAACGGTAGTAGTAGCTATCAGAAAAAATCTTCAGTCAGATATCCTTTTTAAGGAAATCTTCTCGAATCATGAATCCCTTCCTCCTCCATAAAAAAAACATCCTCAATCAATAAAAAATCCCAATAGACAATAAAACCTAAAAGAAGGATTTTTAAAAAGAGTTTCAGTTAACATAAAAAAATGAAAACATATAAATTTGAGTAAGTAAAATGTCCTAGCCTTACATTAAAAATAAAATTAAATGCCTGCGCTATCATTTTAGACACCAAAAATGAATTAAAATTATATCATTTAACATATTTTAAAACTATCTAACCTTCGTACTCAAACACATTGAAAATTGATCACTAAAGAAAAGTTTAAGATAAAATAAAATTTGACAACTCTCAGCTCCGTCGTTGCCATAACAACAACAAAATAAAAACAATAACATAAACCAGAGAAATAAAAATATTATCGACAAATCGCAGAAAAATAATAAAAAGGAACTAAACAATGATATATAACCGCAGGAGACTAACATAAAAGGAAATAAATAATAATAAAACGGATTAACAATATTTACAGGTAAGGTTTTATATATTACAATACACCAACTTAAATCAAGAGTTTTGGACCGTAAACCCGTGATAGCTCAATGAATAAGAACTCCCGTCCGTCATGCACACAGGCGTGGGTTGGGTTCGAATCCAAGGTCGGGCCTACACCAATTTGTTTTTTCTTAAGACATATGTGTGGTTGATTTATCATGGGTTTTAACGATGAGGGAAAACATCGTGATGAAGCTCACATGACTGAGTTGTACTGAGTCATCTGACAGTGTATTCGTACAAAACGGCGATAGGCTTGCCCTCTAACACGATAGTAGACTGTCCAAGCAAAACGTGGGTACTTTGAGCACCAGACCAGGTGACCATGTCACGTGAAGTTCAATAGTATTAGTAACTCTGCCAACCTCTTCGGAGATATACGGCATGTACGTATGAGTTTTTGAGTTTTGGATATCTACTCGGAGTTTTGAAGAGCAGATATCCGACGTTGCCCAAGTTGCCTTCTTCTTTAACCAATATTAAGGTAGCTTTAGTTCTGATTGAAACTAGCCATCGTTGTCTCTGGTCTGTGAAATCTGAATGAATGAGACGTATCGTGAGCGAGTTGCAGACATGACTGATTGACTGACCGAAGTAATGAAATGAAATCCTTTTCTGTATCTGTGGCGGCCCGACGAGTACGTGGTGCCGCTATTACTTGAACTTTATTGAAAATGGTGAGTATTATTTTAAAATACTATGTTATATCATATCTAGATATATTAACACCTCCAATTAAATTACTCATTATTTAAATTGCATTGTGATCGCGTTGAAAGCATTGGATATGTCATGTCCTATGTGTAGGTTAGATTGTGGTACTAGGTTGTCAGGACTCTTTTCTTATATTAACAGTAATTACTACGTATCTATGGCGTATTTGAGGTATGTTTAATTAATTTTATGATGAAATTAGGCACATGCGCGTCATTTGACAAAGTGGTAAGGTTATAAGTTGAACGTCGTTCCGTGTTTTGCGGTAACGATGACCTCAATTCATATCCACGCCTATTTGACTGTGATATTAAAGTGTCTCTGAAAATTGGCTATTCTTTAATTAAAATATCATATCTAATGTGCCCCATTTATTTACTTAGCTTTGTTTTTATTTCAGGGTTTCGTGAAAGTTGTGAAGAACAAGCAGTACTTCAAGAGGTACCAAGTTAAATTCAAGAGGCGTCGTGAAGGCAAAACAGATTACTATGCACGCAAGCGTCTTATTGTCCAGGTATTTGTTTTCACTATTATTATTGTAGCTGTTATAAAATCAAACTCATTTTTGTACCATTAAAGAGATTTTCATTGTAATGTATTATTAAGTTTTATTGATTCCAGGACAAAAACAAGTACAACACGCCTAAATATCGCTTGATAGTCCGACTTTCCAACAAAGATGTAACATGCCAAGTTGCATACTCCCGAATTGAAGGTGACCACATTGTTTGTGCAGCTTACTCTCATGAACTTCCTAACTATGGTATTAAGGTAAATATTCAATGTGTATTTGCTTATCTATGTGTAGATTGTAATGATGAATTTGAACGGGCGGTCTGAATTTTAAGGACGTATTAAAAATACACTGTTGTGATATGTTCATATCTGAATTCTGTATTCAATTAAGCGAACAGTCATTTTTGAAACTGTATATTTATAAAGTAATTGCTTTTAGGTTGGTTTGACTAATTATGCTGCTGCTTATTGTACTGGATTGTTGCTGGCTCGACGACTTTTGAACAAACTTGGTCTGGATAAACTGTACACTGGAACAACTGATGTTACTGGTGATGAATACAATGTGGAACCTGTAGACAATGGCCCAGGAGCTTTCAGGTAATTCATTTATATAATTCCTAATACATTGATTTACTAAATCCATTCATAGGTTAACTGTCTAACTTGAAATTTTAAATACAGTTTCTATCTATGTTATGGCTTATGTTTTGTTCTTGAGCTCTAGTAGATCCTTTCTTAACTCAACAATATTTTTACAGATGTTACCTGGATGTTGGATTAGCTCGTACTACCACTGGTGCACGTATATTTGGAGCTATGAAAGGAGCTGTAGATGGTGGATTAAATATACCTCACTCAATTAAACGATTCCCAGGTTATGATGCTGAGTCTAAGAAGTTCAATGCAGAAGTACATAGGTAAGTGTTCTCTATTCAGAATTGATAAGTTGTTTGCTCTCTTCATCCTCCAGGTGACATTATTTTGTTATTCTGGACAGCCTTATATAGAGCAATAACAATTATAATGTATTTGGTTGTGACGAGTATCTATTGTTGGATTTTCTGAACCCGCATTATGCACATCATTAAAATGACAGAATTATGTATAGATACCCAAACTGGATATACTGTGAAGGGATTCACTACCTATACAGATTTATCTTATAAGTAAGTTGTACTATCTATATCTAATGACATTCAATTTCTTTATAGGGCCCACATATTTGGTTTACATGTTGCTGATTACATGCGTAATTTAGAACAAGAAGATGAAGATGCTTTCAAAAAACAGTTTTCAAAGTACATCAAATTAGGAGTTAATGCTGATAGTGTAAGTATATGACTTTTTAAAAGAATCAATTTAATATAATTGGTTACTCAAAATAGATTAGTTTATATTAATATCCTCTTCAATTCCTATGTCTTGCTCATACATCTACCCATTATAAGGGGTAACCTTTACATGGTCAGCTTGCTATTGCTATTAATAATTATTATTGTCTTGAAGAGATATGAACCTTTAAAATGTTATTAATATTATGTGCAATATAAACAAAAATCTATTGTATTAAAGTTACGTCCACTCAAATTACTGTTTCCATATTAAGTTTGGGAATAGTGTCGTTGCTGGACTAAAGTGAAGCTGTTGACATAACATCAGATGCTTGTTGGTGTCAGTTGTTTCTCATACTGCAACATTTATAGTCGCAAGTTTATTGCAGCTTCTCTAACTCTAGAATTTTTACAACTGAGAATCCCTGTTGGTGATGCCACACTTATACCCAAGCTGACAGAGTGATACAATGAATGATAACAATGTTTTTACCCAAATTATTATTTCACTACTTCTTTTATTTAATTCAATATTAACTACAAAGTTTTTAACTGAACTTCTTACTGCAACTTTAGGGTTATCATGGAAATACTGTCAGATGCTTAGTATTTTAAACAATTATATTTAATTTAGTGCAATCAAAATAATCATCATGGTCATTAAATATAAAATATTAAGTCGTGGTCCCGTAATTCATCGTCTGATGCTATTTTATTTGCCTTTAGTATGGAACAATTGCATTTGTTTAAGCATATGCCATAATCCACTTCTATTTTCTAGGTGGAGTCTATATACAAGAAAGCACATGAATCTATTAGAACTGATCCTACCCACAAAAAGAAGGAGAGCAAGAAAGATCCAGCTAAACAGAAACGCTGGAATAAACGTAAGCTCACCCTGGCTGAGAGGAAGAACAGCATCAAACAGAAAAAAGAAGCTTTCATTAAGAAGTTAAAAGCTCAAGCTGAAGCCTAAGCACTTAATAAAGCAATTTTCGTGATCTAAGCATTTTATTTCATTAAATTTTTTAAGGGATTAATAGATAGCACATATTTTTGTGACATGGTGTTTGTTAGAGAATGGGCACTTAAATAGGATGGATGTTAATGTAATTAGTGTAACTATGATAGCTCAGTGGGTAGAACCTCATGCTACGGCTTATTGTGTAGACGATGAGTGCTCAAATTCTAGGTCGAGCCTACATTAATTTGTCTATTGAAGTCATGTGTGGTAAATTTCATTCTTGTAGACGTGAGAGAAAATATTATGATGAAACCTAAATGGCTAAGTTGTCATATGACAGTGTATTCGTCCAAACCTGTGATGGGCCTGCCCCCTATCATGTGAGTACACCTAAGCAAAACATGTACTAAGCACACGAGATTAAAATGTCGCGTGATCGGAAGTACCTCTGCTAACCCTTTCTTTATTCGGCGTGAACGTTTGAGTAATTAACAGGCGTGCGTTAAGCTGGCGTACCATGAAGCTGTATCGAGCTGGTTACTATGTCAAAAAACTCTGCCTAATTAGTGTAAAACTAAAAAAAATAGTGCCTATTTAGTTTAGGAAATAAACACCATTTTCACTGTGTACGCTGCCGCTGGCGTAACGTCAAGCTAGCGTACACATCGCCGTACTCGAAAACGGCTAATTGTAAAGCAACAGAGTTTACACGAAAAAACTCTTCCTAAATACTTCTCCCGTTATGCAAAATTTCATAACGATTGATCTTGTAGGAACAGATATTGAACAAGACTTTTCAATGACATACCGTCCTGGCGTTGTACCAGCGTACACAAATAGTGCTTATAGAAAGGGACCTTTTCTTTTAATAAACTCTATATGTATAAATAGTGCGTGAAATTCTGCCTCTCGTAGTGTAAAAACTTTATGCAAATACGCAGTAGAAAGATTTAAAAAATCTATGTTAAGTTTTAGGAACAAATGAATAGATGTACAGACGCGATCAAAATGTATAACTAATGAAATTATGTAGGTAATTATAGCCGAAATATAGCGTTATTTTCTAATAGAAGCTACTTGTTAAGCATGATGTGTATATTAAATATAAATTAAATAAGTATCTTTACCTACAACAAAGCATAATTTTAAATGCAAATGTGAAATGGACTATTATACTTTTTCTCTCGCGTTTGAACGTTGGGTTGGCAGCAGGCAGTGGGGTGGGGGTGATAACTCGAGTTAACCCGAACTAAGTTATTCGAGTTAACTGGATGGGCAAGTGAATGTTTTTTGAGTTTTGTCCAAATTATTCCATCTCCTTGGCTGAAATTCTTTAAAAATTTGAACAGGCAAATCATATATTTATCTGTTGCAATTCCGTCAAATTAGAGGAAATTTGACAAAGCATAATATAGCTTCTACTTTTGAAATTTATTCAATTGAAGAAGTTGATAGGGGACAAGATGGTAGAAATTAAGTATCGTTGGTCAAGGATCTCCTACTGCATTGCCCAAAAATCATTTAAAAAGCCCCATAACCTTAGTCGCCTATATCGACATCCGTGGGTAGAATGGGGTAGTGAGTGGCAATCTAAGCCAACACTGTACGGCACCAGTATTAAGTATAATATATAAATATAATTATTTTATGAGTGATACCATACACTATTTGCACCTAACACGTACAGTCGTACACTCACTGACGTATATTCGAATATATCGCAATATGAGCTCCATGTCGGTGTTCGAATTCGAGTTACAGACTTTTCAACTCGAGTGGATACGAATTGCGCCCAGTTGCAGTTGACATTAGACCTGTGTCGATCGATCATTTTAGACGACCATTTTTTTTTATCATTCTTATCGTAGGTACTTGTTTATTTTACAGTAACATTATATGTTCTATTAGGCCAAGAAAATAGTACTAAAAAAATGTACTGTGTACTGTAATAATTAATACCTAGTTGTTTATGGCAAATTAAATATAAGTTTTATGATAAACCTATTTCTTTTTATTTTTCCATTTTTTACTATTTCATTTGCACTTCGAGCTGTATTTATAGGTAAATAAAGTTAATATTTTCCTAGATCGGTGTTTTCAAATATAATTTTTAGAAAAAAAAATACAAAGCACTTTTCATCATACCTGTACTATGAACAGAAATTAACACAGATTTAATTATTTTCTGCGTATTTGCATAACGTTTTTACACTAAGAGGGGCAGAATTTGACGCACTATTTATACATATAGAGTTTATTAAAAGAAAAGGTCCCTTTCTATAAGCACTATTTGTGTACGCTGGCATAACGCCAGGACGGTATGTCATTGAAAAGTCTTGTTCAATATCTCTGTTCCTACAAGATCAATCGTTATGACATTTTGCATAACGGGAGAAGTATTTAGGAAGAGTTTTTTCGTGTAAACTCTGTTGCTTTACAATTAGCCGTTTTCTAGTACGGCGATGTGTACGCTAGCTTGACGTTACGCCAGCGTACACAGTGACAATGGTGTTTGTTTCCTAAACTAAAGAGGCACTATTTTTTTTAGTTTTACACTAATTAGGCACTATTTAGGCAGAGAAGTACAAAGAATAAAAGAGCATGTATGAAAAGATTGATGGATGTGAATGAAGCTAGAGAGGTTTGCCAGGATCGTACAAAGTGGCGATCGATAGTCTCTGCCTACCCCAATGGGAACTAACGGCGTGTATAGTATAGTAATATGTATATATAGTAATATGTATGTATGTATGTATGTTTTTTGACATAGTAACCAGCTCGATACAGCTTCATGGTACGCCAGCTTAACGCACGCATTAACAGCCAATGTGGATGGTAAGTTATTCCTAGCTGTAGAGTGGCAGATGGGATTAACTGGATGGTAATGTTGGTAGAGTACACATGTAGACTTCAAAAGGTCATGTATGGAAGGTTTGCTGAATGTTGAAGCTCTAGATTAGATAGGTTTCTGCAGGATATTAAGCGGCCATCGACAGTCAACCTATCCAATGAGAATTGTGAGGCCAGGAGGTCACTCTTTAATCCGTAAACGATGAAAGCATTCGTACCTTTATTCGTCTCTTGCCGCTTCGAAGGTCAAACCAAGTTTTACAGAAGTATAGATACTTAATTTTGGCACTTACAACTAACAAGAACTACGGAGGTATCCACCCATATGGACAAGATGGGCATGCCCACAACAACCCTAATCGACATTTTTATAAAATAAATAAATATTAAAAGATTGATAAATGCAGGCGAAGATCAAGTAGTTTGTCAGAATCGTGCCAAGTTCCTATCGATGGTCTCTACATACTGGGAACTAATGGCGTGAGTTTGATGCGACTTCCTGAATCCAAACTGATGGTACAATGTGACACTCTTCCATAGTATAGATAGTCGAGTTGGGACCAGCTCCTCGTAGGTTCATGAAGAGGTTTGCCGTACTTGTAAATCAGAATTATTTGGGATATCTTTCATACTCAGGGGATATAAAATTCACGAAGTATGGCATTAAATACACTGGCCAGGTACGTTAAGCATTTTCTTGGATTTTCTTTAAGGGCCTCCTCGCATTTTGCAGCTATTGCGCTCACTCTTGCGTCAAATTTACTGAGAGTGACAGGGACGGAAAAAACGCGCGCGCAGGATAAATGTAGTTTATTTAGTTTTATTGAATAACTATAATGTTTAAATGAAAAGTTAAACATCAAAGTTACAGATCTTAAAGCTACGCGTATATAGACACATAATGAGTTCACATATATGTTATGCCAGTGGAGCCTATACGGTTTTTATGAAAACAAAGCATGTTCCAATTCAATTTTTTTCATCATATTTTTCAACAAATTATTAAAATGTTAATCATAAAATTTTAACACCATGAACTAATCACCAACATATATTTTATTCATGTCATATCAAATCAGACTTTATAGAATTTCCAAACAATCAATATCAACCTATTTTTCCGGGGACGCCCTTAAGGACTCTAGATGTTGTGAGATCGTAACACGTAGCTTTATTTGCGTACATGCGATGTATTTCTTCGGCTATCTCTTTAAGTAAAATTTTTCGAAGAGGGAAAACATCGTACGTAAGCTCACATGACTAAGTTATACTACTAAGTCATGTGACAGTGCATTCGTACAATAACAGCGGTAGGCCTGCGCCCTTTCACGTGTGCAAAACGTACGTGGTACTCTGAACACCAGGTGACAATGTCACGTGCTGTACATAAGTATTAGTACCTCTGCCAACCCCTTCGGGGATATTCGGCGAGAACGTTTGAGTCTCTCTGTTATCACGTCTTGTTTCTCAGCTGTCTAGGGTTCTTCAGCAAAGGCGTAAGCTATAATTTCCTGAGAATTAAGATAGTAATTTATTTTGTATGAATAATCTGTGCCGTGTAGTGACGACTTAGAATAACACTACCCCATTTCTTCCCGTGGGTGTACGTAAGAGGCAAGGATACTCTACACTATGGATAGGCCCTAAACTCTCAGAGCGTAGCAGGGGGCGTGGCCTACTGGCACTTAAAATGGCTGACCTAGGGTTGTATCATGCAAGAATCAGAATAGAAAAATATCGATAAATTTTCCAACATGTTTATGTAGAAATAATTTATTTCAACAGTGGGCAAATACTTAATTAAAATTTAGATCTAGATATTTTAACACCAGTTTTAAACCTTCGTTTTGCCACCATGGATCACACATCACCATGGATTTAACTCATGAACATTTTCGAGCGATAATTTATTATAATTTTCGGCGTGGGGTAAGTTAAAAGCAGTGCATCGATCAGTGGTTCAGTGAGATTAATCATGGGTGTCATATGCTCAAGGTGTAGAGTATCCTTGGTAAGAGGCGACTAACAGTATTGGGGCTTTTAAGGGATTTTTGGGCGATGCGGTTGGAGACCCATCACCAACAACCTTTATTTCACCATCTTTTCCCCATGCAACTTCCAAAAGTGGCTGAGGAATTTTTAATTCCTTAGCTCTGGCTACCCCTTCTAGGGATTTATAGCCGTGAGTATATGTAATCTGTTTATATCTCGCTTCTGAAGACATACACCTCATGCTACGGGGGTTAGCTAGTAGCAGCTTTAATTTCGTTTAAAGTTGAGAACACATTAGTTTCCAATATATATGCCATAAAAGAGACCTCCAAACTCCCCCTTCCCCCTTGCGACATGCGACTTGTATATCTCCTAACAAAATTGCGAAGTTGGAGTTATGTTCTAAGCATTTCCTATGAATATTCGACGCCTGTCTTAAAAAGAGAGATTGGTAGTCGATATTTTATTTGAAAGAAACCATTTATATAGTACCAAACTATTTATTAAAATGTCATAAAATAGAACCTTATTCATACAGAGAATTATTTTAGAAGAGATATATATTTATCAATAATACGTCTGCTAAATTTGGCTTCTAATAAGCAAAGTATTGAAACGAAAATCTTATCACTACACATCAAATTACACCTAAAAATACTAAAATTGTTATGTCAAAAAGTAAAACATCATTAATTCACTGCAGCATTACATTCAAGATCATTGAGCTTAAGTCACTACTCGTCAATAGATAAGATATCGAATAATAATTCATATTAAATATTTAATTTCTTATTTACTAATCCTCCTCGTAGTCATCGTCGTCCGAAATGTATTTACGCGATTTGCGTTTCTTCGCCGGAGTGGCCTTTCCTTTGTTTTTTATTTTGATCTTCATCTTTACTGAGCGATTGGATTCTCCGTCAGAGTCTTCTTCTTCTGCAAGTTAAACAAACATTTAAAAAAACTAGTTAATGGCTTCGCTTATTGTAACATAGTATTTACATTGTTGATTAGTTGTAATGTAGCCAAATTAATAGAATAAAAGTATTGGGAGAAACGGTGAGTGATAAAGTCATTAGGAGTTTATGGAGTTTTATCATTTTATAAACGGGGCCATAAAAGCCAGGGATAAGCCAACATTAAATGGTAGGGCAACAAATATGTTCTACATAGTATAAAAATAGGTTTTAACCCCCAAATAGGAAATTGTACCGTAGGTATTCGTAAGGCTAAGGGTATTGGTGCTTTTTAAGTGAATTTTGGGCGATGCGGTTGGAACTTCACAAAATCTTTTGTTTTACAATCTTATCACCACACAACTTCCAAGAGTGGCTGAGGTATTACTTATTGTGGAGCTCTGGGCACCAATTTTACGGATTTATAGCCGTAGTATATAAAGTATATGTATGTATGTGTATGGAGTGACATTAGCATGATTAAATGAGTGATCTATGTATGGTGCTGCACGTACCGTTGTTGTCGTCGGAGTCGTCGGACAGCTGCTCCAGGTCGAACCGGCGCCGCAGCTCCACGAAGGCCAGCCGCAGCCGCACCGAGTCCGCGTAGATCAGCGACGTGTCCTCGTTGTATGTTTGCGCGTTGGCGCATAAAGTGAAGAAGTCTCGTTCTAGTTCTGATACGTCGTTGTACTGTGAATTATTGTTTTATTGATTTAAAGAAAGTCAATAGATGTTGGTATAAAAACAAAACGCAGTGAAAACATTTTTGAATATCGTGTGACTTTTTCGTCAGTCAGACTGTTCAGAGTATCCACCATTTGTATGGACAATGATTTATGTGATAAGGACAGGCCTTTCGCATAGTACCGATACATAGTCACTGCCTGTGGTTTTCCATGATTCTTCCATTATTTAACAGCCACGATTATAAACTACACAAATGGCTTTAGAAAAGAAAAACCAAACCGATTCAGCACTTTAACTGGACAATTTCCGAGTTCACAAGGTTATGAAAAAGTTATATTAAAAAAAGCGTTCTATCGGGGTGTGGTTATTTGGAAACATGCGACTCTTATATTTCAAATTTTTTTGCGTTTGATTTTACTATCCTAAAGAATTAAAATTACAGACAAACCTTGCAATCTTCGATTCGGCTTAGTATTTTCTTAATATCCAGAGGTTTCTTGATGACTTCGTAGTAATCAGGGAGTTCCCGCTTCGATGGCAGTTTCATGAAAGGTTCCGACAAAACGCGACTATTCCTGCGAGAGGAAGAAGTATTGCATGTTAATTGGATTAGTATTCGTTGGTGTACATAAACCGTATATCGTATCTATATATATTGAGGTAAAGATTCAAATACATCATTTTTGAAAGTCATAATTATGTTTTATCCAAGGATTTGTGATTATTTAACACCTGAAGAGCATAAAAACTAATTGGGAGTTCACTTAATTTTATAAGCGTTAATAACTAAAAAAAAAGTAATACTTACTCGTCTGTATAATTGATAACTTTCTTCATGAGCACTTTTAAGCGCTTTTTCAACAGAGCAAGTTCCGTTTTATTTTTCTTTTTAGAAGATCCTGGTTCTTCTTCTTCCTCGGATTCCTCTTGATTTCTACTGCAATAAAAATCGATATAATTTTATGATAGTGAAAAAGTCAGGCAGTCAGGTTAGAGTGAAGAATAAAAGGGCACATATTATTTATGAATGCAGAATAGCTCGAGAGGATATTTGAGAACATTATATGTAAAAAACGTGTGATAATAATCTCTTTTCAATAAGATAAAATTAAAGGTAAAAACGCATAATTGGCATTTTTAACTGAAATGTTCACGTTCAAATATATCCCCGAAAAGGTTGGCAGAGGTACTAATACTTCTGAATATCTCGTGACATTGTCACCTAGTGTTCAGAGTACCCTCGTTTTGCTTGGACAGTGTACTCATGTGATAGGGGGCTAGCCTATCGCCGTTTTGTACGAATACACTGTCACATGACTAAGTACAACATAGCCTTGTGGGTTTCCTGACAAAAATATATTGTACAGTAGTGAATCGAAGATCAGATCGGCCCAGCATCGAAAGGGTAGCGTAGTTTTAAAAATATCTGAGGTTTTTTCAATCACTGCTCAAGCTTTGTGAAATTAACGCAATGATTACAACTTAAAAGCACTCCTGAGTAGTGTAGCTTTGTGATTTAGAAAACGCTTTTATGAACGGTTCAGTACCTCCAAAAATAACCTTATTTTCAGGTTGAGTTGAAATTAAGTATAACGCTATGAAGTATTTATAACAATTTTAAAAATATACTATACCGCGATGTAGGATACAACTACTAGCGCCATCTAGTATGTAATATGTAAATTAGTAAGTATTTGGTAGTGGTGACGTGTATAATTTTGGGGTTTCTACACCAATTTCTATGATTTCTTTTTTAAATAGGTAATAATATTAACTTTTTTTAATAAGTGCTGTGTTTGTAAGAGTAAACAAATATAATCAAAATGCTCCGAACTGCTAAGCTATCAGGAGTTACACGTGTCATTGTGAGTCAACCATAAAAGATTTTGAAAATTTTATGCAGAATATTTCCGTTATACATGATTTCTATGTAACGTTAACCAATAAGGCTGCACACGCGACGGAAGCTTAAAAAATGGAGTAACTACTTCCGTTTTCCAAAATTTCCCAAAATTCCCCTTCAATTCCTCGCAGACAAGTATACTATAACCTGCCCAAGAGTATGAAGCATAATTGTACCAAGTTTGGTTAAAATCCGTTGAGTAGTTTCTGTTTCCATAAGGAACATACAAACAGACAAAATTTTTAATGATTGCATTTTACGCAGTATCGATCCCTAATCACTCCCTGATAGTTATTTTGAAAATATATATCATGTACAGAATAGACCTCTCTACAGATTTATTTTAAGTATAGATTATAATTTTCTCGATTCATTATCTAATCAATAGGCAAATCTTACCGTCGTTTACGACCTTTCTTGCGTTTCTTATCAAGGACTTCATCGTCATCATCCTCTTCTTCATCATCATCGAACTCATCATCGATGGCCTTCAACCATTCTTTCTCAGTGATAGAATCTGTGTAGTCGACTTCTTTACGCTGTCGTGAGCCGCGGCCCAAACTTTCATCTTCGTCCATGTAGTTCCAGCCTTGATTCTATAAAGAAATGACATTAAATCTTAGACATACAGAGAAAGGCTATACGTTGTAATGTATCATACCTAGTACAATAATGAAAACATAATATAGCAGGGACACTGTTGTTTTTTTTAATAAACGCGTTCTAACACACAGATACAACTTGACATAAATCGACCAGCTTTTGACGCTTCCATGCTTGTGTGTGTGACATGCTATGGTGGGCTCAACTTTGATATAATGGTAGTGCGTTCTAGGGCTGTAGTATCAGAAGATTACCACGCAAAGCATCCTTTGTAAATTTAGACACTGAACACGGGGGGCGCTTTCAGTCGCCATTTCTACTCATTATTACTAAGTAATATGACTACTGCCACATGAGCTGTGCTTCGGGGGGCACGTTAAGCCGTCGGTCCCGGCTACTAATACGGTAGTAGTCGTTAGTCTGCCAACCCGCAATGCCAACCAGCCAAATAGCCCTATATTGCTATAAATAGCCTTATATGCTCGAGCCCCTTGGTGGGGACATATATGGGCTGTGACGATGAATACTGCCAACTTTTTAAGTTACATAAAAAAGTACGAATTTTTACAGTCAATCTTGCAACTTGCGACACAACGGGCAGTTAGTGACAAGAGAGCTTTAATCAGAAGGTCGTATAGTGGACTAAAAAGCACCTTCCAGACACTTAGTCACGAATTTGAGGGTGTCATTTTTTGTAGCAATCTACTCCCATCCACACACATAATGTCATCTATCAAAAAAGTTTATCCAGCCCACAAATCCAAAATTTCAACTAAATACCTTATTGCAAACGACTTCATCGTCCTCCTTGACCAGCCAATCGGGCAGTTCCTTCTCCTCAATCAGTCTGGACCGCACTTCGGTCTTCTTGCGCTCGATGTCTATCTGGCGGAAGATCTCCAACTCTTCCTCGGAGCGAGCCAGCATCTCGTTGATCAGGTCATCGTCCGGGAGCTCGTTTTCTTCCTGGATTTTGAGGATTTATTTATTTATTTATTAGGCATGCACACAGTACAACATCATAATATAATATTTTCCAAAAGACATAATGTTTTGCTCAGATGCAGTACCAAAACAGCATGCACAGCATTACCTAGTAAGTTGAACTATACAATGTTTGATACAAATATAAATGATTCAAGATAAAATAATGTAAATTTAATTCAATGGAAGTTCGTAAATAAACAATTTAAAAAAAAAAACATAAACAAAGATATTATAAATAAATTGAAATTAAATTAAAATTGAGATCAAATTAAAACATTAACCATACAAAAAATAGTTAGTTTGTGGTTAGAGGGTTTGGCTTACGATGTTCGAGGCGATTGTTTTGAGTAACAAACCAATTTTTATTTCGGTAGTATCGAACAATGAAAATATGGATGTCATAATCGCTTATAGGTTTGATGGTGGATGGAATATGGCTCTGAAGAACTGTAGGGTCATCAGTTTGGCAGGTTCAAAAAATCAACTTTTCAGATTTATAATTTAAAATTAAGCAATAGTTAGTTAGTATTTTATCAATCGACACAATTAAACAAAAGCTGTTACCTCCTCATCGTCGCCATCCTGATGTAGAATACTTTGAAGGAACTGTTGACGTTCGGATCCTGTCGACTTTTGGTCGAACATACCAGCTTGAATAACTTTCTCATCCATATTTAATTTGTACCTATGAAGGAAAGACACATTTTATAGCTGTGTTGCGTCGGTCTAGAATAACTACCATATATTTCCCGCAAGTGGCGTACGAGGCGACTAAGGATAGGGGGCTTTTTAAGCGGTTTTTGGGTCATGTAGCTGGAGACCCACCATCGCCAATACTTAATTTTAACTATTTTCTCCCGAATCAACTTCCAAAAGTGGCTGAGTAATTGTAAATTCCAAAGCTATGGCAGCCCAAGAGTTTATGGCCGTGAGTATACGTATGTATGAAGAATACTGTCAAAATCAGTCTGTTAAAAAGGCTCTAAGCGTCAATTATCGACCATTATTACCCAGCATACAACATACTTCTCTATTAAAAATTAATATTCATTCAGTGACTACTATTGATTGATTTTTTAGCTCATATTGGAATGGATAACTAAGTTTTTTTGTATACCACCTCTATATTAATCGTAAAATAGTTAACATTAATAACAATTAGTACAATATAGCACTAGCGCGTAATAAAGTTTAGGAACAAGTGGTTTTGCATGTCTAAATTCAGTGCAATAAAAACCATTTCATTAGCAAGTATATCGAAAAGTACGTTATCTATACCTGGCGGCCGCTAGAATACGTTCTTCCACCGAATTCACAGTCATAAGTCTCAGGACGCGCACCTCATTGCGTTGACCGATTCTGTGAGCTCTGTCTTGCGCTTGCAGATCCTGTTGGAATATTTTTTAAATATTAGAATGTGTAATTTTCCATTTTGTAGCGGTAAATGTCGTTTAAACACTCATTTGATGTTCAAGGTTAGGTGATAAGATGAACCAATAAAAGAGCAGATTTATAAGGTAGTTGTAGCCACAAATCAGTTAAACACTCAAGTGAAATACTCATTTATCCGGGATATATCCCATATTACCATCCCTCTAGGATATTTTTGTATTAACACATGTAGATAGTAGATATAATTACGGTAGCAGGAAACAGACGGATGAGGGTTATTTAGGACCCTTCATTGAAATATTTAGAGAAGACACATTCGTAAAAGAGATTTATAGAGCTAATGTGGACGGTATTGTAAACAGAGGACGACTATGGAGGACATATACACAAAGAAAAGAGATTGTTCTTAAAAAGGCGGCCACCAAAGTGTGAAAAATAAAATGGCACGTATGAAAATATCTAATATATAAAATTCTCATGTCACAATGTTTGTCTCCGTACTCCTCCGAAACGGCATTACCGATTTTAACCAAATTTTGCATGCACATTCAGTCGATCTGAGAATCGGCTAACATCTATTTTTTATACCCCTAAGTGTTAAGGGTTGTCCGCCTTTAACATTTTTTTTTTATAATTCTATACAATTTTTTATTTTTTTTGTTATGTCGCATTAAAAAAACATTCAACCCTAAATTTATACCCTTCTATCACCAACCCCTATTTTTTAATAATCATTTTTGTAATTTAATTAATTTTTAAAATATTTCGTACTTTTACTGGATACTCATTGGCCAGACTATATCGGTGTAACTACTGTAACTAAATTATTTATATGGCAAAACAGTGTTTGCCGGGTCAGGTAGTATTAGTATAATTATATGTAGAACTGTATAGTTACCTGATGCGGGTTCCAGTCAGAGTCAAAGATGATGACGGTGTCAGCGCTCTGCAAGTTAAGTCCGAGTCCCCCAGCTCGCGTGGACAGCAAGAAGATGAAGTACTCGGACCCCGCTTCGTTGAACTTCTTCAACAGTTCTCCACGGTCTTCCGCTTTGGTCATACCGTCCAGTCTATGACATACGGGTTTGTTAACATATTTATAGACCATCTATTTTTATCATTGGTACATGGATAAGCATTAGATTAGATTAACCTTAAATTGGCAGGAGGAATTGGATGTTCTTCTTACATACATACATATACTTACGCCATTAGCTCACATTGGGGTAGGCAGAGACTATCGATCGCCACTTCGTACGATCCTGACAAACCTCTCTAGCTTCGTTCACATCCATCAATATTTTCAAACATGCTCTTTTATTCTTCATACTAAGGACGCCAGCCTTTTTGAGCACACTCTCAATTTGGTCCAAGTGTGTTTTCGGTGGTCGTCCTTTACTAACATTACCATCCACACTAGCTCTATAGATTCCTTTTACCAATTTTCTATCATCCATCCTCGCTATTTGCCCAAACCATCTCAACATTCTTTTTACTATCTTTCACACCACACTTTTCACGAATAACACTATTTCTCACTCTGTCACATAATCTAACATTACAAATTTTTCTGAGGGACCTCATCTCTACTGCATTCACTCTGCTCTCATGCTTCTTCTGCCACACCCAACATTCGCTTCCATACATAAGCGTAGGAACTAATGTTCTTCTTATTCTTCCGAATTTAAAAAAGCTTAATTTTAAATAATTATTCTAATTTAAACAGAGCCTAATCTAATCGATATACTGAGGATAATGATGATCACACTGACATCTTGCCCTGCAAAAATATTAATAAGATCCTACTTAAACCATAACTAACTATAATAAAGAGTAGTACCATAACTAACTATAAAAAGATTAGCATGTCCAAACGAAGCCAAGTCCTCACCTCAAATACTGGAACTGCCTCCACGAGAGGTAATCCTCGATGATGGTCATGCACTGCGTCATCTGACAGAAGACGAGCACGCGGTGGTTGGTGCGCTTCAGCTTGGGCAGGATGCGGTCCATCAGCTCGAACTTACCAGAACTGCGGTACAGGTCTGGCCTGCAAATATTATGTTGTCATATTTATTACAAGTATTTTTTTCTCAAAGTTGATCAGAATAGGTTTTCAGCAACAATATGTTATGCCGTGTCTTACTATTTTCTCTCTCGTCGAAAGTTACGTATTTTTTTTGGTTTAAAGTATTTTGTATGATTTAATCATGAGACTACGAACATTGTGATATAAATTACCACACTGTCATCAAAATTGTGTTATCGGAAAAAAAGAACACCCGTAAACTTGACTATTTGGCGAACCCTCCCCGTGATATTTCGTGTTTTAATAGTTGGGAATGGGACGGTTATATTATATATTGATAAATTGTATTTTGTAGTACATCCTTAAGCACTGCATATCACAAACTCATATACCTAAATAATCTACAAACGCCAACAACCAAAAGCCCTTACCCAGAAACCACGCCCCCGCTGGATCCAATATGGTCACAGAACTTCTCCTCGATGTGATGGAACATGAAGGGATGGTTGCACAGTTTCCTCAACTGCACGATGGTGTTCATCAGCGCCTTGGCCCCTCCCTTGCCCTTGTTGCCCTTCTCGGAGCCGTCGGTCAGCAATACGCCCTTCGATTGCATGTGTCTGGTGACGAATAAAATAAATTTAGATACACGGAGTTAAAAAAGTTAAGATAGCTTCTGTGGAAGTGTCTACATACAAACGAAATGATCCTATGTGTATGCAATACCCACGTCTAAGAATAAGTGTTTTTTTTTGTGATCGTTGGGCGATGTGGTTGGATACGCATCAACAATTTGTATATAAGAAGGCCTTTTTAGATGGGCCAGTTTGGCAACTTAAAGACATACAATGATCAACAGATCCTGATCTTAATGTCCTAATCCTGTATATCTAGTTCACATAAATAATAACCACTTACTTGTAAAGAACTCTCTGTAGTCCACTCATGTCGCACTTGATGATGTACTCCACTTTATCGGGAAGCTGGCTCTCCACCTCCTTCTTGAGACGACGAAGAAGGAACGGCCGTAACACTTTGTGGAGACGACGAATAATCAAAATTGTTTCTTCTTCGTTTAATTCCACCTGTGACATTGTTAAAAAGTCAGTAGCGATTCTTCTTAAAAAAAAATTACAGTGAGTGACCTTAAATTGAAAATTACAAACATACAATAAACTATAACTTTTTATACATTGTTTTTCAGGATTTGTCAGATTTTTTTCTTCTATCGCCATCTTTCTGTAGTGACGAAAAATGAATCTACTGACCTTCTCTCCAGTAGTAGCGAACGGCGCATTGAACCACTGTTCGAAAGTGGAGCAGCTCTTGAAGATGGAAGGCAGCAGGAAGTTCAGCAACGCCCAGAGCTCTGGAAGTTTGTTCTGCAGCGGAGTTCCCGTGAGAAGAAGACGATGAGGTGCGATGTAGTGGGTGTTCAGCACCTGGGTCAGCTTGCAGTGGTGGTTCTTCATGCGGTGACCTTCGTCGATTATCATGTACTTCCATTGGACCTTGAGTAATTTGTAAATTTTGGTTTTATTTATTATGGTAATATACTTTAAAGTCATATAAAGGATTTTTGAAATAGCGCATTTTTAGTTTTATCTTTTTAGTCGGTTTGAAAAGAGTTTTGCCTTTCTAGTATTGGTAGACCAAAGTAGAATGGTGTTAAAATTGTGCGTAATACTTAAAAAGAGAACAGATTGAAAATTTATATATTGTAAAAACGTGGGTAAACAGTTGACAAAAACGACACGTGATGTTCAGAGGTTATAGTACCTTAGCCATCCCATCATGTATTTACATTACAGCACAAACATTGAGTATACCACCATATATCAATGTTTTAAACCTACCTTAGCGAGTACAGCCTTATCCTTGATAACATATTCGTAGGTAGTAAGCAGTACATTGAACTTGGTGGACCTCATCTGGTTCTGAACCAGTCTGCGTGACTGCGGCGATCCTTTGTATGAAACCACTACCACGGTGGGGGCCCACTTCTCGAACTCCAACACCCAGTTTGATAGTGTACTGGGGAAATAAAGATTTGTGAGTTTTTTTTGGTAATGTACATTTGGATAAACATTTGTTAGTTGGGTTAATTTGGAATGGATTGTGCTGACATCTATTATAATAATATATATTGTTTTTTTTATTGTATGGGATGTTATGTAAGTGTTTTAAAAGGTTAGTTGTAGTTTTAGTTTTGTTTGAACTAGGGCTGCAAATTTGAACATTAATTAAAATATATGACTTAATAAATTTACGTTCATTTCTTTTTTTACGTTATAGTATTTCTACTTACACTGCTTCAAATCTTTTATAACAATTTTATTGCAACACTTACTAATCAAACCCCTTCAAGTTATATAACTGCAGAATACATATGTCTCCGATGTTTTTTTATAAATACTTCAAACTGAGTTTCTTACCTCAACGGAACAATAATGAGGAACGGTCCATTAACTTTTTTCTTCTCCATAAGGTAGGTGACCAGCGCGATGGTTTGTATAGTTTTACCGAGACCCATCTCGTCGGCCAAGATGCCATTCAAGTTGTTATTGAAAAGAGACACCAGCCATTCCAATCCCTGTTTAAAAAATATATTTTATGAGAGACATTCACAATAGTTGTAGAATGAAAGATATAAAATCAATGGATGCAAACCACCACAACAAACGGACACGTGACATTTAGTTTGTATGTTTAATACTACATACATATACTCACGGCTATAAATCCCTAGAAGTGGTAGCCAGAGCTAAGGAATTGGAAATTCCTCAGCCACTTTTGGAAGTTGCGTGGGGAAAGGATGGTGAAATAAAGGTGGTTGGTGGTCCCCAACCCTCATAATAACCCAAAAAATCCCTCAAAAGCCCCAATTCCGTTAGTCTCCTCTTACGTACACCCACCGGAAGAGATGGGGTTCTAAGCCGAGCAAATATAATGAAATACTACTGAAGGTATTATCCCATCTTCGGTTTAGTAAAGTTTTAATTGCTCTGTCTTGAGACTGGATCTTTATATGCTTTTAAAAAAAATAGTATAACAACCGTTCCTGTGCTGCCGTCATGCTCCGACACGCATCTACTTTCGGGACTACACCTTGGCGAAATATGGTCGCCGCTCATTAAATTTGGAACCTAATTTAATATCTTGCAACACATACCTTTATTTGATACTCCTTCAGTTTGCCGTTCACTAGGATACTGGCTTGCTCGGTAACGGACTCGTGTACGGTGTGAGCGATGCTAAAAATATAACACGAATTTAAATATTTGTAAACTAGAAACGCACGGGTGTAAAGTTTAAATAAAACAGAAGCCTAAGTTACTCGCCTTACTACATAGGCTATCTACCAGTAAAATGTTCGTCAAAATCTGTCCGGAAAGATTAGCCGGAACAAAACAGGCAGATAAAATATGAACACTATCTTTTTTGATAAAAGTACCGTATATAAAAAGCTGATTTTTTAATATTACAATCAGACACTACAATTTTATTTATTGGTATAGATTTATGAATTACGTATTATGGTTAAAATTTTTAACTTTATCTTAAAATGATATGCGCCAAGTTTGGTGTGCAAAGAGATTAAGAACTAACGTTAATGCAACGTTAATTGTAAACCCAAGTAATAGTATTCAATATAGCTTTGTGATTCGTACCTGTAATAAGTTTGCTCTTCAGTTTTGTACTCATCATCTTCCACTTTAGCCTTTTTGATCATTTCGCGCGCCTTTTCTTCTTCCGTCTTCTCCCTAGCCTTTTCTTCCTTGTGTCGCTCCCTTCTTTCTCTCTTTTCTAGAAGGTAAATAACAAACATATTAAACAATAATAATCTATATAATCTTATTATATTAATACTTTTATTGTATGCCTCTCATAGCAAATGTAGTTAGGATATTTTCATTGATTAAGATACACGTTACACATTATGAATAATTAAATCATATCTTTTTATACCAAACAGAGAAAATAGTATAGTCAAATGTGGCTAACATCATCTAACTCGTTTTTCACATTACTGGCTGGTTATAAAAATAATTAAAAAAAAAACCTAAATTGTATTTAACAAACTTATTGTAAGTAATTCTTTACCATCATCATCCTGGCTATCGTCTCCAGAGTCATCCGAATCTGATAGCACCTCCCAGCCAGGATGGGATTCCATCCATTCCTTCAATTGAGAAAGTAGCGGTGCTTCTTCCCCTTTAAGTATCTGCAATTTAATCGTATATTGTGTAGTCCGAAAGCTAATCACTAATGTCGTAAGATAACATGATTAGTCTATATTTAGTTTAAATACAAATCTGTGAACCTAGTTTGAAGGGTATTTAGTGCTCAGCATAAAACTTTGAAAAGAGTTATTTAAATGCAAAACCTCACTTAATATACTCACCTTAGAAATGTGCTTAATTATCTTTCTTTCATTAACTAACTTGATACCCACATCAAAATACTAACAGAAGTCATAAAAAAACTACATTGCGTGTCTTTTCGATTTTGCGTTAGATCTTTAATCCTATCATATTGTGGAGGAAAAGGGAAGATCTTCCGCCAGGCGGTGGTATGCCTGGGGACCGCGGTCCAACTGTATTAAGTTGGAACTTGTATATATAGTAAATGTTTTAGAAACTTCGATTGCGCGATGTACGATTTGTATGGCGAATCTTGATGACGCGTGTGACGTATATTACTTGGTAACGTGTTGCTTTGGAATGTGATTCTTCTTTCACTGTCAGCGTTTCTATGTAGTGCGCGTCATTGTGTACTGACAGCGCGTCGCTGCAATATCTTTGAAATACATAAAACTTACCTCTCCTGTTTTGGAATCCACAACCCCCACTCTTTGATCCGAAGTCTGGGAGCTCTCATCCATCGCGTCTATATCGCCGCCCTCCAACAACTTCTTCTTTCGCGATTTCTACATTACAAATAATAAATATGTTACTGCTTATAGTCAAATTACAGAAACAAAGCTTGAAGAGATTCATTACAACTAGTTCTACATTCAACAACACCACAGAATGATAACTGATATACCGTTATCATTTGTAGTTTTGACAGCGACTATTTTACAATTTAGGAGGATACTCGTAATCACCCTGCCAGTCACCTGATTTGGCAACTTTACAGAATTGATTGGGCTGAACAAACTGCTTAGACAAGTTACTTGGATTTCCATCTTTTGACATACTTTTAAGATTACCAAGAAAATGCTTTTCTAAGAATTACCGAGTTTGCTAAAAAGAGAGAAAAAATATATTGTCAATCTGCGGTGAACTGCATCGACTTTGGTTGCTGAGATTTGATAAAATATGACATCATAGGGTAGGCACAGTGTCGGGTCGGTTTATATTAACACCAACCCATTTCTACCCCCATGGATGGCGTACGACACGACGAATTTTAAAGTATTGTTTGCACCTTATGGTTGGAGTTATCACCAATCAAGTTCTAAATTGCCATTTCCCACTAAACTTCTAAATAATATTTACCCGTTTCCTTCTCTCCTCTTCCTGTTGTTTTTTCCTCTGCTCCTGCTTATGCTGTTTGACCATCTCTGTGAGGCTGGCGATGTACTCGTCCGTCTGGGACAGCAGGAACGCCAGGCGCTTGTCTTTCTTCTGGTCAATCAGCTTGCGGTAACCTTCTTCGTCTTCGGCCATCAGTCTGCAGACATTTGTGGTGGGTTAGTTTCAGTGTCAACATTGTTAGATTAGTAGTAGGTAGAGAAGTAAAAATTGGTTACTTCGGGAATTCTTTATTCTGTGGCTAGCACTTTTTATAAGCTACACTTCTAAAAAAATAGGAGATTTCAAGTATTGACTGTGACAGGGTGGATATGTGAAATGATTTAAAGAGTTAAATGGTCAGATTCGGCTGGGTAATTAGATAAGTTAAATGTAGAAGAAAAATCAAGAGACTATACCAATCATAGTCACTCTGTATAAAGTAACAATTAGACAATAAATTTGTGAACCAACCTCCTCATTCTCTCTTTCTCTATTCGTTCTTGTTCCTTCTTCTGTTCGCGTTCGGCGTTAGCATGGTAGTTCATTATAGCCTTGTTCATACGACCCAGCTTGGCTACGTTGTTTCTATGATATTCTTTGAAGTCCTTGGCTGAAAGCAATATAACAAATTGAAAAAACCTATCGGATTAATTTCTTTGAAGTATTATGTACTAATTAGAGCAGACCCGCACAACTTGATTTGCGTGACATAATACTGATTTGTAATGTAACTTTCTATAACTATCGTTGAGACACAGTGTATATATATCGAACCCACCATGTTGCAATACAGTCTGCAAGAACTCCTGGTGTTTCTGCCGTCGTTTTCTTTCGGC
The DNA here is from genome assembly GCA_963576735.1 of Bedellia somnulentella. NCBI lineage: Eukaryota > Metazoa > Arthropoda > Insecta > Lepidoptera > Bedelliidae > Bedellia > Bedellia somnulentella. Next base: position 10,396,792 of record OY755172.1, on the reverse strand, counting down.
TTCCAACTTTTGTTGCTTCTCCAACTTCTCGGTGGCTCGAGCTTCGCGGAGACCTTGTCGCTTTGTGCGCTTGTACGCTTTGATGTTCACTGCTGTTTCTAGAGTCGTGTCTCTTCGGGTTTGGCCTAAAATCTGGTGATTGGAAAGATAAGCAATATATTCGTCAATATGTTCTAATACTTACTTCTTTGAGTGTTTTAAGGTCCTTTTTATGGAATGTTATCACACAAGCGAGAAATCTATATGACTATAAACATTGCGAATATTCGTTTACACCTCTTTTTTTCAAAAGGTTCGCATTTTGACATCCGTTCATGATTCCACGTGAGTAACCTTTAATTTACAGTCTTGTTTGGGAATTATAAAATTGCTGTGTGGCATAATGTTGACTAGAAACTGCAACATGTTGATGAAAAGAGATGACCTTTTGGGAAATTGTGAAAGGTTATTAGAAACTGTAAGTCTAAAAACCAGTTATATGTACCTCGGCTCGCAATTGTTTCTGGAAGTTGAGGACTCTCAATGCCCGAAGTTCGATTTGCGCTTGTAGACGCAGATCTTCGGAAATAGTTGCAGGCAGGTTACTGAGTATTTCGATACGGTGAGCAATTCTTGCCGCGATCCTAGAACAATACGCGTAATGTTACCACAGATTCGACTGAATTAACGCTATAGATTTTTAAAAAACACCAAAGGATTTGTTGAGGATAATAATAAATGTTAGTTGTCTTTTATTTTCATTTATATCTAGTACTGTCATTTAATATTTTATAAATTGTAATTTTACATGTTTGTTTAACGCCATCGGTAACACCAAAACTAAATGGCTATCCTATATCCATTTAGTTTTGGTCCTATCTATAAACTGTTTCTTCTTCCTACGCAAGCGTTTTGAACAGATTAAATAGAGTCTATAAGGAGCAATTTCGATTAGAACTAAACACTAAACTATTACCTGTTTTCACGTTCATTCAATATCTGCAGAGGATCGATCCCAACAGGTTTGGGCATAGTGGTTACGCGGTTTTGTTTGGTGCCGGGTCCAGTAGGGGTCGGGGCTCCGGGCTGTAATATTCATATCATTAGTATTATGTTAAATACACTATAGGATATAACTATAGTAAGCAATATTGTATAAGTTTGATGTAGCAAGCAGCTAATTACTACGTAGCGGTGGTAACCTGTGGCACGGGGGGCGGCGCAGGGGCGGCCGGAGCCTCGGGGGGCGGGGGGCGTGGCGGTACTCCCCCGCCAATCAGCTGTTAGCATAACGGATATTATTATATCTACTTGTTAAACTCATGCCAGGAAAGGTTTAACGGCTTTTGAAGTAAGGAATAAAAATGTATATAGAAGTATTACACAAGTTAGCCCCAAAAGGTAAAAATAATAGTTTGTTGTACGGGTGACTATTAACGGTATACTTAATAATCATAATACAAATAGAAATAACATACAAAACTAAGAAATCATATTTTTATCATATATATACGAGAGGCGGCTGAATAGTTTTGAGCCTAAGTACCTTTAAGTATCACTAATGAGTAGTGATTCAGAGCACTAATACGAGTATTTTAAATACTATAAATACCAATTTTCATGTCATTAGCACCATACATCATTACAGAGCTGTCACAAAATTTCTCACAAAGAACAAAATGCCAACGGAAATATTTGAAGAGATGTCTGTTTATGTTTATGGGGAGTCTGTAACTTCGTTTGCTACCCTAAAACGTTGGAGACGAGAATTCAAACATGGCAGGGAGTTGCTCGTAGATGATCCCAGGTCGGGACGTCCAAACACCGCCGTTACCGAAGAAAATATTCAAAAAATATTACAAATGGTTCTTGAAGATCGGCGGATCAAGTTGTAGCAGATAGCCGAAGCCATAAGCATTAGCAAGGAACGAATCGGATACATTTTGCACAATCATTTGCACATGGGAAAGGTGTGCGCATGATGGGTGCCGAAAACGCTCACGCCGCTTGACAAGCAGCGTCGAGTCACAACGTCGCAGGAGTTTTTGGACCTCTGTGGCGATAATCCTGACGATGTTTTTTCTCGCCTTGTCACTGTGGATGAAACGTGGATACGGCAGTACGATCCGGAGTTAAAACAAGAGTCAATGCAGTGGATAGAAAAGGGAGAAAAACCGCCACGGAATTTCAAAGTGAAAAGGTCGGCTTCCAAGCTCATGGCGACTGTTTTGGGATTGTGAAGGAATTTTGTTTATTGATTACCATCCAAAAAATACTACAATGAACGGAGATTACTATTCGGCATTGTTGACAAAATTGCATCAAGTGGTTCTCGATAAAACGAGAGGAAAACTGGCGAAAGGAGTCCTGTTTCTGCAGGACAATGCGCCCGTCCACACTGCACGCGTCGCAAGGCGTGCCCTCGCCGAGACAGGATTTGAAGAAATAAATCACTTACCCTACAGTCCATACCTGGCCCCTATCTATTATTTATCTATCTATCTAGCTCCGGCGATGGAAGTTTTTCAGTGACGAGGAAATGAAAGCGGCCGTAAATGGAAATTTTGAATTTTTTTTTTTGATGGGTTATAAGCCCTTTTTAATATAATTATGTAAGAATTGCATTGAATGAGAGGGAGATGAAATTGGTAAATATTTTTTTATACATTTCTATCAGCAGTTTTAATACCTTGGGCTCAAAACTTTTCAGGCGGCCCTCGTATTACGACCGACCATTCTTACGATATTCGAACCACCCATCTTTCGACCCAGAGCATGCCTAATTTGAATATATACTGGCAAAGTTAGGTTTTGCACGATATAATCATAACTGACATACCGTGAATTTTATGTATTTGGTATATTATATTTTCAGTATAAATCGTGCGGGTTTACAATACATTTATAAATAAAATTAGCATACTTAAATCTTCATGTTTAAACGGAATCCTACTCTGCTTTTAACAAAACATGATCACAGATGTAGACCACATATGATTATTAAATCATTTATATAAAAGAATCGTTGCCAAAGACTATTATATCAATAAGGTCAACACATCACCTGATTATTAAGCGGCGGAGTAGGCTGTGTCGG